>CM060687.1:24945764-25450764 GCA_030686995.1 Artemisia argyi | reverse complement strand
TTATTATTAAACTTTAACATAAAAAATCTAAAACTTAAAAACACATAATAAAATTAAAACCCAAACTTTTAATCTATTTAAAGATGATCATCATCATAATTTATCAACATAAAAGTATGTTTATCTTGAGATCATTATCATAAATTTGATACTTACCTATAGTAGTAAAAAAATCGAGTGAATTATATAATGCGATATGTGACGAATAACGAATCTGTAGTTAACGAGTATAATGCGTTGGAAGAATGAATGCATGTTATATTATATAAAAATGTTGGTCAGTTGGTGTTGGTGTACTTCATGCTTTTCGATTCAATATGATGCGCAATATTTAATTAAATATACTAAATAACTAAATCAAGTATATATGTTGTTGTTTAGTTATACAATATTTAATCATGTACTTTAGTTAAATATCGTGTGTATCTGTATTGTTATAGCATTATTAGCATGTTTTTATGAATGATAGACGACGAAAAAAATAAATAAATTATTTAATCACTTAGATCTTGTGGGAATTACCCGAAATTCCCGTACCAGAACCGAGTACCGTACCGGAACCGTACCGAAGAACTTGGGACGGTTCTTGGTTCCACTATTTATATATTTTCGGTTCTCGGTTCTTTCGGGACGGTTCCAGTTCAGAACAGTTCTAGTACCATGGATACCCCTACTTTAAAGTGTTGATAAATGCCAATATACATCACAAACAAAACATATCAAAATATCAATCTTTAGTAAATCTATAAGTTGTTACCATGTATTCTAACTTGAATGGAGAACTAACAATAGGTTTCGTTAGAAATGGGCCTTGAAATAAATAAAATGTTCTTAGGTTTTTAAAGTTGGGTTTGAAAAATAAAATTTAACTCTATAAGCTTATAGTTAAGTATTAAAAAAATTTGTTTTTTGTTTTTTTGTTTTTTTGTTTTTTTTTTGTTTTTTTTTTTTTTTTTTTAATTTTTTTATAGTTGACTTTGTTATGTCGATAATGCAACGACTATATAAAGTCAATACACTTCCAAAATTAGTTTTGTGCATCTTCTCCAACCCTTTTACCCTCTATAGATAATTTGGAAGGTATGAATCAAGACAATTTAAGTTATTATTTGTTTAAAAGTTGTTTTCAAGCATGCATTAAAGATTTGTTGATGAACCAATGTTTTTGTTGTATAGTTTCAACTTGTCATGTCTTTACTGATATTTTATTGAGACTAGTTTGTTGTTCTTGTGTAGTTATTTTTATTTATTTATTTTTTTTCATTTCATATTGTTCACGTTGGCAAATAATAATAATAATAATAATTCGATACAGAGGCTTTGGACACAGTTTCACGTATTAAGTCTATTGCCATTAGCCACTCTAATAATGCTAAAAGTGGGGTTTTTATCTTTTATAGAATTAGCTTTTGTATTCAAAAAGGGGTGGGAGCACAGCTTGTATCTAGACTCCCATCTAACTTCATGTAAATTTTTATGATGCTAATAAAGTGATTATTATAATAAAAGAAAATAATAATAATAATAATAATAATAATAATAATAATAATAATAATAATAATCCAATATGACTTTTAGAAAACTGTCAAATATCTCATGTATATTTTATTAAAATCACTATCTAGTTCTTGTTGGGTGTTTGTTTTCAAAATCTCATGATTGGATTTTTCAGATTTAGCATAAATATATATCGTAGAAGAAAAGATTAGTTTATGTTGTCCCATATCCTTTAATACATGCATGTATTACTTAATTTTGAATCAACGATGTTTTGTATAGATGTGTTCTTTGAAATACAAGTTTGACTGTAGGCAACAGCAAAGATTTTTTTTGTTTAATAGGCTTTTACAATATGCTTTAAATTTTGAATTGCTAAATTTTGTATTTTTGGAATGTTTTATTGCATTTAATGAAACGAAAGTATTTCCTTCGTTATATGTGGTATACTAGATATAGATATAGATAATATGATAGTGACAAGCTTTTCGTCACTAAACTCACTAACGGAAGTTAACTAAATCGTTAGTAGAACTTCTACGACTTTCATGATATTAGTGACAAATTTCAGTTACGGAAAAAATCGTTACTAAATAGTCATGACGTCATTTTCCTCAATTTTTAACTTTTTGACAAAGCTATAGTGACAACCTTGATTTTGTGACTAAACCAGTTTAGTGACGAATTTTCAAATGTTAGTGACGATTTTCTTGTCATCCTATAGCCCTTTTTTTTTCTTGTAGTCATGGACTTGTATCATCATATATACTCACTTACCCTAATAATGCCACTTTTAAGCCAAAGTCAATACACTTCCATGATGTCTTGATCGATCAAAATTATTTTTGTGCATCTTCTCCAACCCTTTTACCTCTATAGATCATTTGTATGGTATGAATCAATACAATTAAAGTTATTATTTGTTTAAAAGTGTTTTCAAACATGAGTTAAAGATTTATTGATCGATGAACCAATGTTTTTATTGTATAGTTTCAAGTTTTCATGATTTTGTCGATATATATTTTATTGATGCTAGTTTGTTGTTCATGTGTAGTTATTTTTTTCTTTTCATATTGTTCAAGTTAAAAATAAATAAAACTAACAATCAATATGACTTTTAGAAAACGAATAATATACTTTTGTGGATTTATTTATTTATTATGTTTCTCTTTATTAATCGAGCTAGTATTGTTGTAAAATGTCAAAATCTCATGTATATAGATGGATTTTTCAGATTCAGCATAAATATATGGTAGTAGAAAAGAAAATTTTATGTTGTACCATATACTTAATATTAAATCAGTGATTTTTTTTGTATAGATGTGTTCATTGAAATACAAGTTTGACTTAGGCAACAGCAAATAATTTTGATTTAATAGCTTTGTACAACCTACTTTAAAGTTTATACTCGTATTACTTAATTTTGTATTTGTGGAATGTCTTAGTCCATTTAACGTAGAGAAAGTGTTTCATCCATTATATGCAGTATAAATATAAATATAGATTAAATGATAGTGTCAAGCTTTTTCGTCACTAAACTCACTATCGGAAGCTAACTATGTCACCAATAGAACTAATAAGTGACGACTTTCATGATATTGACAATTTTCATTGCCGGAAAAATTCATCACAAAATAGTCACGGCGTCATGTTCGTCACCTTTTAACTTTGTAATGGAGCTATACTGACAATAAGTGACGACATTGATTTTCGTGACTAAACCAGTTTAGTGACGAATTTCCACTGTTAGTGACGGCTTTCTTGTCGTCACTGTAGACCTTTTTCCTTGTAGTGATCATGCACTGATATAATCATATATACTCACTTTCATCTTATTAGCAAAATGGCACAGTTAAATAATGATGGGTCGAGGTGGTGGGAAGTGATTGTTAGCCGTAACATCGATGAGCTCACTGTGACACTAGTTGTGATCATCCTTTCTGTAGTGATCTTCGCTATGCTATGGTACTCCAAGATACTCTGGAGCTCATCAAATGGTGCACCACCGTTGCCACCAGGACCACGTTCGTTGCCAATTGTTGGTTACCTTCCATTTCTTAGCCATGACTTGCACACACAGTTCACCAACATGGCTCATACTTATGGCCCTATCTTCAAGTTCAAAGCAGGAAGCAAGCTTCACATTGTGATAAGCACCCCCGATTTAGTAAAGGAGGTGGTTAGAGACCAAGACGAAATCTTTTCCAACCGGAATGCACCAATTGCTTCCTCAACACTCTCTTACGGGAGACAAGATAGTATGGTCCGACAACAACTTGAAATGGCGTAGTGTTCGTAAAATCTTTGTCCAAGAGGTCCTAAGCAACAAGAATCTCCAAGCATGTAGTTCTTTCCGAAGTGATGAAGTTAGAAAAACCATCAAGAATGTTTTTAGTAGAATCGCAACTACTGTTGACATTAATGAGGTTTCTTTCTCGACTGAGGCACATGTCATAACAAGCATGGTTTGGGAAAATACATCAGTAGATAGCCATCTTGTAGCTGAGTTGCAGATGGTCGTTTCAAAGGTTGTAGAGCTTATGGGAAAGCCAAATCTGTCTGATTTCTTCCCTAGTCTTGCATGGCTCGATCTACAAAGTGTCGACAGGGACATGAACAGGGAACTTCAACATTTGGATCGAATTTTCAAAATGTTTATTGACGGTCGAATCGAAGCTAACTCCAAGAAGTCGAAGGAGGCACTTCAACAACATGAAGGTAAAAAGGATTTCTTACAAATCTTACTAGAGCTCAAGGACCAAAAATAAACATCATCCTCGCTAAGCATGGCCCAGATAAAGGGACTTCTTATGGTAAGCTTCATTTTAAACCTTTACTTTCTTTATATACCATCACGCATCAATCATATGGTTAAACATGTGTCACGTACTGTATCAGGACATAATGGTTGCAGGAACAGAAACAACGACAACACTAATAGAATGGGCAATGGCAGTGATTATGCACGATGAGAGAGTAATGAGAAGAGTTCAAAAAGAATTAACGGAAGTTGTAGGATTGAACAACATGGTCGAGGAATATCATCTACCGAAACTAGAATACCTAGATGCAACAATTAAGGAAACATTTTGGTTACACCCTGTTGTCCCTCTCGTACTCCCACCGTCACCAAGCCAAACTTGCACTGTAGGTGGCTACACCATTCCAAAGGATTGTACTGTATTTCTAAATGTTTGGGCAATCCAACGGGATCCTCGGTACCGGGACAATCCCTTAGAATTTAATCCCGATAGGTTTTTGACTCATGATGGGACAAACAAATGGGATTTCACAGGGAACAACTTGAAGTTCTTTCCTTTTGGATCCGGGAGAAGATTGTGTCCAGGTTATCCATTGGCTGAGAAAATGCAAATGTATATCTTGGCATCGCTTTTTCACTCGTTTGACTGGACCTTGCCGAAGGGCGAAGAGCATGACCTTTCTGAAAAATTTGGCATTATCTTAAAGAAAAGAAAACCTCTCATGGCTGTCCCATCTCAAAGGTTGTTTTATGAGCCTATATATGTAATCTTGTCAGCGGTTAGTGTTTGCCTTCATGGATCACTCAAGAGAACATTGTCAACAAATAAGTTCTTTGCTATTTTGAACATTGAATGTGTAACAAATTAATTTCTTTTGGAACTTAATATATTGTGTGTATGAATACTTAATTGTAATATCCTTTGAATAAATGAAGATTATAGTTTCTTCCTTTGAATAAAATCTATAAAGTTCTTCCCATTTGAATCAGTGAGAAGATTGTCTCCAGGTTTATCATTGGTCGAGAAAATATGAAATGTAACTCGTTCAAGTTTGATAAAGGGTAAAAGCTAGCGTGACTCTTCCGAAAATTTTGGCATTGGACTAATGTAATGAAATGTAACTCGTTCAACATTAGTGAAAATTTCGGTTTCTCCAACATTGGTCACAAGTAATTAGAGACTCAGATTATCTATGGGTAATATCATATTGGATTACGTACCCCCTTATAAAAGCTTCCTTAACAATATATTATATGTCTAAGATGGAGCTCACTGAATGAGATATCAGTTCATAAAGTAAGGTGTTCAGAATAAAACCGAAAGACAAGTGGGATGATAATCTAGTTGTAAGGAAAGTTTTCATTCTATGCTCAAGTATTACGACACTTGGAAATGTAATCAGTGATGACATGTGCATTTTCTAGTTTGCTAGTGTCAAGTGACAATTTAAGTTCCAGCAAACACTTCAGTAAGAGAGCGTTGAGGCACCACATATGATAAGTGTCCGATTAGCGCAGGAAAACCAGGAAAGATAAATAAAAGTAGAAAGTAATATATACTATTGGTATTTGAATATGAAAGGTAACAATTGCTAATGAATTCTATAATAGGTATCCATAAGCTGCCTACTGATAGTCTTGCAGCTCATCTATCTAAAATATAGAAGGGAGTTAGAAGCTACGAAAGTGCTAAGGTGCAGGTTAGTAGATTTCAAGTGCTTGTTGATTGTTTGGGTGACTATTGATGCGTTATATCCATTTAACGCGTTTCCTTTTTTAATGACTTTTTGTACTTCTTTATCCAAGAACAATGGCCTCATATTATCAACTGAAATAATTGCAGGTAACCCAAAGCTTAGTGAGCTTTGTTTCTGGAATTGCACTCCTTTTACATATTAGGTATGTCATTATGTTCAAACTTATGTTTGACTACTCAGCAAGTTTTACAGGTTAACCTATGTTGATGCACCCTCTTTTTTGCAATTCTAGCTGGTAGAGTAAATAATCTAACTAATTAAATTTTACAAACTATTTTTTCAGGTTTAGTGATTTCGATCTTGCATTCAGTTTCAGGAAAGAGTTGACGAATGGATCTGAAAATAGAGATGATATGCTGCAACTTCTCAAATATATACTTGGATGAAACAGCAATAACATTAAACATGCTTCGAAAATCTAATGACAACGTTTCGGAGCTCGTCACAGCATTAAACATGCTTCGAAAATCTAAATGACAACGTTTTGGAGCTCTTCAAATATCCACTTAGTTTCTTGCGAGGATTGGCAGCATTTATTTCTAGTAGGATATATACGAGTATATGTTTGCTTAGTTTCTTGTTAGAAACGTGATTATTGGCAACTGTTATTGTGGACATAGTTACAAGCAGATTATCAGTTTGAACAGTTATTTAAAAGAAATTATTTAACAACAGTTATAGCATAAATTGACCATCTCTTTATCTCTAACAAAAGATACTAGTGAAGAATCCTCCGTCACTAAATTCACTAACGAAAGTTAATTAACTGCCCCGTTAGTGAACTACTCAGTGACGACTTTCACTATATTTGTGACAAGTTTCAGTGTTGTAAAACGTTGTCATTAAAAATTAGTGACGACTCATTTTCGTCACTTATTAGTGACAAATTTTAGTTCGTCACTTTTTAACCTTGTGACGGAGCTATAGTGACAACAAGTGACGACATTGATTTTCGTGACTAAACCACTGTTGTCACTATAGCCAGCGGTTCAAGCAATCCTAAGCACATAGCAGTTTATGCAATAAAGTGAAACCAGATATTCTACAACAACAAAGTTTCACTACATTTTTTCCATGCATAAATTGGTATCAAGTTGAAACATGGCTAAGTCAAGTTGGTATCAAATATATCATTTGCTGATAAAAGGACAAATTTGGTTGCATTTTTAAGTCATTTTCCGTTGACCCCTTTTAATTCAAATAAGATATCGATATTAAAGAATCTGCACATCACCTTAATAATTACAATATATATACATCCATCACGATGTCTATGAATAGGTTAAGAAGGATGTAGAATATCGTCAACTTAATAATTTAGCACGATGTATATGAAGACTTAGAATCAAATGAGAAAGAAAACTTAAAATGAGAAGGATGAGAAATAACTATAACCACATATTTGAGATGCATCGACTTAAATTAGATAAATCTTTAATTATTTAGATGCATCATAATATATTTTCTAGCAAAAAAATAGATGTATATACATATATATATATATATATATATATATATATATATATATATATATATATATATATATATATATATATATATATATATATTTTTTTTTTTTTTTTGTAAGGCAGATGTATATACATATATTAGATGCATTTCATCAAGTTAGACAAATCCTATATATTTTTCGTCTTCTGCGGGTCAAATTTGTTGTTAGTACTATTTTCCATCGTTTTCACTTCAAATCACTTTTCAGAATTAATTGGGATGCATCTAAATGAATAGAGATGCATCTAAATCAAGTCGATGCATCTCAAATATGTGGTTATAGTTATTTCTCATCCTTCTCATTTTAAGTTTTCTTCTCACTGGATCCTTACCCTGTATATGAATAGGTTAAGAAGGATCAATGTGTATACGAATAGGTTAGCAAGGATCTACAATATGGTCAACTTAATAATTTAGCACGATGTGTATATTAATAGGTTATGAAGGATCTATAATATGGTCAAGTTAATAATTTAGCTGTTGTTTGCGCTTCTACATATTTGATGCAGTCCCACAATAACGCGTCGATATGTTTGAACATATTTGGACAGTTGATCGCTTGAAATGCCTTGGAATTGCACACTACTTTCATCTGACCTCAAAATTTTGTACGTTGATTGGTCCATGAATAATAATAAGCTAGACCAAATAAAAAGTTCATTATTATTATTATTATTATTATTATTATTATTATTATTATTATTATTATTTTTAAAACAACTAAAATGGAAATTACTAATACACCTTTATGATTGATGTTTGAAGGTGTGGGAACAAAAAAGGAATTTTGTATACTAGACACACTAATGTACCAGATTTTGAAAACACTGCTATGGCTATGTTTGGCGACACGTAGCAGTAGCAGTAGCAACAAGCAGTAGTAGTAAGCAGTAAGCAGTAAACAGTAGCAGTAAAAACGTGTTTGGTAACGTAGTTGTAACTGTAATTATAAAGTGTTAAACAAGTAAATGTTTACCGCTTGTCGCTTGTTGCTTGCTGCTTCTCCAGGAAGCATTTAAGATTGGAGCGGTTAATCATGTTTCTGACGCTTGTTGAGGTGTTGCCAAACAAGCAATTTAATGTTTACCGCTTGTCGCATATCGCTTATCGCTCTATATATGGGCTTTCAGATTTAATAAATGAATGGTTATGTTTTCCTGGTTAGTTTCATTAATAATTTATATGCTTCACTAGTTATCGTTATTATTATAGGATTTTTCATGTTATCAAGGACAAATATACATACAGAAACTATGATGATCATGTTCAATCGATATTGAGCTTCTCAAATGTATTTTTCAGGTGATGAAATCCTCTATAAATCCAAAAAAATATCAAAAACCCAAGTTTTGGACAAATGGATCATCCAAGAACTTGCCTGGAGACTGGTGAGCGAAATAACCATCTATAATCATAAGTAAAAAAAAAAAGATTTAAGTAGTTGTTTAAATGTATGTGTTTTATCAAGCGGTTTTGCATCAGCTAATGTGAAGGAAAAAAAAGTCAGCATTTATTTATTTATTTATTTATTTTTATTACTTTTTCGGGATAGGGGTTACCTCGATAAAATATATTAATCACAAATAAACATTTAAATACAAATAGATTATGGCTGGAGTATCACATAACCTCAAGCAAAAGCATTATAACCACCTAAAAATTGTGTTTATGACATACCATAAACACAAACAACTCTAGCTACAAATTACATAATCAATAACCAATAACTTGAGACAAAAACAGAACAATTCTTGGCATATCATCCGCGCCAATCTAGCAACATCTTCAAGGGAGCATAGATGACCAAAAGAGACTACCTCCTTAAAAAACCTTCCCAAGTAAAACTTAGTGGGAAAAATCTTAGTGAAGGAAAAAAGAGTATAACTCTTCAATGGAACCCCCAAAGTATACGGAACCAAATAGCCAGGCAGTCCATAATCATGATAATCCACTAGAATGCTAATCGACATGTGAGATCATTATACCTCACTAAGGAACTTGACAGCTTCCATGTAGCCAACATTTGACGAACACATTCTTGAAAGGAAATGTAAGAATCTTTAGCCGCACATTGATGATAATATCGTCAAAAATTTGGTCAAATATCTTTAACTTCTTGAACAACCTAGCATTTCTCTCATGCCATATATGGTAACAAGTAGCAACAACAAGGAGATGGGCAATGATACTACGGGCACAACGACCTTTCTAAGAATAAGATACACAATAGCAGCATCTAACCGAGGAGGAATAGCATCCATGCCTCTACGAGTGCGAACTTTCAACCAAACATGTAAAGAAAATGGGAATTCAAAAAATAAATGAGAAAGAGAATCAGGTTCATTATCACAAAATGGGCATCAAAGCAGGTTTAAGTCAGTCTCTGGACCAACATCCCATTGCCTCAACCGATCTTGTATCTTCAACTTATGGTTGATAACAAGCCAAAATAGAAATACGTGCTTAGGGATTCATTTCAGAAACGACACCACATGAAACCATGGAATAGTATCTCATCCCAATCTAACCGAATTCCTCGCATGAGTAACTGAGAAAGGCTTCAATTCATCATTACTAGATCGCCACATAAGCTCGTCATCGACCTCGTCATTTAAGTTTGGAACATGGATTTGTGCCAAAATCGAATAGCTAGATTACCATTTAGTATGCCACCTCCATTCCCCATTATGAATTAATTCAGCAAGCGATTCCTTAACCGTGAAACATGATCGATTGATTTTTCTGAACGAAGGGAATCGCATAATAGGACTATGGGAACACCAATTATCAAAGCCAACTTACCATTCTGAACATTGAACCAAAATTAGGGCCTAATAGTGTTTCGAATTTGAAGTAACCACTAACCCTAACTTGCATCACCAATACATGGAACATCCCAAAAGCTTCGACCACTAAGTTTATAGGAATGGATCCATTTAACCTACAATGACTCCTTATGCGTCAAAATACTCCAAATATGCCTAGACATAAGAGCAAAATTAAAAACTTCGATTCGACGTATCCCAGGACCACTTTTGTACTTCGGTTTACACATATCTTCCCATGCAACTTTCGCCTTTCCCGTCTTCATATCAATTTGACACCATAGAAAACCTCTCATCAACTGCTCAAGATCATGGACAATCCGAAAAGGAAGAATAAACACAGACGCCCAATAGATATGCATAGAATATAGAACATATATGATAAGCTGTAAACGACCTGCAAAAGAAAGGAATTTATTTTTCCAAGTAGCTATTCGACTTTGAAGTTTTTCCGCAAGTACTTTATAATCCTGATAGAGAAGACAAGAGGATATAAGTGACGCACCTAAATACATAACAAGTAATGTACCCTCTTCAAAAGGCAATGACTTAAGAATAGATATTCCAACCTGATTTTGGACATGACAAAATTATGTCGTGCTCTTCTGTATACTGGGAACAAGCCCCGAGAAATCCTTGAAGTCATTAAAGCCTCCATAACAACATTAGCTGATAACACATCACCTTGAGTAAAAAGGAATAGGTCATCAGCAAAACAGAGATTAACAATCTTTTGCCTTTCACATAGATTATGGTATTAAAAAACCATCCGTATCTTGATCCCGATGTTGCAATAATAGTGTAAGAATTTCCATAACTAAAAGAAAAAGATAAGGGGAAATAGATCACCTTGCCTCAACCCGCGACGGCCCATAAACTAACCATATATGTCAGCATTGATGCATATGGAATAGGCCACACTTGTAACATATGCCATAATTCATGAGACCATTTTAGTGTGGAAACGAAAACCGATTTGAACAGTCTCTAAACACCTCCAATCAACCGTGTCATATGCCTTCTGAATATCAACTTCAAAAGCACATTGAGGAGGGCAACGAGGTTTATGATAATTACACATTAATTCTTGTGTAAGGAGAATATTATGAGAAATGTTGCGACCTAGAACAAAAGAAGATTGATTGATACTCAAAATAACTCCAAGCCCTTCTTTAATGCAACTCATAATAATCTTGCTATTACATTTGTAGAGAATGTTACAACAAGAGATAGGTCTACAATCATTAACTCTGGATGGCGCAGAAGTCTCAGGAATAAGTTTAATAATATTATGATTAAGTTCCATTAAAAGCTTCCCATTAAAAAAACCCCCGAATCGCCTTACACGCATCTATTCTCATGCTTTCAAAATGCAGGCGTATACTCGCCGGGCTTTGGCTTTGTTATCCCCTATAGAAAAGATGGCAGCCTGAATTTCACTATCCATGACATCCCAAATCATCCAATGAGCCTTAGAAGTATCAAGAGTGCTCGAGAACAAACCTTGGTTGGTAAGGTGAATGGTACTTCCTTCCACACCAAAGAAATTCTCTTAATGATGCACAAAGATAGTCGAAACACTATTACCATCGTGGGTGATATTGTTTGCGCCTGTTACATCTCAATGCAATTCCTATGTCTTCTACACTTAAAAAATATTATGAAAATAGGCCGAGTTTGAATCAGATCACGAAGCTACTCAACCTCAGCCTTTTGCTTCAAGAAAGTGAATAAATTTAATATACCCAGATAGTCAAAATAAAAGAATGAACAGTGCCTCGATACATGGAAATAGGATACATATATTTTGGCTCAAATATCGCAATGGCTACATTCTGAAATTGCGGTGCAGCGGGTTTCCGAATCATCATAGCCAAGCAACTATTAGTCAAATTAGACATACAACAACAATTTACTATAACAAAATTAGTCGTAGTGTAAGCCTGCAAATCAAAGTTTAATTTGTAGCCGGAAAACTAAGTTGTACAATTTTCTTTTTCTAGGTCACTTTTTCCACAATTCATCCCAATGTTTTGTTCAAACCGCCTTCAGAGTCTACAATCATCAGAAGTTGCATTGCGTTAGATACACATACTTCTACCACCTCGCTGGACAAAATTAGATGTAAGAAATGAGGGCAATATTAAAAATTCAAGTTATCGATGCAATGCACTTTACCAAATGAAACAAAAATGATAAAATTACAAATTACCTGAATTTCTGTAGTGAGCTAAAAAATGTATGGAAGCCATTCCAGAATATCATCCCCTTTTTTGTATGTGAACCTAGCATGAGTATGTTGCCCGAACCAATCTATGTTTTTTTTGGGTAGAGGGCCTTCCACTCTGTAAAATATATTATTCCAAAAAAAGTAGTTAAATACAATGGAATGTGGCTGTAGGATCAATCACCCAAAGCTATATTATTATCGGGAGCACATGTAGGATCAATCACACGTTCCAAAACAGAAGCTTGCTCCTTAAGCACATGAAAACTATTTTTTAAATCAAAAAGGTTAATATCATCCACTCTGTTACCTAAATTATTTTTCAAACCAACCGCTATGTTACCAAAGACATTGTTCGTTTTTCTATTTAGAATATGCATGATAAATAAATTGGGCATGGTAAAATTCAAGTGAGGGACATGGAAGAAATCAATACAAAGGTTTTCCATGTAAGTGTGAAAAATGTATTTTGGTCAAAAAGAAGATCGCTTTATGGTTCTCCAGTTACATAATTTTTCACACAAACATCATAGGAAACATCTATATCAATTTCTTCCAACATCCTTATCTTAACCTTAATATGACCATTCAACGTATCACGGATAACCTAAATAAAAAATCTAACAATGCCTCAATAGTTTTATGCTTTGGCTCAGACATAGTGTTGGTACAATACACGATTGCATCTAATGCCTTCCGGTGTTTGCCATGCCAAAATAAAAAATAAAAAATAGTAAAAGACCATATCATCATAGCCCAAAAACTATCGTTTAAAACAGATATAAAGTAAACGTATTTGGTCTAAAAGGCATAAATAAGAATGAACCAACAAATATCATAAAGGTAAGTTATGCTTATAAAAAACAGGAGAATGAAAAAGAAAAAATGATCATTTCCAATCGCAATCTAAATAGATGTAACCTAATTTCATGTCACACGGGAAAAATAAATGAACATGGGATTGCAATAAATTTTAGACCTTAACAAATCTAGTTAGCCTCCACCAACAATCATCCGTTGTCGATGTGCCAGTTCAGAATTCATAATGGTTCCCTTGGGTTGTAGAGCTAAACTATTTATTTTTCCATGACGCGAAAAAAGAACCCTCACCCATGCACCATCGAAAACTGCCAAATCGATTTCTTCCATTCTCCTCACCTCAATTTTTCGATACCTGAAGGCAAAAGACAAAAAGCTAAAAACCATAGAGCATATTTGTGCTACAGAAACTCCTAATCTAGTAAGCGATCATTATATGGTTCCAAATACAATGCTACCAAAGTTCATGCATAGATTACCATACTTTGGTAGTTTTTGTATTCACCGCCCACTTGGTCGTCTCCATAATAACGAGAATCATCTAATAGCTTCTGTTATCACCCATTAAATTAGCAACTATGACTACAATTTCTAGACATCATAAAGAACCAACAATCAAGAATACATATCGGACTTTATCAGAGCACAATTACCACCACAAATAAAACAAAACGGGTATAGCCAAAAGGCATAACCACGAAGCATAATCAAATATATTAGAAGACAATGAATATCATTAACATTCACAATTTAAAATTGCCCTATTTTGGACACAAAATTAGATAAGCAAAATGTAAAGGCATAACATTTGCCACATAAATACTAACCTCAAATACAGTAAAACTGCAACACACATAACGACAGCCACAAAATATCATGGCAAATTAATCAAGCCGCTATATATATATATATATATATATATATATATATATATATATATATATATATATATATATATATATATATATATATATATATATATATATATATATATATATATATATATATTGCCATCCACAACAAACATTACATACATTAAGTATCACTTTTCGGCAACAAACCCAATTGTAGATATAAATAATGCCTAAAAACATTACTAACATTTATCGATATCTCTATGTTTTGATAATCACAAAACGTAAACCCATTGAACCAAAAACTATGACGTAAACAAGTATTTAGTGATAAATATTCTTTTTACATCCAAATCACTTAAGACTTAAGGTATGAATAAACAAAGTGTTTATTGCATTCTATGATCAAAGGAACATTTTTCTTAAACACTAGACTTTTTATAAAATGTCACAAAACATTTTATTTCTTTTACGAAATCATTTTTGGAAGTAAAAGAATATGTTTAAATCATTATAAATATATGAATTCAAATTTTCAACCAAAAATGGCAAAAATATTTAAAAAAAAAAAAAAAAAAAAAAAAAAAAAAAAAAAAAACCTTCCCCACTAAAATACAAAGTTGGGCAACGTTCAAAAGGGGCGGCCCCCTTAATTAACTAGGCGGCCCCCTTAATTATAAAGGGGACCGGCACCTTAATTAAGGGGACTAGCCATGCTCCTGAGGTCCCCAGATTTGCCTATAAATACTGGGCGATTCTTGCATTTATTCCTCACCTTTTGCACCCCAAACTTTCTGATCTAAATCTCCTCTATATTCTTTCATACTCCTTTGATCATATAATCATAAGCTTTTGTTTCCAAGTGATTCAAGCTTCATCCATTCAAGTGCAAGAGAAGAATACTTCTATCCATCAAGACAAGAAGTATTACAACTTAAGTGTGACCTCAACATCTAAGTTGTTTGTATATCTTCACTTGTATATTATTCATCCATTTGTGTATTAGTTGTGAATATTAGTTAGATAAGTGTAAGCATAAGTAATTAGGCTAGTAAGGTGTGTAGGTAGAGAAGTTGTGAAGAGATAGTGGTGTAGAGAAGTAGTGGTATGATCAAGTAGTGGATAGGTGTGAAGAAGTAGTGGATAGGTGTAAAGAAGTTGTGAATTAGTTGTGAAAAAGGTGTGACGTAGTTGTGGTGTGATTATTGGTGTGTATGGTTTTCTCCGCCATAAGGGAGCTTGTTGACATAGTGAAGAAAACTCTCGAGTTAGGTGCTCGGGAAGTGGAGTAGGGCAAGGAAGGTATCCTTGTAGCCGAACCACTATAAATCTCTTGTCTCGCGGTTCGATCTTTCCATCTCTCATTTACTACTTTACTTACTTTGTTGTTTAGTTTATACATACTTGTTTATATTTTACAAGAGTAGATTTCACATAAACTCGAATCAATATTTTTGAAACAATGTTTTTATAAAAAATTAAAAAGACGTAAAACTATTCAACTCCCCTTCTAGTTTTCCACAATTGGTATCAAGAGCCACGTCAAACAAGATTTTTAAAATATATTGTATTTTAAAACTTGAATCGATCTATGGAATCGGAAAAATATTTAGAAGGACAATCTATGCAAATACCAACACTATTTGAAAGTGATGGTTTTCTTTATTGGAAAAATAGATTCGAAACTTACGTGAAATCTAAAGATCTTGATCTTTGACATGTTATTACCTTTGGTGATTTTCCCCCTATTCAAAATAATCCGGAAACTAAAATGGATAAAATTGTACCTTTTGAAAAACAAAGTGATGATTTGAAAAAGAAACTAGCAAAAAATAATGAAGTTAAAATGATAATTTATAATGCGTTACCGCGCAAAAGAATATGAAAGAATTTTTATATGTAAAACAACAAAAGAAATTTGGGATTCACTACTAATCACTCACCAAGGTAATAGTCAAGTCAAAGACAACAAAATAGATCTTCTTGTTCAACAATATGAACAATTTACGATTCCGGAAGAGAAATCAATAGATAATGCTTTTGCTAAATTTAACACTATTATTACAAGTTTAAAAGCACTTGATGAGACTTTTTCTAGTAAGAATTGTGTTAGGAAATTTCTTAGGGCATTACATCTAAAATGGCGAGCAAAGGTCACGGAAATTGAAGAATCGAAGAATTTGATTACGTTATCACTCGATGAACTTATTGGCAACTTGAAGGTCCATGAAGAAATTATAAGAAGAGATTCTATAGGACCTTAGATATCACAACTTTATCACACAATATAAGCTCAATATGAAGTAAAGGTGGTGACTTGAAGATTATATATGTGGCGTTGATATGTAAGAAAGAGAGATGAAATATGAGAGAACTTTTATAACATAACACACACAATACACACTCAAGCACACCACACAAATGAGGTGTGTGGTGTCTTTTATACATAAGACTTGATGTCTCATGGGCCTTAAGATTGGCTTGGTGATGGACTTGGTTTTCATGGACTTTTACAAAGCTTACATATCTTAACTTTTAACATATTAGATTAACCAAGTCTAAAGCCCATTAATATAAGACTATTATACCGACTACGACACATTACAAAGTTCTTAGGATTAGAATGACCATCACTTTTCTATATATTTCTTTAATGCTAACAATCTCCCCCTAAGGGGTGGTCATTCGAATGATGCTCCACATGATTATGTCTTCTGTGTTCTTTGACTTGAACTTTGTGTGTTGTTGTAAAATAGTCTTTTGTCTTTTTTCCTTCATGCTTTGTGATCTTTGATAAATGACTTTTCTTCGTTCTTTGTTCTATGTTGTTGTGGTGAAGTCATCTGCCTTTCGTCACTTCTTTGTCTTTGGTGGTTATGCGCCTTTCCAACATGCTTACACGTCTTTTTAGTCTTTGAGATATTTGTTATTCCCGTTCTTTCACATTGATCTTTGTCACTTTACTTTGTAGATTCTTTCACATAATGTAGAATCTTTCTTTGAACTTTTCTTTGCTTTGATCTTTGGTTAGAACTTTTCTTTGACTTTGAGATGTATGTATGAGCATGTGGAATCTATCGTCATGGAGGTGATATGATGCTGCAAGTAAACAGTTAGTAATAAATCAACCGGTACTTACAGGTTTGGAATTAGAGATCGTCAACAGCATAGTGTGAAGACTCCTTCTAACCCTTACCAAGGCCGTTCCCATTTCGGATACTCCCGAGAGAGCTTACGAGACCTACTAAGTAGATCAACGAATGGGTGAGTCGCTGGGGATCACTCCACGACTGTAGACCATTTTGAAACCACCGCGAACACTAAGCGTAACCCATAAGAGATTACCGAAGTGACCTTCTGTCAGGGTTGTTTGATGTTGACCCTGGCAGGAATTTCCATTCAATCATTGAGAAACACTTGTGTGAATTCTGTCATAAATTTTTTGGCAGATTGCTAAGATCTGCGTAGGACTCTTAAGTTTACATCTAGCGTCCTTAATGTTGAACAACCAGTGCAGAAGTATCATGTGTTCCTATGAGATCTTTTGATGACTCTCGGGGCTCTTGACTCAATAAGTGCATATTTTAGTCGTCGGAGACTGGAGCGGTGTCTCCTGTTTCAATAATAACATGGCTCGTAATGAGCGGTCGATAGTGATGTGTGGTCTTGCAACCTTGCAAAAGATTTTACCTCTCAAGGGATCTCAAGAGGCTTGCAATCCCCACCAGGCAGTACCGATGTAGTATAATGTAGTGGCAAGTACCGGGGGATTGATCGTTCTCTCGGGGAATAGTGTTGCTAGGATCAAAACTTAATTAAGCTAGGTCTAGAGATGAGGGATGATTCTTTTTGTATTTTTATAGTTTTTTAGGAAGCAGGTAAAAATCTCGGGTTTTGGAAGAGTGGGCGGAATTAGTTGCTAGTCAACTAACCCAATTAACTACTAATGCAATAAAAATAAAATAACAAGAAAGTAAATGTGGAGAAAAACAATAGTAAGAGAAACGTGTTTACTTAGATTTCACTACTCCCTAGCTATCTTTTACTAGTTGATTAGTTTGTTACAATTGCGTTGATGACGGGTTATATTCCTTCATACCATTCGTAGGGCCATGTACGATCTTCCCTAACTCTATAAGCTTCTACCTCTTCCTATGTCGAGCCGACTACTAGCTCCTAACATGGCCTCCTTAGTAGTTACTTATGCATTAAATACAACCGATTAATCGTATTACACATCCGATCATGTTTCTTAAGACGTTCAAGCATGTTACCAATTGGAAGTCTGCCAGTTTTCTTAAGCCTAACATCGAAATAATTCATCCATTACAATTAGTAACAAACAACCTACCAATAATCAATAGCTAGGTTTTATTACATCTAAGCAAACACAAAGAAAACCTAGCCTAGCATGTTAAAGTTAAGACAAGCATAAGATAGAATTAAACAACACATAGACCTATTGAATGATTATTGGAAGACTTATCTTTATTAGAACATAGATGATAAAAGGGTGAAAAACCTTGTAAAATTCGACCTAAGGTTTCCCCACAAGTTCTCCCAAAAGTCTCTTTAAAATCCTCCTCCATAATTAGACGAAAATAAGAAAACTATATATAGATTTTAAGGGCTGACGGCGTCACGTGTAGATTCTGACACTGTCAATTCACCGCCAAAGAATTCCTCGTATTGCCTAGATCCAGATTTGACACCGTCATGTATTAATCTTCTCATGGCCATCAAGAGCAAATTACACGTGACGGCCTTGGTGACGCCTTGGTGACGCCGTCACAAGCAATACATGATGCCGTCGAGTACAAATTCCAGCTTGATTTGGAGACTTTGCCATTTTCTTCACTTTTCGCTCCAAAAACGTCCAAAATGCTTCATTTTCCAGATTTCTTCTCCAAAGTACCTAAAATGACAAAAGGAATGATTTAGGGCAATATTTGATCAAATAATCTCGAGTTAGGGCTTAAATGACCCCCTAAAAGCGGTACACTTTCGTCTCATCAAATACCCTTACACTTGAGATTTGTTTGTCCTCAAGAAAATGCGCTTTTATTCTAATCAAAATACAAGATAGGGGACATTTAACACTAATATAAAAGTAATTACAACAAATAATCGTTCCACTTCAAATAACACAAGCACGGAAATTATACACTAGCACCTCACAAATAGTATTTAGATACTCACATCTCTCGGATGTAATAAAAGTATATATCACAATATGAAAATGAAAAATATCTCTCACTACCTGTCATAGCACATAGATTACCATAGGCTTGGGAAAGGATCAAACCTATACCACTTGGCGTAAGCACCTAAGATAAACTATCAAAGAGGTCTTTTAAAAGGGTTATAACGTGAGGTGTAGGGATATGATAAACACGGTTTTGTTGGATAAAGGCAATTTTTACTGGTGGCGAGTTAATCATCTTGGTCAATTACATGTACAATGTGGCGTTGCTAAGCCAAGACTCGACTCGACTTAAGCTAATCATAAACTAACAAAAACTTAAAATAAACATAAAAGGAAATAGGATGGTAGTCCCTATGTTTTTTCTCTTTTTCTTTTTCAAATTTTTTTTTCTTGATTTTTCAATTTTTTTTTTCATACACTCTTGCCCTACCATCCAAAATAATACATAGTAGGGAATTTGCATTCCCCTTACACTTGAACTTTTACATATTTTACAATCAACTATTCTAATGACACGAATTAAGATAATCAAAACACTTGGAGTACTCTTTAAAATTAACGCACATATGGGGGTAATAATTGATGTTCTTCCCCAATGCTCCATAACAATAGTACTTTACCCATGAGTCCTAATCATCCCAAAACAATATGTACAAGATATAACTCGACTTAACAACCATGCAATTAATTAGATAATTAATTAAGGGTTTAAACATGTAACAATAATGCACTAAAGATGAGTGCATACAAGGAAGGCTAAGACGATTTGGTTGCACATTTGGGGTGAATTATAAACAAATTCTTCCTTTAAGTAAAATGCTTAAAGTTAGAAACGAAAAAGATAGGCTCGGAGGTGTGTACTAGGGGTATCGTGTACTAAAAATGAGTACAACGCAAGGGTGTGGGAAAAATTTATTGACTTTACTAGTCAAGTAATTATGACTTCATTGGTCAAGTAATTATGATACGGATTTAACACAAGGATTATCCTAATGCCTCTTATCATGTAGTAAATTCTACTACACGAATGTAGTCTCACTCGTGGTCTCGGGATGCATCACTAACGCAAGTTCTAGAATCTAAATACTACCGGTACACTCATAAGCATCTTTTCCTAACAAATCTAGGGGCGAACCTCACATATTTGGGGTGGAAAATTTTGAGTGGTACGTTTTTTCGTGCTAGTCATACAACTCCTATCAATTAGACACTCATTAAGGCTAAAGCTTCACTCCTAAATGTTGTAAATAAATTTAAATTTGGCTCTAAAATTGCCCTAACAAGTTTTTCTCTTAGTTTTATTACACACCTACTATTGAACAAACAAACTCAAGTGCAATTGCATTCTCTAAGGTATCATCATTTACCCTCCCCTTACACTTAGGCTGAACATTGTCCCCAATATTAAATAAAAAGGATGTAAAAGTATTGAAGGTAAAAGAATGAAACAAATACTCCCCTGATTCGTTCGGTGTGGATAATGTGGTAACAAGGTTAGATCCTCCTCCAAGAAAATGAACGTTCAAAGCTTCCCTCCAGAAATATAAATCATCATCTTGTCCAATATAACCTGTTAAACCTTAGAAAACAATCATGGCAAACCTCGCGTAAAATCGGTGGCAATCTATATATATTAAAATCCTAGAAAGCAAATTAAGATATAATGCTTGTGGAATAAATGTTTGCAGATTTCCTGGAGTTTATAAAATTAAAGAATTAACAAAAACTTTAAGACTCCGGTAGAAAAACAAAACTCGCAAAATTTTTCAGAACTTTACACCTGACGCCGTCAGGTTATAATCCTAACGCCGTCCGAGTGCTCTGACAGAAATCTTATGTTAAGTTTCCGAAAAATTTCTGGAAAAACTAACGCCTTAATTCCTGGAATTCCTGCAAAACATCATTGTGACTCGAGACAAGCATTTGACTCACACAAATACTAATATGCACATTCGTTTAATATCGTTGTGATTCATGTTCAATCTCATTTTTAGAAACAAATTTAGATTTCCCTTACACTTATCTTTTGCAAAATACCTTTATATGAAGTTAAGACGAAGTTAAACAACAACGTAAAGCATTTTCATAATTTATTTTGAAATATGAGCCACAAACAATAAAAATAAAACATGCATACGGAAAAAAAATAAAATCAAACAAACAAACAAGTAAAGCTTGGGTTACCTCCCAAGAAGCGCTTTTCTTTATTTACGAGTCTTGTAGCTAGACTCAATGTCACGGGCTATTACATGTCCTCGTCATTAGTCATGGTTTCTAGGTCATCCTCAATCTTAGTTTTGTATTCCGGACCTAGTTGCAAGCATTCTTTGTAGAAGCCAAGTATTTTTATCATTACATGGTCTACTCCTCTACGTCTATCCTTATCATTCCTATAGTAAACCGCTTGCTTGTGCTCTTTCTCAAGATCCGATAGAAGTTGTTAATGATCTGTCTTATATGGCATTTGGTAGGCTACTTCATCGGTTTTGTCCTTGAATCTAACTATCCCTAAAGATGTGTCATAACTCATTTTTGAGGTTTCAATGAATGGCTTTCCAAACACTACTTGAGTTAGGCAACTATCTATTACCGGACGAATATCTTCTACAATCACAAAGTTGGTAACATATGTGAAATTTCCTACAAGCACATGTAATCCTTTTACTCTTCCTACAAAGTTACTCATCCAACCTGTGTCGGGAAATATCCTAGGTCCAAGTTGCTTCTTTATTATCCAATTATAGTGGAGCCTAGTCATAAGGTTTATAGGAGATTTAAGATCGATGTAGGCTTTCCACACATGCACATGCCCAATGTTGCACGGTATATTGATATTAGAAGGATCGCATACCTTGATGATTGGTGAACCTAGGATGTAGAGTGTCTCGGGGTCATCGAATAGATCCCTATGGTATGCGCGTTCTTCCTTAGTTGGTAACCTATCAAAGTATTCCTCTACATTTTCTACTTCCTCATCATTCCCTTTATTATCCTCCTTCTTGGATTCACTACCAATTCCAACCCTATCTACATCACCTTCTTCCCTTTCCTTATCGATTGGCTTATTAGTGACAACATTAACAAAGTGGACATGCTTGGATGATGAGGGGTCCTTAACTTGGATTCCACTATTAGTGTTCCTAGTGTCCTAGAGTGGTATCAATCGCCAAACAACGATTTTGGAGTGTTTGTTTTTGATTCTAGTAAAAAAATATTATATATATATATATATATATATATATATATATATATATATATATATATATATATATATATATATATATTTAGAATTTTTTTTAATAATTTTCATTTTTAACAAAAGTTTCATCTTTTTGTGTTTGATTATTGGTTTTTAACACTTTTTGTATAAACTAGTGTTACAAATCTTTACAAACAAAAAAGTTTCAACTTTTGGTTCAAGTTAGACATGTTTAAAAAAAAATCGAACCATATAGATGATCAAAATTTTGATTAGGCTCAAAATTGTGTTTAAATGTTGAAAGTTTGCAACTTTATGTTAGTTTGAAGGTTTGTGAAGCTAAAAGTGCAAGAATCTTGGATTAGAAAACTCGTTTTGGAGATCTTTGAAATTCTTAGAAATTTTTCGAATAGGTCCAAATTTCGATTAGGTTCAAAATCATGTTTAAAAGTTGAAAGTTTGCAACTTTATGTTAGTTTGAAGGTTTGTGAAGCTAAAAGTACAAGAATCTTGGATTGGAAAACTCGTTTTGGGGATCTTTGAAATTCTTTGAAATTTTTCGAAAGGTTCATATCAAATTTCGATTAGGGTTTTCTTGTGGTTGTTTGGAAGTTTTGAATTGACTCGGTGTTATATCTAACTTGTACTGGATAGTATAACACTTCGACTTTTGGATAATTTCTATTTTGTACAAAATAGAAATTTTGGTTATCTAATAGAAATATTTGGCAATATTTCGATTAGACGTCAAATTTCGATTAGACCTAAAATTTTGAACAGGGTCCAAAATTCCGAATAGGGCTTAATATTTTGAATAGTCACGGGATTTTTCGAATAGAGCTTCATAACTACAACAAAGTAACTTCAACTTCACCAAAATCAACTCCTTTATTGTTGGAACTATCCAAAATCAACTTTATCCATCATAACTTCATCAATGGCAACTCAGCAAGATATTCATGCTACAGGAACTGAAAACCGACCTCCTATGGTGTCAAAGGGTATTTACTCACAGTGGGCTAGTCGTATCATGCGCTATCTTAAGAGCAAACCAAATGGAAAACTTCTCATCAAATCCATTTTGGAAGGACCCTTCAAACCACGACAAGTACTAGACCCTGGAGATCCTAATGGAACACCCCTAATACAACCATACTACTGAGATCAGAATGAGACTGAATACACTGAGGAAGATGGACAACAAATCATTTCTGATGATCAAGAATTTCATCTCGTTGTTCTTGGATTACCTGAAACGACTTATACAACTGTTGATTGTGAAGCAAGTGCTCAAGTAGTTTGGGAAAGAGTCAAAAGGTTAATGTATGGGACAAACATTGGGAAACAGGAAATGGAAACACAATTGCTCAAGGAACTTCGCAAGTTCACTTCAGTTCCTGGTGAAACCATATAGTCGTATTATCTAAGGTTGTTGACATAAATAATGCTTAAAAACATTATTAACATATTATCAATATCTCTATGTTTTGATTATTACAAAACATAAACCCATTGAACTAAAATTTATGACATAAACAAGTATTTAGTGATTAACATTCTCTTTACATCCAAATCACTTAAGGTATGAATAAACAAAGTGTTTATTGCAATCTATGATCAAATGGATATTTAATTAATTATTACAAAGTTTATTTAATTATATAAACATATTATATATTTTTGAAAAACACTTTTGGTAATAAAGAAAAATGTTTTAATCATACTAAATATATGAATTCAAATTTTTAACCAAAATCAGTTAGTTTTTCACCAAATAAACTTTCCCCACTAAAAGACAGAATTTCTGGCCGTTACTGCTGGGTGCCCCCCTTAATTATAAGGGACGGTCCCCTTAAAATTAAGGGGACCGGCCATGAATTAAGGGGACCGGCACACTTCTGTACAATATTTTCTTTCTCTATAAATACTAGTTCATTTCACAGATTTTCCTCACCTTTTGCACTCCTAAACTTTCTGTTCTAGATCTCCATTTCTATTCTCTTAATCCTTTGATCATACAATCATAAATCTTTGTTTCAAAGTAATCCAAACATCATCCTCTCAAGTGCAAGAGAAGAATACTTATATCCCTTAATACAAGAAGTATTACAACTTGTTGTGATCTCCACATCCAAGTTGTTAGAGCATCATCCATTTTATCTATCTCTTTGTGTAATTAGTTGTGAATATTTGATAGAAGATAGTTTAGCTAGGTATATAAATAGTGTGATTGGTTAGTAGTTTGTTGTGAAGAAGAAGAGTTAGGAAGTAGGAAGGTGTGAAGAAGATTGGTGTGAAGTAGATAGGTGTGAAGTAGAAAGGTGTGAAGAAGTATTGGTGTGAAGTAGATTGGTGTGAAGAGGTTGTGTAGAAGTTGTGATTAAGTTGTGACGAAGTTGTGGTGTGTACATTGGTGTATAAGGTTTTCTCCGCGATAAGGGAGCTTGTTGACATAGTGAAGAAAACTCTCGAGTTAGGTGCTCGGGGAGTAGAGTAGGGCAATGAAGGTGTCCTTGTAGCCGAACCACTATAAATCTCTTGTCTCGCGGTTCGATCTTTCCATCTCTCATTTATTTCTTTACTTACATTATTATTGCTATATCGTACATATTTATTGTTGTTCATATTGTGCAAGACTTGAAATCACATATTATCGAATCTAAATTTTTGAAAATAAAGAAAACATTCAAACAATCTTTTGTAACAAATTAAAAAGACGTAAAACTATTCAACCCCCCCCCCCCTTCTAGTTTTCAACAATTGGTATCTAGAGCCACGTCTAGCAAGATTTTTTAAAATATATTGTATTTTAAAACTTGTAACGATCTATGGAATCTGAAAAATATTTAGAAGGGCAATCTATGCAAAGACCACCACTATTTGAAAGTGATGGATTTTTATATTGGAAAAAAAGATTCGGAACTTATGTGAAATCAAAAGATCTTGATCTTTGGCATATTATTACCTTTGGTGATTTTCCTCCCACTCAACAAAATCCGGAAACTAAAAAGGATGAAATTGTACCTTTTGAAAAACAAAATAATGATTTGAAAAAGAAACTAGCTAAAAATAATGAAGCTAAAATGGTAATTTATAATGCGTTACCACGTAAAGAATATGAAAGAATTTTTATGTGTAAAACCGCCAAAGAAATTTGGGAATCACTACTTATTACTCACCAAGGTTATAGTCAAGTCAAAGATAATAAAATAGATCTTCTTGTACAACAATATGAACAATTTACGATTTCGGAAGAGGAATCAACTGATAATGCTTTTACTAAATTTAACACTATTATCACAAGTTTAAAAGCACTTGATGTAAAAATTATGTTAGGAAATTTCTTAGGGCATTGCATCCAAAATGGCGAGCTAAGGTCACGGCAATTGAAGAATCTAAGAATTTGATGACGTTATCACTAGATGAACTTATTGGCAACTTGAAGGTCCATGAAGAAATTATAAGAAGAGATTCGGAAACGGTCAAAGTCAAGAAAGAACAAATCAAGTCCATTGCTCTAAAAGCCAAAAAGGAACCTAGTGACGATGATGATTCAAGTGACGAGAGTGAAGACAAAGAATATGCAATGGCCGTAAGAGAATTCAAGAAATTCTTCAAGAGACGAGAAAGATTCACTAGATCACCACGAGACGAAAGAAAACCGTTCCAAAGAAATAGAAGTGATAACTACGGGAAAAGAAAGTGCTTCAGATGTGGAAGTCCAAATCATCTCATTGGTGAATGTCTAAAGCCACCGGGTTATGAAAATCAAGGCGCCTTTGTTAGCAGAACATGGAGTGATAATGACAAAGAAGAAGTGGAAAAACCAAGAGACGAAAAGTGTTTTGTGGCAAAAGCAACCGACGAAATATGTTTAGGAATTGACTTGGAGCCTGACCAATAGATCAAGGATAGCGGATGTTCGAGGCACATGACGGGGAACCGCAAGCTATTTTCTAAGTACAAGGCATACAATGGAGGTAACGTTATTTTTGGTAGTGACTTACGTGGAAAAATCATTGGCAAAGGTACGATTTCTCAAGACTCACTTACTATTGAAAATGTAGAGCATGTAGATAATTTAACATATAACTTGCTTAGTATAGGACAAATATGCGATAATAAATGTAGAGTTACCTTTACCGAAGAGGATAGCGAAATAGTTAAGAATGGAAAAATTATAGGTAGAGGAATTAGGAAAGGAGGCATATATGTTATGAAACTAAATAAACATGAGGATAGGATATGCCTAACGACACTAGACGAAAACTCCACATTGTGGCATAGGAGATTAGGACATGCTAACATGCAACAAATACAATCTTTGGTCTATAAAGAACTAGTTAGAAACTTGCCTAATCTAAAATATGACAAGCATTTTTGTGATGCATGTAAAATTGGAAAACAAGTTCATGCTAGTCACAAAGCTAAGAATATAGTATCCACTACTAGGTGCCTATAACTATTACATATGGATCTTTTTGGTCCATCCGCTGTGCGGAGCTATGGAGGAAACAAATATACCTTAGTAATAGTAGATGACTATTCACGATACACGTGGACTAGGTTTTTAAGTGACAAGACCCAAGCCTTTGAAAAATTCGAAATATTTAGTAAAATGATTCAAAATAAATTAGGATGCACAATAGTAGCCATTAGGACGGACCATGGTAGGGAATTTGACGACGAAGAACAATTCGGAAAATATTGCGATTTAAATGGAATATCTCACAATTTCTCCGCTCCTCGTACTCCTCAATCAAATGGCGTAGTAGAAAGAAAAAATAGGTCACTACAAGAAATGAGTAGAAAAATGTTAAATGAACATTCCATCCCACAAAAATTTTGGTGTCACGTTGTAGATACATCAACATATATTATTAATAGGGTATCAATTAGGAGAATTCAAGGAAAAACTCCTTATGAGTTACTAAGAGGTAGAAAACCAAACTTGAGCTACTTTAGGTTATTTGGAAGTAAATGTTATATTTTAAACACTAAGGATTACCTCACTAAGTTTGATCCAAAATCATATGAAGGAATATTTTTAGGGTACTCACAAAATAGTAAAGCATATATAATACTTAACAAACACTCTATGAAAGTAGAAGAATCACTAAATGTAACGTTTGATGAAACACCACCACCTCCTAAAACATTACCTTTAGAAGATGATGACTTAGTCGAAGATGAAGCTATTGAGGTTAGTAAAACAAAACCCATAGGAAATGATAATGAAGATATTGACTTAGGAAATAACGAAACTGCAAATATTAAAGAATCTAGATCACATCCATTAGATAATATAATAGGACATCTTAACCAAAGAACCCTTAAGTCACAAGCCCAAGATAAAAGTAACTTCTTTTGTTTCCTCTCAGCAATAGAACCTAAGAATATTAATGAGGCTTTAAAAGATGAAAGTTGGGTTGTAGCTATGCAAGAAGAATTAAATCAATTTAAGGCAAATGATGTTTGGGAATTAGTCCCAAATCCAATGAATATGACCATCATAGGAACTAAATGGGTATATAGGAATAAGTTAGATGAAAATGGAATAGTAACTAGGAATAAAGCTAGGTTAGTTGCCCAAGGTTATAATCAACAAGAAGGAATTGATTATGACGAAACTTCTGCCCCCGTAGCTAGACTAGAATCTATTAGGATATTACTTGCCTATGCATGCGCCCTAGATTTTAAGTTATTCCAAATGGACGTGAAAAGTTCATTCCTTAACGGTTTTATCAATGAGGAGGTTTATGTGGCACAACCTCCAGGATTCATTGACTTCGCAAAACCTGATCATGTTTATAAGTTAAAGAAAGCTTTGTATGGACTCAAACAAGCTCCCAAAGCTTGGTATGATCGATTAAAAGCCTTCCTTATTAAACATGATTATTCCATGGGAATGGTAGATAACACTCTTTTCACGAAAAAGAAAGACCCAAATCTCATCATTGTTCAAATATATGTTGATGACATTATATTTGGATCGACTTGTCAAGACATGTGTGATGAATTTGCCAAAATCATGCATGATGAGTATGATGGGTGAACTAAACTTCTTCCTAGGATTACAAATAAAACAATTAGAAGATGGAATATTCTTTAACCAATCTAAGTACATTAAGGAAATGCTTAAGAAATTTGGCCTAGAAGACTCAAAACCCATGAAAACTCCCATGTCTACGGAAGTGAAACTCACAAAGGATGATGAACGTGAGTCCGTAGATAACACCAAGTATAGGGGAATGATAGGTAGTTTACTATACTTGACGGCAAGTAGACTCGATATCATGTTTAGTGTCTGCCTTTGTGCCCGTTTTCAAGAGGATCCCAAAACCTCTCACCTAGAAGCGGTTAAGCGTATCTTCCGATACATTAAATGCACTATACACTTAGGATTATGGTATCCTAAGGGATCCGGCATAGAAACCATCGTTTATGCAGATTCGGATCATGCGGGAGACTACGTAGATAGAAAAAGCACTAGCGGTATTTGCACGTTCATGGGATGTTGTCTAACATCTTGGTTTTCAAAGAAGTAAACCGCTCTTGCTATTTCTACCACCGAAGCCGAATATGTAAGCGCTGGAAAGGCATGTCAACAAGCACTATGGATGAAACAAGCTCTCATAGACTATGACATTAGGTTAGAAAATGTTCCCATTATGTGCGATAACAAAGGTGCGATAGACTTAAGTAAAAATCCGGTGCAACACTCTAGGACTAAACACATAGAAATACGCCACCGCTTCCTTAGGGATAATGTACAAAAAGGAAACGTATCTATAGAAAAAGTTGCATCAGAAGATAACATTGCGGATATATTCACTAAACCCCTTAAGCGTGAATTATTCAATCACTTGCGTTTAGGATTAGGAATGATGGAACTGACTAAATTCTATTGCATTTAGACATTTTTTTTTTTTTTGCATAAAATTTAGTTTTTCTCTACTTCTCCATTTCTGAGTCTAGGAATCTATTTTACACAAAATTAAAGATTGGGAAACCTCATTTTCTTTGCATATACTCTCTTGTAAAACCCAATCAAAGTTTCTTGAAAACTATTCTCACATCTAGGAATTACATGAACATCATTTTCCTTGCATTGTTGACAAATGCTAAAAACCTTTTTTCGAAATCATGCATAAACTCTCACATAAATTGTCAAGATATATAATCTAATATATATCTTTGACATTCATGAATTGAGCAAAAATCGAATCAAGGAGATTTTGGATTGTTTCTTAGGAAACTTATTTTTCTTTGCATTTAGGAGTCGAAACAATCACAACTCCACATTTGTTGCATATAGGCACACACTAGGGCAAAATCACTCATAATGTGGTCATCTTGTTTCATCACTAGTTTTTGACTCACTAGTTACCTTTGCCTTTAATCTAAGATAGTTGCCATAGGAAGATTTAGTGCCTCTGCCTTTGTTTGTCTCCTCTAGCTTATTATGTATTGCTTGTTTGTTCTTTTACTTAAGTGTTTTTGCATGCATGCTATATCATGATTAGATTAGATGCTATATTGCCTAAAGGAATTGAACTTGCTTGAATCCAAATCCAAAAACACAACCTTTCTGCAAATTTTCTGCCAAAAACCCAATTCTGACAATCTGGAAATCACCAGATGGGCGGCCCCCTTAATTATGTAAGGCGGCCCCCTTAATTATTAAGGGGACCGCCCGCTAATTAAGGGGACCGGCCATCTGCTGGTTGGGTTTACAGAATCTTTTCTGTTTTTTAGCCCATTTCAACCCACATTTCCCAATTTTCACCAACATATTTTGTCCTAATCTCCCAAATAAACTTTATCCATCCATAAACACACAAATCTTACACTATAAATATCCCCAATCTTCAACACTCTCCATTCATCCCTTCATGACTTCTCCAAACAAACCAAAAACAAAAGCCTCAAAGCTAGCAAGGATGACGGAAAAACCCGTTTGGCGAAGAAAAAGCCCTACACCAATGAAGTTGGAAATCACTCAACACCTCCAACCACTTACTTCCCAAACTTTACACAAAATCCACAAGGACATTCATTTGATCCTCTTTACAAACCATACAACATTGGCCAAACATCTTCTTTCATGCCAAACTACACATCTCATCCTCCAACCACTTATAATGATTCATACAAGTTTGATCAACCATCAAACTACAATTCCAACTACACAAACCCAATTCATCAATATCAACACAATGATTCTCTCCACATTGCCACGGAAAAGCAAAAGTTCCGTGATGAAATAACCCAAATCCATGATCTTAGTGATCTCCTTGCTATGCATCGTGTACAACGCAACAAAGGGCAACCTCTATCATCACCCTATGCAAATTGCCTTCCCCACTCTCTCAACTTGGATCAAGTTACAAACCACACTCACTATTGCCCTTGTTGCATCTTTCTTCAAAAACAAATTCTCTACTTTAGTGAAGATATTTCTTGGATTGAATATCTTCTCACTCGTCCTCATCCAATACCACCCTTAACTCGATACAACATCGTGAGATCCACCTCTTCCGCTCCATACCCCACTCCATTTCCCTCTCCATCTAACAACTAAGCTCTATGTTTATGTTCCCCTTCAAGCAAATAAAACAATCAACCGTGGGTTGCAAGCAAGTCCAAGTGCTCTCTTAGGCAATATAGGACTATGTCTTTTCTTTTGTTTTATCATAATCAATATGCTTCAAGCATATTGAATGTTGTAATGCTAATCATTTCTATGATTATATCATATATGCTTGAATGAATCTATTTTTATTTGCATAATTGTTGCTTTGCGTATATATGTCTTGTTCTCTTCACATATTTTTTGTAGCCAAGCTTTCCATAGCTCGTTTCCTTGGTGCTCTCAAATGAGGGGGAGCATATATCAAGGGGGAGCATTCTACCCATTTAACTTCTTCTATGAAGCTTACTCGGTTTAACCTTTTTGATTTTACAAAAAGGGGGAGAAGAGAATATTAAACTCTAAAATACTTGTCTAAAATAAAATTTTAGACCTATTGAGTTTAAGGTTTTGTAATAATCAAAAAGGGGGAGATTGTTGACATAAATAATGCTTAAAAACATTATTAACATATTATTAATATCTCTATGTTTTGATTATTACAAAACATAAACCCATTGAACTAAAATTTATGACATAAATAAGTATTAAGTATTTAGTGATTAACATTCTCTTTACATCCAAATCACTTAAGGTATGAATAAACAAAGTGTTTATTGCAATCTATGATCAAAGGGGTATTTAATTAATTATTACAAAGTTTATTTAATTATATAAACATATTATATATTTTTGAAAAACACTTTTGGTAATAAAGAAAAATGTTTTAATCATACTAAATATATGAATTCAAAATTTTAACCAAAATCAGTTAGTTTTTCACCAAATAAACTTTCCCCACTAAAAGACAGAATTTCTGGCCATTACAGCTAGGCGGCCCCCTTAAAATTATGGGGACCGGCCATGAATTAAGGAGACCGGCACGCGCCTGTACAATATTTTCTGTCTCTATAAATACTAGTTCGTTTCATAGATTTTCCTCACCTTTTGCACTCCTAAACTTTCTGTTCTAGATCTCCATTTCTATTCTCTTAATCCTTTGATCATACATTCATAAATCTTTGTTTCAAAGTGATCCAAACATCATCCTCTCAAGTGCAAGAGAAGAATACTTCTATCCCTCAAGACAAGAAGTATTACAACTTGTTGTGATCTCCACATCCAAGTTGTTAGAGCATCATCCATTGTATCTATCTCTTTGTGTAATTAGTTGTGAATATTTGATAGAAGATAGTTTAGCTAGGTATATAAATAATGAGATTGGTTAGTAGTTTGTTGTGAAGAAGAAGAGTTGGGAAGTAGGAAAGTGTGAAGAAGATTGGTGTGAAGTAGATAGGTGTGAAGTAGATAGGTGTAAAGTAGAAAGGTGTGAAGAAGTATTGGTGTGAAGTAGATTGGTGTGAAGAGGTTGTGTAGAAGTTGTGATTAAGTTGTGACGAAGTTGTGGTGTGTACATTGGTGTGTAAGGTTTTCTCCGCCATAAGGGAGCTTGTTGACATAGTGAAGAAAACTCTCGAGTTAGGTGCTCGGGGAGTGGAGTAGGGCAAGGAAGGTGTCCTTGTAGCCGAACCACTATAAATCTCTTGTCTCGCGGTTCGATCTTTCCATCTCTCATTTATTTCTTTACTTACATTATTATTGCTATATCGTACATATTTATTGTTGTTCATATTGTGCAAGACTTGAAATCACATATTATCGAATCTAAATTTTTGAAAATAAAGAAAACATTCAAACAATCTTTTGTAACAAATTAAAAAGACGTAAAACTATTCAACCCCCCCTCTTCTAGTTTTTGACAAAGGTTCTGTAAGATCATGTATGACTTATCTAGACACAACCTCAATCAAACGAACATTGCTAACAACACCATCTTCTTGAATGAGTTACAACCTGAATGGGGAAGATACGTCACTATTGTTTATCAGACAAAGAACATGCATGAAGTTACTTATGATCAGTTGTACGACTTCATAAAGCATAATCAAGCTGAGGCAAATAAAGTAAGGGCAAAATTACTAGCTAAAAAGCATGATCCTCTCGCATTAATTGCTAATACACCAACACCTCTACCAGTGAATACACCACATCAATCATATTCCACTCACAACTATATGCAACAACAATACATTCCACAAGCTGCTGTGATTCCACAACAACAATTCTACCCACAACAACAGCAACATGTTATTCAACAACAACAATATCAAAAATTCCAAGAACCAGAATTCATAGACAATGATGAATCTATTGTAGCCTTGACACAAGCATTTGCTTTTCTAACAAAGGCATTCCAAGGACGCTATTCTACACCAACTAACAACAATCAATGGATTTCATCAAACACTCATAACAAGCAGATCGCTCAGCCGAGTTTCAATATGGGCAATGGAGGCCAAATGGTTAGAGTTATTGGGAATCAGTAAGGATATGCTACTGGATTTCACATGCGTAATCAGAATATGTAGAATCAGTTGGGTTAGTATGCAGTGAATCAGTTCGGTCAGTATGTAGGGAATCAAATGGGCCAGTTTGTTGGAAATCAGAGGGGTCAGAATGTTGGCAATCAAGTAATGGCTAATCAAATTAGGAATGTTGCAGCTCCAGTTGTTGGGAATTATGAAAATGCGAATCAGGGTAACTCGGTAAAGTGTTTCAACTGCCAGGGTGTAGGTCATATGGCAAGGAACTGTCCAACTAAGCCGAACAAGAAAGATCCAGAGTATTTGCAGAAAGCATTGCTGTTAGCACAAAAAGAAAAGGCAGGGTTTCAGTTGAATGCAGAAGAAAATGATTTTATTGCTCTTATGGATGACATGGAAGATAGAGAGGATATCGATGCGAACTGCATCTTCATGGCAAATCTTCAGGAGGCTAAGTATGACACGGATTCAGACACACTTCCTGTTTATGACACCAATGCAGTATCTGAGGTACCAATCTACAATGCACGCAACAATAATGATATATTTGATATGTCTCCTCATGAGGAACAACATTCTGAGAAGCTAGCACGTACCCACTTATGATACATACCTAGATACGCCAAGTAGTAGCAATACTCCTTAAGCAACTCCATATATGAATCATAATGGATGCTCCAGATATGAATAATACGTGCTTTATTTGAATCATTATTGAACAATTGTGGTATTGAAATTGAGAAAGTTAAAAAGGTCAATCGCGAAGTTAAGGCCGCGAATGAGAAATTGACCACTGAGCTTGAGAGATACAAGGAAAATGCAAAAAGTTTTCAAATTGACAAAAAACGCGAGTCAGAATTGAAATTGGTTATAAGAAGTTACTTGTTAAAGATAAGGAATTGCAAAACAAATTTGACACTCTTGAAATTAGTTATATAAAAACAATAAATTCTTTAAAACAAGAAATTTCTGATTTAACAAACCAACTTTAATTTCAAAACAAAAGCCAGCTTATACCAATCTTGAAAAAGAACGGGATGAGTTGAAAAAGGACTTTGCAAAGAAAGAAGATAAACTTTTGGATGAAATCATAGAGTCAGAACATATGATCAAAAAATTAGAAAACTTGTTGGTCAAAACGGGTCATTCAAGTCAAACAATTCATGTGATTACTAATCAAACTCATCTGATTTACCATACAAAACAAAAAAATGGCTCTTGGTAACAAAACTCCTTGTAATCTCAAGAAAGCTCGAGAAGAACATAATGTTTTGTATAATGGTAATGTTATTTACACCAAACATGATCCTCCCGCCGTTCGGGATTCTGTGCAAATGATAGAACTTATTGAAGAGAGCATAACTAAAATGAAACAAAAGAATCCGGATTTGAAACAAATCGATTACAACAAACTGAACAAACTTTCTGGGATTACCTTTGTTCCACAAAAGCAAACATCTGAGTTTTCCAAAAACCGAGTTTTTCAAAACTAGTTTCTAAACAAGTAGTTGCTTCCAAATCGCTTTCAAACATGGAACAGATGTCTTCAAACAACACTTTTAACACAAATGCTGCAAGGGGATATCTTGATGATCTTAAAACCAGAGTTGGGCAACTGAAAACGGCTTTAGAATCTAAAATGAAACTTAATGAGATCAATTGGAATTCCATGGTTCATTTACAGCTAAGAAAGATTATTGAAAATGAATTTTCTCCTCAAAATAATAACATTCATGCTCGTGTAATTCATTTTGAAAATGCTTTTTTAACTGAAACAACTAACTTTGTCAAGGACCACAAATCTCTGATAAAGAAGGCTAATGAATCCTTTGCGCAAATCAATGTTTTGGAAAATTTAAATGATTCTCTCTTCGAAGCAGTTCTGTCCACTGATATTATGTCCATCATTTTACAAACATATTCTGTTCAAGACGATGAATAACTGAGAGCTGAGACCTCCGCAATTGTTTCAAAATATGAAAATGCTCTTATAAAAATTGAAAAGGAAAATGTGTCATATTTTAAACAACTTGATCAGAAAAGCGAAGAATGCAAGTATGACAAACTGTCGTATGAGCGTGCCTTCAAGAACATGAAAGAGCAAAATGATCTTTTGAGGGCTCAGCTTGAAATTATAAAAGGGAAAGGTGTAGACACTAAGTTTGCAAAACCATTGACTTCGGAGAAATCAAATGTTTCAAAAACAGTTGAAAAACCAAAAATGTCAATTTCTCAGCTTGCTTCAAAAGTCGATGAGATTAAGGATTTGACAAAACTAGTCACTCCACAACCCTTGCCCAAGCAAAAGGAAAGTGATAAGATTGTTGAAAAACAAAAACTGATTGTTGAAAGAAACACAAATGTGATTGCGCATGGCTTTTCTAGGAATTGTACACCGAAAGTGACCACAAAAACTGTTAAAGAATCTGTTGGTTCTAATGACATGGCCCAAAATCACCATCTAGAAGAAGCTAGAAAAAAGGCACAACTTAAAAAATATGAAGTTTTAGGTGCAAAATCTAGTGTGATGAATTCTATGAGATTCTAAAGCACTGCTAGTAGTAGTAAACCTTTAACTAGGATCCATCAACAAAAGACTAGGGATTGGTCTGCATCTAAGAGTAGTTGCGCAAAAGATAATGCTAGGTACGTAGAATGCAACACTAGAAATTCTGAGTCTTTTCCGAACAAAAAGCAATTTCCAAATGGCTGTAGTGACAAAGTTAAAGTTACTATTTTAAACAAGAATGTTGAATTTGTTTGTCCTACGTGTCAAAAATGTGTTTTTTCAGCTAACCGCGATGCATGTATTGCACAATTTCTCAAGAAAGGAAAATCAAGTGTCAAGGCACAATCCACTAAGACACCAAATAGAAACAAACCCATTAACAACAAGAAAATGGATAAGAAACCTAATAGGTGGATATCTAAAGGATGTTGTTTTTCAAAAACTGAGACTTCCACTGCATCTGATAAGAAAACTACGTCTGGATCTTACCTTAGGTGGATTCCCACGGGAAAAGTTTTTTAAAACAGTTGGTCTTAGATGGATTCCCACAGGAAAGATTTTTGATAGTTGCACCAAGACAAACAATAGTGATAATCATCAGGATAAGGAAGTAGAAACCATTACAACCGTTGATAGTCAACACCCGCAGAGTGATGATTCATGCACTTCTAACACTGTTATTTGTGAAACCCCTTCGTCTTTGGTTGCAAGTGATTTAACTATCTCAAAACCCAGTTCATCAGAGGGTTCAAATTCTGTACATTCTACAAAATCATTCTTTCAATCTTCTATTTTTGATTTTCCATTTTTTTTTATAAAAACAAAAACAAAATACAAAAATAGAAAATTTTCAAAAAATACAAAAACAGTATAAAATGAAAAAATCCAAAAATATTCTTCACACGACATGTCTCACATATAAATCGATATTATGTAGGTTTCTATGAGTGTCATTCAACAATGATACGGACATGTACAGATGCTTGAGCGGGAGTTCTTTAAAATGTTTTTCTAAAACATGTCGTTTCTCAAATGTTTCTTCATAATGGCTTTCGTATACTTCTAGTACGAAACCCGAACCTAAAGGATGACTTCTGATTATCTCAAATCAAGGACTCGTATTTTCAAAGATGAAATTATTTTCAAAAAGTTCGAGTATAAACAAACGAAAAAGATTTCAAACAAAAACTTGTTTTTTAAATATAATTCTTGAGCACTTTTTCAAGATTGATCAAAAGATTTTTCAAAATCTCTGAAATTAAGTGCTCAAGATAACTCCCTCCAAACCCTTAATTGATTTTAAAATGTTCCGATTTCATGCAAAAACAAATCTGTCTTTCTCTCTGAAAAACTTTTCCTCAATCAGTTGATATCAAAAATATCACGATATGCTATTTTTGAGAAGGAGAAGACATGATTAAAATGTGATCAATAATGTTAAAAGATTGTGACTGAATCTCATAAGAGGTCTACTCAGAAAGTACCAATGAATTGATGAAGCTTAAAATGTCATTAATCGAAAAGACTTGTCCTGGATGGGTAATAATTTCAAGCTAGTCTAACTAGTGATGAGGTAACCGTGTCTCGAATAGGACTTGTCCGAGTAGAATGTACCGTTTCGAGAGACTTTCTTTGGACTTGACCAGGATGGATAATAATTTCAAGCTAGTCTAACTAGTAATGTAAGCGTGTCTCGAATCGGTCATGTTCGCTGAAAGTGGATCAATTAATAAAGTGCAAACTCCTCTCACATGTGCAAATTTCTTAAAAAAACACATGAGCACATGTGAAGGGGGAGTCCTTCAAAAGAAACCAAAACTCTCAAAGTGTTATCAAATATGTTTCATAATCATAAACACTTTGAGAGAATTTCAAATGAATGGTTTTATGGCAACAATAGGATAGTCATGAAGATATAAGGTGACTAAGGTTAGGAAAAACCGTCCTATGATCCGCCAGGATCTACCCAAGGACAATTCCAATAGATTAGAATTAGAAGTCCTTAGGTATGATTGAAAAAAGGAGAAATGAGAAAGGAGAAAGAAGGGGTTGAAGAATTAAAAAGAAAAGTTATGAAAAAGGGTGAAAAGAAATAGCCCTCCAAATGTTCAACCTTAGGGCAGAAACCGGGTTCAGTTCATATGCTATCGGTTGTTACTAAGGTGACACCAGTATTGAAGACAAGATGTCATGGACCCAGTGACATACTGCAAACCTTCTAAGCCACTCAAGTTCTCTCAAAAGAGCTTGTTTCATTCTCACGGGGAACCCTGAATAAACTATCGACCACTCATTACGAGCCATGTTGATATTAAAACAGGAGACACCGCTCCAGTCTCCGGCTACTAAAATATGCACTTATTGAGTCTAGAGCCTCGAGATAACATCAAAAGATCTCATATGAAGACATGATACTTCTACACTGGTGATCCAACGTTAAGGACACCATATGTAAACTTAAGAGTCCTTCGCAGATCTTAGCAATCTGCCAGAACATTTATGAGAGGACTCACTTTTGTGATTCTCAATGATTGAATGGAAATTCCTGTCAGGGTCAACATCAAACAGCCCTGACAACAGGTCACTTTGGTAACTCCTTGTGGGTTACGCTTAGTGTTCGCGGTGGTTCCAAAACGGTCTACAGTCGTGGGGTGATCTCCAACGACTCACCCAATCGTTGATTTACTTAGGTAGATCTTGTAAGCCCTCTCGGGGGTATCCAATTCGGGAAGGGCCTTGGTAAGGGTTAGAAGGAGTCTTCACACTATGCTGTTGACAATCTCTAATTCCGAACCTATAAGTACCAAATGTATTATTGCCAACTATTTTCATGCAGGTACCAACCACCACCATGACACCAGTTTCCACATGCTCATACATACACCTCAAAGTAAATGAAAATTCTCACAAAGATCAAGGCATAGAAAAGTTCAAAGAGAGATTCTACGATACAAAAGGGAATCTACAAAGTAAAGAGACAAAGATCAAAGTGAAAGAACAGGAACAACAAATGTATGTATCACAAAGACTAAAGACGTATGAGCATGTTGGAAAGGTATACAACCACCGGAGACAAAGAAGTGACGAAAGGCAGACAAAGAACGATGAAAAGTCATTTATCAAAGATCACAATGCATAAAGGAACAAAGACTAAAGACTATTCTACAATGACACACAAAGTTCAAGATAAAGAAGATAGAAGACCTAATCACGTGGAGCTTCATTTGAATGACCACCCCTTAGGGGGAGATTGTCAGCATTAATTAATTATACAAAGAAGTGATGGTCATTCTAATCCTAAGAACTTTGTAATGTGTCGGAAACGTAGGATAGATTAGTCAATTGGGTTTGTGGACTTAGTAAGCTAATATGTTAGAAGTTATAGTTATAAGCCTCATTATGTAATAAATGTCCACAAAGCCCAAGTCCATAGAAAGCCCATGAGGCATTAAGTCTTATGTATAAAAGACACCATACACCTCATTTTTGTGGTGTGCTTGTGTGTGTAAGTTTGTGTTTTATATATGAAATTCTCATCTTCCTCTCTCTAGTTTCTCTTACTAGAAATACACATATATACATCAAGTCACCATCTTTCCATTGCTTGTGTTCTTACTAGTGTATTAAAGTTGATAGATATTAGGGATAACACTCAAAAATATAAATGCCCTATACCATTTTATCTAAAATTTATAGTTTTATATTCATATAATATACAAGACTAATGATCTGTAAAAGGGGAAAAAGGGTAGCAGTTTTTAGTGGATTAGCCAAACTCAAGGCATTTTGACCTGCTTTGAAATTTACTAACATATGTGATTTTTGTTGCCTTCAACTTTGATATTAATTTATACACTTTGTTTTTGTTTATTAACAGGCGTGTCATTGGAGGTATATGAAGAAGTTTGCTACATTGGATTAAATGGCGATCAGTTGGTAGTTTTAGGCTTCTTATTTGATATTTAGTTACATTTTTTTTGCTATGATAATGAGGGAAACTACAAAATGAACAATCTTTATCATTAATAAGGAAATGCTTCATAGGCTTTGATAATTTTTAAGTTTTTAACTATGTGGTATGTTATGAATACTTGACTTTTTTTGTGATGCAAATGATTTGATTTTGGGTTCATATATTCAATGGCACATTTGTTCGGTACATATCATTCCCCATTGCTATAAATTTACGATTTTCTTTGTTATATAGTTTATATTCTAATAAAAAAATATCATGAAGCGAACCGCCCAACGGGCGGGTTATGAAGCTAGTATATATATATATATATATATATATATATATATATATATATATATATATATAATGTAAATTGATTATAAAGTTATAGCAAACTATAAACCACAAGTATAAAAACATATCTCTATTACTCATTAAAAAATTTACATATTCTTGAAAACTTAAAACTATTAAAAAATGAGTAAAGTTGATTCTCCAAAATACCTTTTAAAATAATTAACTTATAGTTTAATACCCCCTTCTAATATATCTCTTATTATATATATACTAAACCCCAAGAGGTTACTGTAGCAACAACTGTAGTTGCTACAGTTGACTCTACAATACCTTTTTTCTTCTTAATCATACCCACCTACATATATCTAAAACCTCCCACAAACTCATGCCCTTCTTGAATCTTCTTCCCTATCTAAAACACATCATCAACAATCACACACATAAAAAAGAAAAAAGAAAAAAAGAAAAACAATTCCACGCGATTCATGATCTTTTGAAGATTTGGACAGCGCCGTTTCTGTATGCGTTGTTTGTGACGCAAGATGATTTTGTAAAGGTAATAGCTTCATTTGTAGAAAGATGATTTCTTATTTATAAACCTTGATGTATTTTTACTGCACTAATTTGCCCCCAATATTTTGTTTTGATTTTATAGAAATAATTATAACTTACTCTTTTTTACTTTTATAATTAGGGTTTCGTTAATTGGGTGTTTTGTTGATTTCTTTTGTAGGTTGCTTTGCTAATGTTGTTTACAGCTAACTATTTTGAGGTATTTGTTTTCATTGTGTTTTGTTATTATTATTATTTTTTAATATGTGTTTGGTAATAGAGGTTTTGTTAATTTTTGGTTACTACGTTTTCCAATCAGTTTTTATGAGACAAGAATGTTGCCGTATAATTTGGTTATTATGTTTCAATCATTTTTTATGCAATTAAAATTGTGGTGAAATTAGTTGTGAGATGGTGTGATGTTTTATGCTTAGTTATGGTAAATCTGAAGTTTGTGTGGGAATAGTGGCAATTTTATATGCAGTGATTGGCTTTTGTTTTAAACAAATTGATGCTTTGAAAAAATTATAGCACTTCGTAAGACTGCCTATCGAGTTTGGTTGATATTATTTACATCGTGGTGGGGCAAGATTACTAAGATTGCAGCCATGGCGGATACACGATCTATTTTCGATTCTTTTCCTATCCGGGTTTCATAAATAAAAAAGCCACTGAATTTGAAAGCTACGGTAAAAAGATCATGTATCTGCTATGGCTACAAGCTTAGTAAGCTTACAGCCATGGGGTATCAATTTGTGTTCAAAATTTCTATATAATTACCTTACTTTTGGCAATTGAATTTTGTGCAGCTGAACCGTTTTATAGGAATTTAAGCAGAAAAAAGGAAACCTGGAATTAAACCAACAGATGATACCTATTGTATGAATGAAGGAAGTGTTTGTTTCTTTGTTTAGTATTTATTGATTATCAGAAAATGTTGCAATAAAATGATGATTTCACTAAAAAACGGTGGTTTGTTTGGATGCAGTTTCTGAAATTAGCTGAAACAGCCATTGGTAAAAATGGGCCGAAGCCACATGGTGCGAAAAGGCATGAAGTAAAGAAACAGGTTCCTCTTTATTTGAATCTTGAACTATATTTTTATGTAGTCTATAGTTCTATATAAATCCATCAAAGGTATGCTTTTTAATAATTTGTTTATCTCTTGGAAGCAATGCTTATGTAGAAAAAATAATCCATTATTTTTGCAATTTTTATACAATGGCTTATTACTCATGATGAAGTTGGATATAGTAGTAGAGGCACAAAAAGAGAGTAGATGCATAGTTTTGTTTGCTGATAGAATTTGGAATTGTGTGTAGTTGTAAATGTGAAGTTGATTATTGGGAGTGTTTGGAATTCTTATTAAAATTGCGTATTTGCTAGGATTATTAACGACTTGCCTTAGATAACGTTATTACGTTTGAGCATGTTAACTCAATACTTTATAAAAAGTAGGACTGATGTGAGTGAAAGTTGTGGTATCATTATCTGTTGATAAGTGAAATGGAAGCACTCACATGTATTGGATGAGTGACAATTTAATAGAACAAGCTTAAAAGAATATCATGATAATAGGATGATTTTTCCAAAAGTAAATGAAGGCTAAACTAAAGTATCTTTGTTATGAACAATAGTCCTTTTGACATATGCTATAACTTTTGGAATATATGAAATGTAACATGCTGTCATGGAAGTCAAGCTATTAATGTGCATGAACAAAACTTGCAGCATGAACCAACCTTATGAATTCATCCATGAACATGTGGTTAAAAGATTTGGTGTATCAGTTTAGTTTCAGAAAGTTTTCCTATAAACTTTTTTTCTTTGTTCTTTTTCTAAAAGCAATGTCTCTGTATTTTTTCAAAAGCAAGGTGGTGATAAACAGATGCTTCTAGAATCCAAAGTCTTCCTCCTAAGGAGCTCTGCAAACAAAGTGACTTATGCAAACAAAGTTATGTGATAGCAAAAGCAGCTAAAGCAGGTTTCAGAAAGAAAATGTACAAGATCCTAACTACAGCTACAATGAGTGTAATGCTGAACCACTTCAGTGATCATCAGACAAACCAGGCATATTGGTTCTCTCTCTATCCTTGCAGCTGCAATGTGTACAAATTACTAATGTTTATAATAGATCAACTTATGATAATGTCTTATCTGTTTACGGCCTTCACAAGAATGTCTTAATCATAGCGCTACCGCAGCAACGCGCGGGTTACCCCACTAGTTAATACTAGACGAGTAACAATGCATAATAACGAGATTTTATAGCGGCAGATAGTTTTAGTGATAAAAAAAAAGTTTATGTATTATAAATGAAAAATAATAAATGTTTGTAAATTTGAGGATTAATATGTTTTGAAACCCGGTTCGAATCGGGTGGTTCAAACGGTTGAACCGTTCTGCTCGAAAAACGGGTCAATTTAAACTGGGTCAACCCGACGGGTAGGGTCGAAAAACCAAGTCAAATTAAACCGGGTCAACCCGGCCGTTTTTTAAGCGTCTCCGGTCAACCCGGTTTTTGACATATATTAATAGTTTTCTCTTGAAATATATGTGTATTAATAGTAAAAATTGCTCGTAATTAATTATTTCAAAGTTTACTTTTTATTTTTTTCATGGTATTTCGCTTTTTTGACTTTTCACGTTTACTTTCACCATATGCCCTTTTTGTTTTATAGATGGTATATATTAATGTTTTAGTAAGTGAATGAGCTAAACGACAAAAGATTGAAATTGGTGATATTCATATTCTCGATACAAGCTCGGTGACCAAATAAAACATATTCCATTGCGTATTCAAATATAAGTTTCTTAGATAACTATGACGGATAAAAGTTTTGAAGAGTAATTGATTATATCAATAATAAACTTATGAGTAAAGATCATTTGAGGATCAAACTTTTTTTACATACCAAGGGACTAATCTCCACCTTTCATCTTCTCTCCATCTTTATTTGATCTAATAGATGAGATTAATCCCAACAATTTAAAAAACCCACTTTCATCCTTTTTTTTCTTCAAATATTAATATCTTTCAAACCGTTAATCGTTAAGCGAAAAAAAATATACCGTTACGACGAGCATTTAATTATCTTTCTATAGATAGGCTAATAGATATATTTTCGACAAAATTTTTTTTTTCATTTTTTTCAGGTTTTTTTTTCGTGGCCGAAAAAATCATATATGATATGTAATATCATATATGATATTATATGTAAAATCATATATGATATTGCATATCATATATGATATGCAATATCATATATGATTTTATATATAATATCATATATGATATCATATATGATATTATATGTAATATCATATATGATATTACATATCATATATGGTATGCAATATCATATATGATTTTTTTTCCGGTCACGAAAAAAAAACGTGAAAAAAACGATTTTTTTTCTTCCGAAAGTATATCAAAGTGCCCGTCTATAGAAAGATAATTAAATGCTCGTCGCGATGGTGTAATTATTTTCGTTTAACGATTAACGGTTTAAGAGATATTTAAATTATAAAAAATAGGTGAAATAATAAAATGCTTTTAATCTCAACCACTGATTTCCTTTTTAGATGGATGGTGGGGATGAGTCCCTTGGTATGTGAGGAATGTTTGGTTTGTAGAATAACTCGGCTCTAAACTTATAAGTTAAGATCCAGGAAATAAATTTTAAATAAACGTATTTGTTATACACATAGTTTAAAAGTCGTTCAAATATTATTTTTAATTATACAAAAAGTCGTATACAAAATTTGTTATACACATAGTTTAAAAGTTGTTCAAATATCATACTATATTATAATGGAGGAAGACCTTCTAATATTAAAATACTTAAAATTAAGCTTTACAAGTTAATAAGCTTAAAATACAAGTGATTCAAACACAAATGCTACTTATAGAAATTCCCCTCATATTTAATTCCAGCATACAATTAATACTAACATTAAATACAACAAATTAATCATTATATATATTAAATACAATTAATTAACTGGTCAATAAATACAATTAATGCACTTATTAAAACACCCCTTACATAAGAAATACAAATTATCAAGCATATTGTACAACCAACTTAAACACAATTCCTGCATTAAATGTCACTAATACAAATAATAAAGCATATTATACAAATATTCAAGCCCAAACGGGCAATGAGTTCGAGCCCGAACAGACACGAGCCAATAGGCTCGAGCCCGAACGGACACGAGCTAAACGAAATTTTCGATATCCGTAAATCTATTGTAAAAAAAAACATAGTAAACTAAAATATGTTCACATATTGTACAAACCAAGCAAACTACTAAAATAATAATAATAATAATAATAATAATAATAATAATAATAATAATAATAATAATAATAATAATAATAATAATAATAATAACGTGAACTGTGGGCGAACTTTGGGCGATTTTGGCGATGGGATCACCTTGATCCGGCTTCTTCGTCTTCATCCCCCCACACCATCTGGATTGACCCCCCGTAGGTGTGTTGTTTTCCGTTTTGCTTTTCCTTCGTTGTTGTGTCGTTGGGTTGTGGGGGTGCAGTGGTTTCGCGTGTGGCGGGGCCCTTGCGTGCCACCTTATTCAACGTTGGTGGGGAAGATCTTGGGGTCCCTTACTCAGCGTCCCTGGTCGTGTGTCTTGGGTGATCGGCGGAGGTTGCAGGCTTTCGTTGGGAGAGATAGTGACTGCGGTTTGCTTTTCCCGCCCTGTGTGGCCTTATTTTGAACATTAGCTGATTGCGGTTTGTTTGTGTTGGTGGTCCCCCCTTTGTGGTTAGTTTTGGATTGCGTTTGGTGTGTTGCGGTTTGTTTGATCTGGATTTTGTTGAGTGTAGCAGTCTTGGAGGCGGTGTATTATTTCCAGGTGAGGCCCGCCACTTTGTTGATTTTCCTAGTAGGCTACTCAATTTATTCTAAAGTGTTTCCTTTTGGGCTTTTGGGCTTCTCATTTAGCATATAAGGGGGGCTCTTGATATTTATTTAACGTGACAAAAATTACGTTATATTCCTTATCATGGCTAACCTTGGCGCACTTCGGATATCATGCCCGTTACAAGGACATGAAGGGTGCAGTGGCGGGAATGAAAAGGGGTTCACTAGGAAATATTTTATCGATCACCTAGGCACCCGCCATTTTAAGACTGATGCATTGAAGGCTTCTCACAAAACGCGTATTGCGGGGGACTCCTCGTTGTTCTCTGATCTTGACCAGGCACTTCATCAAGCGGGTATTTGGCTTTGTGGGGAGTGTTTTTGCACTCACACCTTCAGTAAGAATTGCAAACATGCCGTAGGTGATATGGTTCCGGCACCCCGTTTTGACGATGTAGCGATCTACGGTATTCCTCCACCCATGAGGTCGGTCTTGAATACGGTCGAGGAGAGGGTTGTGGGTGAGTCATATGGTACTCTCACTATTGATAGGGGTTTTGTGGAAGATGCTTATGGGGTGCCCCCTCTCGCTGGTGAGCCCGCTTATGACATCAATCTCCTGGATCGGGTTTTCTCAAAGAAAATACGCACGGTTAAATGTATTCCCCTCAAGACGCGACTTGGATTTGCTAAGATTTTCCGTGGAGCGCTGGATATGGTACTATTGAGGCCGGGGGACTTATCTGCATGGGTGCAACTCCTTATTTTACCATCCTGTGTGCTCTCTGCCTTTGTGCCAACAAACAGATCTCAACGACGTTCCGGTGAAAGAGAACGCTACCAGCTCGACTGTATTTCTCGCGCCATCCTCAGATGGAGGGATCCCGCAGACAGGCTTGGTCTGGTGATGGACCGGTTAGCCGAAGTGCCTTCATCTTTCGTTGGGGGGGCCAAACATAAGGATCACAACAGGGGCAACCTGGGTCAGTGTAAGCGTAAACTTGGGGACGGGCATTTTACTACTGCTATTAAGGTGCTCACGTTTTCTGGAATCGCCCCATCCACACCTGACACTCTATTGGAGCTTGAAGCCAAACACCCCTACGCCCCCCAGCCGACCCCGTCTTCTTTGTCACTTGATGAGGACGCCCTTTCGGTCGACAAGGACTTGGTACTCAACAGGATCCGCAGCTTCCCCAAGGGGACGTCATGTGGGCGTGATGGGCTACGGGCACAACATTTGATGGATATTTTGGGAGGGGCGGCGTCTGCTATTGCTGATGACCTGCTTGGGTCCATTACTGGAGTTGTTAATCTGTTCCTTAGTGGAAAGTGCCCTAGTCAGCTGGGGGAATATATTGCTAGTGCTCCCTTGACTCCCTTAGTCAAGCCCGGCGGTGGTATACGCCCTATTGCTGTTGGCACTGTTTGGCGCAGGCTTGTATCAAAGGTTGCCTCCTCTTCGGTCGGTGACTCCATGAACTCTTACTTACAGGATTTTCAATTTGGGGTTGGAGTCCCTGGGGGTTGTGAGGCTGTCCTTCACTCTGTAAATAGGCTTATTGAGTCTAAGGGGCGTGAAGTTGGACTTTCCATGCTTTTAGTGGACTTCAAGAATGCTTTTAATCTTGTTGACAGGAGTATCTTGCTTCAGGAAGCTAGGAGGCGATGCCCTTCTATTGCACCGTGGGTTGAGTTCTGTTATGCGCGCCCTGCCAGGCTCTATTATGAGGACTCCATCCTTTGGTCATGTCAGGGTGTCCAACAAGGTGATCCGTTGGGCCCTTTGTTGTTTGCCCTAGCTTTGCACCCTTTGATCCATGCTATCAATCAGTCATGTGAACTTACCCTTCAGGCGTGGTACCTTGATGATGGTACTATTGTCGGAGATACGCTCATGGTCGCCAAGGCGCTTGATATCATTAGGACAGAGGGCCCCGCTAGTGGTTTGTTCTTAAATGTTGACAAGACTGAACTCTTTTGGCCTGTCGAAGACCCTAGAAGTAGAGTGGAGGGAGCATTTCCTATAAATATTGCCCGCCCAATCAATGGTGTCAAACTCCTTGGTGGTCCGGTTAGTTTGGACGAAGGTTTCTGTCGGGATTTGGCTTCCAAAAGGGTCTCCAAAACCATACACTTAATCGAGGCAATTAACAAACTCAATGATCCGCAATGTGAGCTTCTCCTTTTGCGTAATTGTGCAGGAGTTTCGAAACTATCGTATGCCTTGAGAACATGTTCCCCCTTGTATTTATCAGAGGCCCAAGCTCAGTTCGATCAGACATTACGTGCCTCTTTGGAGAAGATTGTTACTGCCTCAGGGCCAGGGTTTGGTGATTGGCAGTGGAGGCTTGCCACTCTCCCAATAAAGCTCGGTGGGCTTGGCATCCTTTCAGCGGGGGATATCGTCCAATACGCTTTCCTCGCTTCTCGGATGCAAACGAACAACTTACAGGACAAGATACTCACCAAAACGGGTATTGTCACACATGGCCCTTCATTTCAGCATGCTTTGGACATATTCAACGCTACTTGTAACACCGACTTCCTCACTGTCACCGGGGGCGCTTCTGCCCCTCAAATGATGAAAACCTTGGCAAAGTGTTATTTCGGTGTCATTGAGAAAGACCTCGTCTCCAAGTACTCACTAAGTCCAAGGCAGGTGGCTATACTTAGTAGTATCCGCGCCCCGCATGCGCAGGACTTCCTCTTCGCCATCCCTATTGACGGTCTCGGACAACGGATGAATCCTCGCCAATTTCGATCGGTGTTATGCTACAGGCTTGCGGTCCCTATGTTCTCTGAAGGCAGCTTATGCCCGAGTTGCAATGTACACCGTATGGACCAGTGGGGGGATCACGCGGTTCACTGCGCTAGCGAAGTGGGTGTTAAGTTCAGGCATAATTTGGTGCGTGATGTCCTTGTTGATATATGTTCCAAAGCAGGGATCATGGTGCGTAAAGAGGCTCCAATGGGATTTCTTTCAGAGGAGGGGAGAGAATTACGGCCTGCAGATGTGCTATTGTTTAACTGGTTCCAAGGTAAGGACGCATGTCTGGATGTGACTAGGGTCTCTCCGTTTGCTGGTAATGGAGTAACGACATGGGCTCCTGGGGCAGCGTTGTGTAATGCTGTGGAAAAGAAAAGGAAGAAGTATGCGTCCAAGTGTGAAGACAATGGATACAAGTTCGTTCCTTTCGCTTTTTCCACATTTGGGGAACTTGATGTGGAAGCTTTGAATACACTCTCGCGCGTCGGGGCAATTGCCTGCAGCCACTCTAACAATGTCAAGAGCGGTGCTTTTATTTTTCATCGAGTTAGTTTGTGCATTCAAAAAGGAGTGGGAGCACAGATTGTGTCTAGACTCCCCTCTAATTTCATGTAATTTCCTTGGTTTCAATGAAAAATTATAATAATAATAATAATAATAATAATAATAATAATAATAATAATAATAATAATAATAATAATAATAATAATAATAATAATAATAATAATAATAATAATAATAATAATAATAATAATAATAATAAGAGTAAATTGCATAAATCGTCCCTAAACTTTGGCCAGATTGCATGTTCCATCCCAACCATTTCAAAAGTGCAGAAATCGTCCCTGTGAAAAACTTTTGAGTAAATTTTCGTCCCTGATTGGGACGAAATATGCAATTTCACACTTTCGAATTATGCAATTTTCGTCCCAACCAGGGACGAAAATTTGCTCAAAGGTTTCCTGCAGGGACGAATTCTGCACTTTCGCAATGGTTGAGACGAAACATGCAATTTAGCCAAAGTTCAGGGACGAAACATGCAATTTACTCTAATAATAATAATAATAATAATAATAATAATAATAATAATAATAATAATAATAATAATAAATAAAATAATATAAACTAAGCAAAATTTCATCAAACTTTTGCCATAAAAAACTAATAAACGTACAAATAAAATAAATTATTAGCCGAAAAAATTAAATTACAGGGTGCCCGCAGCTGCATCGCGCGAGGACCCTGCTAGTTATTATTAATTTTAAAAAGCTATTCTCAAAAACGCAAATTATACAAAAAGTCGTATAAGTATAATAAGTAATTATACAAATATTTTAAAATGTGTATGACTGTTAAGCCTATGCAACAATCTATACTATTATATAGTACATTTGAAACTATTCTATAATTATAAAGACTTAAAATTCAGACTTTTACTTGCTTATTATAAAAGGATTTCAAAATTAATTGGTTAGGAAACATATTGGTTAGGAAGTTGATTAAGAGGCAAATTGGTTAGGAAGTTTGTTAGAAAGCAGGTTGGTTGTTCAAACTCAGGAAACTCTGGAGTAAAACCAGGGGGTGAGGCAAAGAGGGACTCGGTTCACACTCCTCTTCACAAGTTTTCTTCCTCTTGAGTATGTCATAAAGTCCGAATGGATCTTCCGAGTGTTGCTTGTCCTTATCTCCACTGTAATTCATATGCGAAGCATAATTACTATCAAAAATTGTTTCTGCAACTCCTTCAACATCACTAACATCATCGCCTGGTTCTTCACTAAAATGTTTCTGGGCATTTTTATTCTCCTCACCATGAATTGATTCATCTTCCGAAGAGTACACCACCTCTTTTTGAGCCAAAAAAATAGGGTTCCACATGAATAATTCCTTCGCACATACCATAAACACCTTACTTTTAACAATAATCTTAAATGACTCAAGTATAGAGACAGGGTGTTTGGTTTTGATACACAAACGTTTACGACCCAAAGACGAATCATTGGTGTCTTCAATATCCAACGTCTCCCCCCATTTGTTACCAATTCTCGAAAAAGTTTCACGCGACCAAGCATATAATGGTACCCCCTCTATATCCATCCAAACAATACGCTCATCGCAAACAAAATCACGGGTAACATCTTCGATGACATGAAACCAAGAATTAACCAGAGACTAAGTTGGACTGTGTCTCTCATATGGATGTGAAATTTATGTCGGGAAATTCTAATTACGATTACGATTGTAGTGATTCTTTAGGAAACTCGGGTCGTATAGTATGTATTTTGGAGGCGACGGTTTTCAAGAAAGAGTTTGTTACGATATCGGATAATTTTGTAGCTATTTACAGGACGTGGCTGCCAACTAATTCCAGGATTCCTTTTGTGGTCGTTTATGCTCCGCAACAAGTTTCAAGTAAACGGGTTTTATGGGATTACATGTCTGTTTTGTTAAGCCGATGGAATGGTGAAGTGATTATGATGGGAGATTTTAATGAGCTTTGATCCAAAGACGAAAGACGTGGGTCATGGTTTAATCCATCTAGTGCCAGGGTTTTCAATCAGTTCATCTCCTCTTCGGGCTTGGTCGACATAAAAATGGAAGGATACACGTTTACGTGGTTTCATCCCTTGGCGACTAAAATGAGCAAACTCGACCGGTTTCTTATGTCTGATGGTATTTTTTTGGAATTCCCTTCTATTTCGGCAATATGTCTTGACCGTCATTTATCGGACCATCATCCGATTCTTCTTCGTGATGTTCAATTGGATTTTGTTCAGGTTCCGTTTAGATTTTATCATTCTTGGTTTAGTTTTGATTGTTTTGATGATATGGTGGAACGTACTTGGCGTTCATTCCTGGGAATGGTATGATCCGGTTCAAGAAAAAAATTCAGGAGCTTAAGGTTATCATTAGACGTTGGATTATAGATAAGCGCCTCCATATGGCGGGATCTAAGACTGACATTATTAATGAATTGAAAGAGATTGACAAGGAGCTGGATCAAGGTGTAGTTTCTAATGTGAATCTTTTCAGGAGTCTTGATTTGAATTGTCAACTTCATGAGATCAGCGTTAAGGAAGCTACTAATTCTTTTCAGAAATCTAAAGTTAGATGGGTGACTGAGGGAGACGAGAATTCAAAGTTTTTTTGACGATATCATCAATAAAAAGCGATCTCAACTAGCGATTCGTGGGGTGTTTGTCGATGGTTGTTGGTGTACTGACCCTATTCTCGTCAAGAAGGCTTTTCATGATCATTTTGAGGCTCGGTTTATAAAGCCGATTACTAATAGGCTCAAACTTAACTTCCCATTTATTAAAAGGCTGTTACACGACCAAGCGACTGATTTGGAGAGAAGGGTATCTCGGGACGAGATTAGAATGGTTGTTTGGAATTGCGGGTAAAATAAATCTTCGGGGCCGGATGGTTTCACTTTTGAATTTTTTAGGAGATACTGGGATTTCGTTTGTCCGGATTTCTGTGAGGCGGTCGAACACTTTTGTGAATGGGTCATTCTCAAAGGGATGTAACTCTTCTTTTGTTGCTTTAATCCCGAAGGTTATTGATGCTAAATTTGTTAATGATTATTGATGTGCGTGTTGTGTCATATGCAGTATAGGGGTAATTGCCTATTTCAAATTTTTAAATTTATATTTAGCCGACTTATCCTATAACACATACTCTAACGGACAGTGTATCTGATCAATATGTATATAGTAGTAAGTAGAGTGTCGATCACAAAGAATGGAACGAAAACCTTAATTTGTCTATCAGCATTTTAATATTCAAGGTTAGTTTTACAATCTAATCTAATGCAAGGGGGTTTTAGTCTGAGAGACTAACACGGATTTGGTTTTATTAAATAGTAAATTACACTAATGAGAACGATTCAGCAAATACAATACGTACACAGATAGATAATAGAGACTATAAGAAGACCTGTCTTGATAATTAAGTAGCTTGTCACTTATTTTATTGCTCGTTTTATATTAAGTGTATTATAATCTGGTCTTTCTCGTTGGATCGAGTATATCGGCGTGTAAACCCTTAATGATCACTTATGTCTACCCTACTTTTCTAAAGACGTTAGATTAAATAGGCGAGGGGCAGATATGGCTGTCCACGGGCTCAGCTAGACACAGAGGTTATCAAAGCACTAATATAAGTCACCAAAGACATCAACATATAAACTTTAATTAATGGGAAAGCAATATTAAGGGGAGTGTACGATGTTCCGTAGTCACATATCATAAGCCCATCAATCCTGATGAATTAAAGCTTACTGTTACAATAAAACAAAACTACTTAATGAATTAAATACATGCAGGACCTTCTTACAGCTCTAATATATTTGTTTGGAGTGTGTCTTGTGAATCTTCTTCGACAGAATTCGTCTCTTTAGGGTTATGGAGCTTGGTACTTGGTCACTAAAATTTGTCTGTCCTTGGGGTATTTATACTTTATGCCTGAGGGTAAGATGCGGCGCATTGAATAGCGAGATGCGGCGCATTGACTTAACTTTTTGTGGGGTCCAAGATTAATATATTCTGGAATATTCGTACACCGCCTTTAGATGCAGCCTACTTGGTTCTTGTATGCGGCGCATGTCCTTTAGCGTCTTGGATTACATCTGGTGAAGTCTTGATAGTGATACGCCGTATGTCAGAAATATGATGCGGCGTATCTGGAGTAGAACAAGCTTGACCTTCTTCGTTGACCAAAGTTTCATCTGCGGCGCATGCTATAATTGCATGCGGCGCAATCTTCAAAGTTAGGAAATTGTCTTCGAATTCATCTTAGTATGATATTGCGGCGTATCTATTGAGAGAGATACGGCGCATCTTCTGGGTTCCAGTAGACTTTTGACATCTTGCTAGTTTTGCTCCATATTTCGTCCAAAATCGTTAAGTTTCACCAATTGCTTATTTTTACCTGAGAATTACTAAAGTAAATGATTAAGTATCGATTCTCATGAATAATATAATAAAGCAAGTCAGATAAATAAGATAAATGATGACAATAAAATTTAGTTATTTGAGTATATCAATTATCGTCCTATAAGTTTGATTGGGAGTGTGTATAAAGTCGTTACAAAGATCCTTGCTAACCGTTTGGCTATGGTTATTGCGGATATCAATTCTGATACTCAGTCCGCATTCATTGCTGAGAGATATATATTGGATGGGCCATTTATCTTAAATGAAGTTCTACATTGGTGTAAAAGGAAGAACAAGAAAGCTATGTTTTTTAAAGTCGACTTTGCTAAGGCGTATGATTCGGTACGTTGGGATTATCTTATTGATGTTCTCGAGGCATTTGGTTTTGGTCCGACTTGGTGTAAATGGATTCGAGGTACTTTCTGTTATGCTAAGGCCTCAGTTTTGGTCAATGGGAGCCCATCAAATGAATTTCAATTCCATTGTGGGCATAAACAAGGTGACCCTTTGTCTCCTTATTTATTTGTTCTAGTTATGGAGTCGTTGCATTTATCTTTCAGTCGTGTGGTAGAGGAAGGGCTATTTAAAGGTATTTGTTTGAATGGGTCGGTCTCCATCTCTCATCTTTTCTATGTGGACGACGCTATGCTTATAGGGGAGTGGTCTGATGCTAATTTGAGAGGTATCATCAATATCCTAAAGTGTTTTTTCCTCGCTTCGGGGTTGCAAATAAATATTAACAAGAGTCAAGTTTTGGGTGTGGGCGTTCCTCGCCTCATCGCTGAGCAGGCGGCTTCTTCTTTTGGTTGTTCTATTTTGCAAAATCAATTTCGATATCTTGGGGTGATGGTGGGTGAATGTATGTCGAGGAATAAGGCGTGGGCTGATGTTGTTCTTAAGTTAAGATCGTGGTTGTCAAAGTGGAAGGTGAAAACTCTGTCTATTAGAGGTAGACTCACCCTTTTGAAATTGGTTCTTGGCGCTTCCCCGTTATACACTATGTCCATTTTTAAGGTTCCTATATGTGTTTTAAAGGAGATGGAAGCAATCCGTAATCATTTTTTTAATGGGGCTGATCCGTTAAACAAAAAAATCACGTGGGTCGCTTGGGATAAGGTTTTAGCGGCTAAGATAAAAGGAGGGCTAGGTGTTTCGAGTTTCTGTGCGCTCAATCGTGCTCTTCTCCTCAAATGGGTTTGGAGATTCGTGTCTCAAGATGAATCGCTTTGGTTTCGTGTCGTTCAAGCGTTGTATGGGTCTATGATTGGTAATCATTCTTCTGACATGGCGTCTAATTGGTGTTCGATTATGAGGGAGCTTCATCTGCTAAAAGAGAAAGGTTTTGATTTTTTATCCCATTGTCATAAGCGTATAGGGGATGGAAATAATACTCGGTTTTGGTTAGATATTTGGAAGTGTGATAGACCTCTTAAGGAAGTTTTTCCGCTTATGTTTGCGCTTGAATTGGACAAAGAGATTTTGGTGGCTGAGAAAGTGGGAACGTCTGTTGATCACCCGTTCCGTAGAATTATTCGAGGTGGTGTTGAACAACAGCAGCGTACAGACTTGGCTCTGCTTATGGATTTTATGTCTCTCTCGTTGTCTCAGGATCGATGGGTGTGCGATTTATCTGGTGATAGGGAATTTTGAGTCAAATAAATTCGGAACTATATTGATGATATGTTTCTTCCTGTGCATCCCGAACCTACGCGATGGGTCAAGTATATTCCCATTAAAGTAAATGTTTTGCATGGCGAGCTCGTCGTGATTGTTTACCAACTAGGGTTCAGTTGATTCGAAGAGGTGTCACTTTGGAGTCGACTAACTGCCATCTTTGTCGGTCATGCGAGGAGGATATTCATCATGTTCTTTTTCGATGTGATGTGGCTCGGTCTATTTTGCGTCGCGTGTGTCGTTGGTGGGATCTAGATTGGCAGGCATGGTCTTCATTTTCAGATTGGAACTCATGGTTTTCTGCTATTCGACTTTCCTCCAAAGTGAAGTGTCTGTTGGAAGGCGTCTTCTGTGTTGTTTTGTGGTCCATATGGTTGTTGCGGAATCGTACTATATTTGATGATAACCCTCCTTCTCGTTCGACGATTTTTGATGATATAGTGTCTTACTCTTTTAAGTGGTGTCATAATCGGTGTAACAGATTGTTTTCATGGGATGCTTGACTTAAAAACCCCATTTTATTTCTTTGTAATCTCTTTTCTAGCTTTGCTAGTTTAATAAACTTCGCCGTTAAAAAAAAAGGTTGGTTGTTCAAACTAAAATTATTTCGCTTAACCATCTCTACCATATCTACTTATAAAGCATAAAAACAACTAAATGTGTAACCAAATAACCAAATAACGCAAAATATAGTCACAGGTATCTGCCACCGTATTACGCGCGTACCGTTCTAGTAAATTATGACGGATAAAATTTTCGGACAGCAATTGATTCTATCAATAAAAAACTACTCCGTAATAAGTTAAGACCGGAGAATATAAATGAACTTATTAAAGGTCGTTCAAATATCTTTATTAGTTATATAAAAAGTCATACATAATTTGTTATACGCATAGTTTAAAGATCGTTCAAATATTATTATTAAAAACTTACTATTTTCGTCTCAAATTTTTGTACCCGACAAAAAACACACAGTTTAAGAAAAGTACATTTATTACAGTTTTCATTTTTTTGACAGAATGATAATTTTTCCCTTAAATAATTAATTAAAGTTTTGTTTAAAGTATGTAATAATAATTTTAAACAATGGTAATATAGTAAACTTGGTTAAACTTCCCTATATTTTTTTAGTAGTGGACAATTAAATTGGAACATCCAAAAAAGAACAGTGAACAATAAAATTGAGACGGAGGGAGTATAAGTTAAGACCGAAGAAATATATTTTAGAGAAAATTACACCGTTAGTCCTTGAGAAAGTGTCAAAATTCATACGACATCTAAAAATGCTAAGTATTTCATCCTTGGTTAAATACTTTGAAAATATAACGCCAGTGGCCCAATTTTGCTAACGTCGTTAGCATTTCTAGTTATCTTGGTCCGCATGTGCAAATCACACGAGGGCACTTTTGTCCTAACACATTTTTATTGATACAATTGGATTCTCCAATTATTAAATGACTTATATTTATTGATACATTTTTATTGTGCTAACGTTGTTATATTTATTAAATGACTTGAACCTTCATTAATAAAATTGGATTCTCCAATTATTTATGACAAATACATTGATCATGTTATTCGTTTATAGACATTGTTATTTTATTTTATTATTCTTCTAGATTGATAACTATCTCCCAATATATATACATTGCAAGTTGATTGGCTCTAAACCGTCAACTTATATTGACCAAGTAATGGTTAACAAAGTCAAATAGCCTAGAGTCAATCTCCGGGTAATATAGACAATCACCAGGTCGTTATACCCCGACGAGGTGTGAATTGTATCTGAGCGTGCTTGTGATCGGGTGTTTATTCACAGGAAAGGGTGGTAATGAGAATTATTTGAAAATTATAAAAAGAAATAGCTTTGGAAAGCTATATGATTGATTACTGGAATTTGGATTAAGAAGAAACGAGCTAAAACCTAAAAACTGTACGTTTGCTGAAAACGGGAACAAACGTATGTAAATAAAAGTGAGTGAGGTGATCTGAAAAGGCTACTGGTATAAAAATGATATTTTTACAAACCTAATGATTAAAGAAAATTTTTAGAAAATTAAAATTAATTTTTACACTATTTATATAATTATTATTAATTAAATACTAATTTCCTATTTAATTTTAATTAATTAAATTAACCTAAAATACAAATAATTATGAAATTAACCTAGAAAAATAAAATTTAAACTTATAAAAATCTAAAATACTATAAAATTAATTTTAGAACTGAAAATATATTTTTAAGACTTTTTAATTAATTATTACTAATTATTAACTAATTATTAATTACTTTTTAATTATTTAAATTAACCTAAATTCTAATTAATTATGAAATTACACTAGAAAAATGAAAATGAAATTTGGAAAAATCAAAAATAACTAAAAACTAATTTTAAAATTAAATTTATATTTTTTTTGATTTTCTAATTAATTAATATTAATTATTAACTATTTAATAATTATTAAAAACTAATTTAAATTAAGAAAAATACCAAATGATGCAAGAAAAATATGAGAAAATTACAAAAATTATTTTTATCTACCAGAAGCCTTGGAAAATATAAAATTGTGATTAGCTTATAAATAAGCTGAGGTAATAAGCCAATTGGCTTAAATAGAAGCTATCACTTCTATTAAAGTTGGCTTTTTGGGACTTTTCTGTTTCAAACTTGCTTATGGAATGTTTTTAAGCAACTTTTGTGAAGATGATTTGCTTGGAGATAAAAAATAAGCAGTTTGGGTTGCTTATTGTGATGACAGATGAGTACTTAAGCTTATTAGGACTTGATTTTGATCAAAAAGCTACCAAATGAAGATGCAAACACAAATAAGCTGAAAACAGATGTACAACTACTCAAAACAAGCCAAATGTAGCAAATAAGCACATGAAATAAGCATCAAATAAGCAGTAAGCAATCCTGAACACCAAACAGTTCAAACAGGTCCAAAGGGTCAACTTAGAGGGCTTGTGGGGTCCACTAGGGACTCTGGAAGGCCAAACAAAGTGATAAGCCAATAAGTTGAGGTGATAAGCTGTCTAAAAAGCTATGTCTCACCCTCTGCGTCTCACAGATGAGATCAGGAGGGGGGTTGGTGTTTGGGTACAAAAGCTGAGCTATCAGCTTTGGTCAGAGAAGGGTCAAACTTGGGAGCACTTGCAGCCCTATCAAATGGGTTCTAAACTACAAAATAAGCTCAGGGTCTGAAAGCCTAGCTTATTGGCTTTCTATTAAGCCAAAAAGCAAGTCTTGGGGCCCACTGGTTAGGCCTGTGGGGCCCACTAAGGTTGGGTGAGTGGAACTAAATCCAGTGCACAGGGGAGGTGCTTCCCCTGTAGCTCACTTTGAGCTTGTGCACAAGCCACCAAAAAAAAATCACAAAATTAAGCTATGCATGGGATTTTGTAGCTCAGCTGAGATACTAAACACCCAAGAAATTTCAAACCTTCAATCTCAACACAAAATTCTATAAAATTCCTTCAGAAAATGGATTTTTGCCAAAGAGCACTTTTGACTTTTTTATGAAAACTTGAGTTTTTGACTTTAATGAACTTTGATTATATTCTACTGCTTGAAAAAGATAAATTAAGCCTAAATGAGACCTAAACAAGTTAAATCAACAACTTGTATAAAGATATGAGGGTTTATGGTTCACAATTCCCTCACAGTTAACTGTGAGGATGGATTTGTTTGTGATTTTGACTTTTTTGTTAATGACAACTAAATTTCATGACTAAACTATGCTATTTTGACCTAATGAAACTTGTTTGAACCAGAAATGATAACAACAACACCCCTGAACACAATGTGATCTCTTAAACCAAACACTCCTTAAAACATGTTTACAAGAGATTTTCAAATCAAAACACTAATTTAACCTAAACTACTGAATCATAGAAGCATGTATTGACATTATGAGCTAAAATGAACAGATAAATAACAATTAAAACAACAATCACCCAAGATTACTATGATTCAAGATTTGGCAGTTAAATTAGAGATTTAGAGAACAATTGATTCTAAAACATAATCAACTGATTTAACTTACTAATTACTCTAAATTAAACGTAATAAGAACACTTTGCTCATAATTAAACTAGAACAAGCATTTAAATGGTGAAAAGTTGAAAATGGAACAATGGACTCACAATGTGCTTCCTGCTTATCCCCAATTAACCCTGAACCATATACCAATCCTACTGGTTCCCATGAACCACTAAACCACAACCATCCAACATATACTGTGCTCTATGCATTCTTCAACCTGTGTTCATATTTTTTTTATTTTATTTTTATTTTTCTAATATTTTTGATTATTTTCTATGGGATCTTGTTTCTGATAAACACAGAAGCTTATAAAGCTTCTAGAAGCTTAGTATTTGAGCTTATGAGATTACACTAACACTTGAAAACACTTGATGAAATTTAGACAATAAACTTGAAATTCACACTTGAGACTTTAAAATTTGAAAATGATATTAAACTTAAAACTTGAATTACATTAACTGAAAAACATAGTACAAAAAATGAAAATAGATATTACAACACTAAATTATACTTCTACTTACACACCAAGTCTCATATGAGCATACACTATATATAACGAGACTAAGATAATGCTTTCCCTGTTCCACATGGCTTCTTTTTGATTTTTTAGTGTCCCAGTGGTCTCTCCTTTGACAAATGACCAAATCCCAGTCGTTTAATTAACTTATGATGCATCTGAGCCCTTGATTGCTTTTTCCCGCCAAAATCAAACGAATCACAATTAGTGGTTCTGGTGGTTGCATTTAATGAGGTGATGGTGGGGGTTGGTTTGGTTAGTGAGCTTCATTTATTATGGGGGGCTAATGGTTGGAAAAAGGCGAGGAAGGGGGAGCAGTACCCTGGTTTTGCGTTGTCTGGTTGGGAGGGAAGGGTCAAAGGGTGGTTTAACCGGGGGTTATATTAAAAAGGGAGTTGGGCCAGGAAAAGGAATGGGCCAAGGGGAGTGTAGGCTGGGCTTTGGATTGGATTGGGGTGGTTTTGGATTTTAATAAATAAGGGTCCGGTTGGTTTGTGATAATAACAAGGACCAAAATTGTAATTCCACCAAACTTGAGGACTGAAGCTGTAATTTCTCCCAATTGCTTATAAGGACCAAAAATGCCAATCTCCAATAATAGAAGGACCATTGATTTCATTTTCCACTTTTAAAAATTCCCTGGGACCTTTTCTGTAAATTTTCAAACTCCAGGGACCAAACATGTAGATTTTCAAAACTTTTCACCCAAAGTCCATTTTTGATAACTTTTGATTTTTGAAGGACTTGGGTTGACTTTTCTTTCAAAATAAATGCATAGGGACTATTTTTGACAAGTTTTGAAACTTGGGGGACTGAAACTGCCAATATTGCAAACTTTGATCATTTTTCATTTGTTTTTGCTCATTTTGCATTTAAAACACATAAAACACAATCCCTGGGATAATTTCAATATTTTGATGACTTTTTGATTGTTTTTGTATGTTTTGGCAGTTTAAATACGACAAAAATGATGAGTGTTTGAGCACTCATCAATCCCCCACACTAAACTATTGCCAGTCCCTAGTAATCTTTTTAGAAAACATGATGGATTTAAATTCTCTTTACCAAAAGCCATCACTTCTGGAGTAGCCAAATGTTTCGGTTCAAGTAAGAACTACGGTCCACCTGATAACCATGTGATTTTGAGCAAACCACCAGCTTTCAACGGTTTTGATTTGTCTTTACCAGAAGCCGTTTGCTTCTGGACTAGCCAACTCTTGATGGACACAGTCGACATCTTGGTGAGCTGATTACCAACTATGGTTTTTCACTGCCTTTACCACAAGCCATAATCTTGCGGGCTAGCCAACTCTTTTACTTTTTAGGATATGACGAGTTGAGATACCATACAATTTTGGGCAAATTGCAAGCCGTCAACGAATTTGAGTTATCTTTACCAAGAGCCGTTTGCTCCTGGATTAGCCAATCCCTTTGTCGGTTAGACATGGCGGACTGATAACCATTTTTTTTTTTTTTTTTTTTTTGAAATAAAGTGAAAAAAATTTTGAAAATTTTGGCCAAAAACCGGGGTACTAGAAGATATATTGTTATAAAATTCGCTAGAATCCCCCCCCCCCCCCCACACACACTTAGAAATGAATATTGTCCTCAATATTCAAAGTCCCGGCTATTATGCCGACTATTTGAACGGAAAAAGCCAATATTCGAATCTTACTGTGGAAACACCATATTTCACTTTATTTCTACATATACACACACATTTTTTTTTTGGAACTTATATACATATATACATTTCAAAACAGCAGGGGGTGGCCATTCCCCCACACTAAGATGGTAGAAAGTAGAAAGAAATCAGAGATACGGGTGAAAACCCGTATTGTGCTATTGTTTTTGTTCATCGAGTCGCTAGCTTGACTCGATCCCCGAATTAAATTGTCCTTGGGGAAAGTTTGGAGATCTGGGACAATCATGGATGGTATGTCCTGTCCAAAGTAATGTTTTAACCGATGTCCATTCACTTTGAAATTCGGACCGTCATTTTGAGATAATTTGATGAGGCGAAAAATGAACCACTTTTAGGGGGTCATTTAAGCCCGGAATTGAATTTATTTGATCAAATATTGCCCTAAATCGTTCCTTTTGTGATTTTAGGTACTTTGGGAAAGAAATCTGGAAAAGGAAGCAAATCGGACGTTTTTGGAGCATAAAAGTGAAGAAAACGCCAAAGACTTAATTTTCCATGCTAGAAACAGTGTATGACGGCGTCAAGAAGGAAATCCTGACGGCGTCAAGAGTAAAATCCATGACGACCCAGAAGAAACGTGAAGGCGTCACAACAAGAGCGTCAAGAGTTAAAATCATGACGGCCTGCATAAGGTGTACACATGACGGCGTCAGACCCAGATCTAGGCAGTCCGAGGAGTTATTTGGCGGCGAGATGACGGCGTCAGACATTTGTTCTTGACGCCGTCACCTTCTAAACTCTATATATAGTTTTCTATTTTTCATTCATTAAAGAGGAACTTGTGTGGAGAAACCCTAAGGCCGAACCTTGTACGAATTTTACAGTTTTTCAAGGGTTTTCAACCATTGAATCCTTTCATGTGCTATTGAGATAAGTCTTCTCTTAATTCAATCAATATGTTTATGTGTTGGTTGTCTATATCTTGTGCTTGTCTTAATTTCAACATGCTAGGCTAGATTTATCTTGTGTTTGCTTAGATATAATTAAACCTAGATGTTAATTATGTGTTGATTACTTGTTTATGGTTGTATTGGATGAATGATTTCAATGTTAGGCTTAAGAAAACTGGCAGATCTCCATTGTGTAACATGCTTGAATGTCTTAGGAAACATGAACCGATGTGTACTAGGTTTTATTGGTTGTATTTAATGCATGAGTAAATTTTAATGATCCCATGTTAGGAGCTTCTTAGCCGGCTCAACATAGGAGTGAAGTAGGCACTCATAGGATTGGGGAAGTAAGTACGCCACCCCATGAATGGTATTAAGGAATTCAATCCGTCATCCACGCAACTATAACAAGTAATTAACGTGTAAAAGATATCTAGGGAGTAGTGAAATCTAAGTAAACACATTTCTCCTACTTATTGCTCACAACCTTAGTTTAATTTAGTTTTATTTTCATTTTTAGTATTTTATTTTGATTGCATCTTAGTATTGGGTTAGTTGACTAGCAACTAATTCCGCCAAAATCCTTAAAACCCGAGATTTTTAATTTGCTTTCTAAAAAATATAAAAATACAAAAAGAATCATCCCTCATCTCTAGACCTAGTCTTTAGGTTTTCTAATCCTAGCGACACTATTCCTAGCTGAACGATCAATCCCCCGGTACTTGTCATTATACTATACTACATCGATCAGGTACACTGCCTGGTGGGGGTTGTAAGCTTCTCGAGATCCCTCGAGAGGTAAAGCCTGGTGCAAACCCCACGCATCAAGTTTTTGGCGCCGCAGCCCGGGGAATAGTTATTGTCTAGGTTAGAATCTCTTTTTATTAGGTCTACTTGCTAGATTCTTTTCTAGTAAGATTTTATTTTTATTTTTAGGATCTCTTTAGTCTATCTTATTTCTTTGTTTCCTTTGTTCGTAAACTATCTCGATGGATAACAATAACATTGATCGTTTGATTCCTGTTATTCGTGTTTTTCGTCGTAGGATTTTCCAAATGCCCGCCCCAATCCCATTAGTGGAAAATGAGAACCCACCTAACCTCTCACCTAACCACTACTTTGACAATAATTTTGAGTTAGAGGGGTCTGACCAAGATGATGACCATAGGGCTAGTCCTTTTTACTATTCAGACTCCGATGAGGATCTAGGTGATGGTGATGTGATTAATGAGGATAGGATGGAAGATGAAGTGAACCCTCTTAGGTATGTTGACCCTAGAACAAGGATTGAGAGTGATAGTTCATTAAATATGCTCTTTCCTTGTAAGATTGGATTTAGGAGCTTTAACGCCTACCTTAACTCATCTCTCCCAATGAACATAATCTCACGTAATGAATATAATAAAATCATGGTAGATGAGTTAGAATACAAAGGAGATAATATCATTGCTAGGGCAATATCATTGCATGTGTTTGTAGGACACTTTGCTTATCTTGCTGAGTTGATGGTTATGGAGAATCTAGGAGAATTTTGACAGTAAGTTAACCCAAGTTGTGTTTGGAAAACCTTTCAAAAGGTTGACCAACCTTGATGAAAAACTTATGGAAGGGTTAATTACATTCTCGGATGGGGATGAAGATTTTTTCTACCAAATGCCCCGTGCACACCCTAGGTTCAAGGATTTCTTCATGGAAAAGTGTAGTAGGTATCCGCCTATAGAAATACTAAGTGAGAATGATAAGAGAAAAGGGCTTAAATATACTCATGAAAAGAATAAAAAATACTATCGTGGATGTTTAGAGTTAGGAGATGATTATAAGAAAGATGATGCGACCATTAGATGGCTCACGCTTAGTTATGTGAGCATAAGCGATACACGGTAACCCATAACCTTGAGTCTAGCTACAAGACTCGTAAATAAAGAAAAGCGCTTCTTGGGAGGCAACCCATGTTTTGTGTGATCTTTATTTTGTTTGCTTGATATTTGCTTCCGTATGCATGTTTTATTTTTGTTGTTGGTAGATCATGTTTCAAAACTAAATAGTGGAAATACTTTATTTTGTTGTTTTAGCCTAGTCTTAACTTCACCCAAAGGTATTTTTGCAAAAGATAAGTGTAAGGGGAAACCCCAAATATGTTTTTAAGAAACAAACCGATCATGATTCTCCACAATATTAAATGAACATGTATATTCGTATTTGTTAGAGTCAAATGCTTGTATCGAGTTATAATGATGTTTTGCAGGATTTTCCAGGAAGTAGAACCAAGTTTTTCCAGAAATTTTCCGGAAACTTAACATAAGAATTTCTGCAGGTCACTTCTGACGGCGTCATGAGTTTACTCTTGACGGCGTCACGTGTAAAAATCTGGAAATTTTACCGGTTTTGTTTTTCTAACGGAATCTTAAAGTTTTTGTTGAATTATTAGTTTTATAATCTCCAGGAAATCTGCAAACTTCATTTCACAAGCATTATATCTTATTTTGTTTTCTAGGATTTAGTAACATATGTAGATTGCCGCCGATTTTATGCGAGGTTGCCTTGTCTGTTTTCTCAGGATTTACAGGTTATGTATGATAAGAAGATGATTTATTTTTCTAGAAGGGAAGCTTTGATTGTTTATTTTCTTGGAGGAAGATTTAACCTGGCCACCTTATTATCCATACCGAGCGAATCAGGGGAGTATTTGATTTCATTCTTTTTACTTATTTCACTTTTACATTCTTTACTTGAACATTGGGGACAATGTTCATCTTAAGTGTAAGGGGAGGGTAAAATGATGATACCTTACAGATACACTTTCGCTTGAGTTTGTTTGTTTGATAGTAGATGTGTAATAAAACTATGAGAAATACTTGTTAGTGTAATTTTAGCGCCAAATTTAAATTTTTTTACCACATTTAGGAGTGAAACTTTAGCCATAGCAAGCGTCTCATGGATAGGAGATTGTATGACTAGCACATAACCGTACTATTCAGAAAAATTTTCCACCCAAATATGTGAGGGTCGCCTTTAGATTTGATAGGAAAAGCATTTACTATTAGTGCTTACGAGTGTACCGGTAGCATTTAGATTCTAGAACTTGCGTTAGTGATGCATCCCGAGACCGCTAGTGAAACTACATTCGTGTAGTAGGATTTACTACATGATAAGAGGCATTAGGATCACCCTTGTGTTAAACCTGTATCATAATTACTTGACTATTTAAGTCATATTACTTGGCTAGTTAAGTCAACTAATTTTTCCCACACCTTAGCGTTGTACTCATTTTTAGTACACGAAACCCCTAGTACACCCCTCCGAGCCTATCTTTTCGTTTCTAACTTTAAGCATCTTACTTAAAGGAAGAATTTGTTACACCCCACTTAAATGTACACCCAAATCGCCTTAGCCTTCCGTGTATGCACTCATCTTTAGTGCATTATTGTTATTTGTTAAACCCTAAGTTAATTATCTAATTGATTACATGGTTGCTAAGTCGAGTCATATCCTTGTACATATTGTTTTGGGACGATTGGGACTCATGGGTAAAGTACTTATTTATGGAGTAATGGGAAAGAACATCATTTATTACCCCCGTATGTGCATTAATCTTAAAAGTACTCCAAGTGTTTTGATTATCTTAATTCGAGGCATTAGATTAGTTTATTATAAAGTATGTAAAAATTCAAGTGTAAGGGGAATTTTCATTCCCTATGATGTATTATTTTGGATGGTAGGGTAAGAATGTATGCAAAAAAAATAAAAAAATAAAAAAATAAAAAAATAAAAAAAGAAAAAAATCAAGAAAAAGAAAAAAAAATAGAAAAAGAAAAAGAGAAAAAACATACGGACTACCATCCCTTTTCATTCTATGTTTGTTTTATGTTTTTGTTATTTTTCATTTATTAACTTAAGTCGAGTCTAGTCTTGGCTTAGCAACGCCATATTGTACACGTAATTAACCAAGATTGTTAACTCGCCACCAGTAAAGACTGCCTATATCCAACAAAACCGTGTATTTCATATCCCTACACCTAACGTTACAACCCTTTAAAAGACCTCTTTGATAGTTTATCCTAGGTGCTTACGCCATGTGGTGGAGGTTTGATCCTTTCCCAAGCCTATGGTAATCTATTTTGCTATGACAGGTTGTGAGAGATATCTTCCGTTTTCATATTGTGATATTACTTTATTACACCCGAGAGATGTGAGTATCTAAACACTATTTGTGAGGTGCTAGTGTATGACCTCCGTGCTTGTCTTTGGTCTTTAGTGGAACGATTATTTGTTGTAATTACTTTTATATTAGTGTTAAATGACCCTAACTTGTATTTTGATTAGAATAAAAGCGCATTTGCTTGAGGACAAGCAAATCTCAAGTGTAAGGGTATATGATGAGGCGAAAAATGAACCACTTTTAGAGGGTCATTTAAGCCCGGAATTGAATTTATTTGATCAAATATTACCCTAAATCGTTCCTTTTGTGATTTTAGGTACTTTGGGAGAGAAATCTGGAAAAGGAAGCAAATCGGACGTTTTTGGAGCATAAAAGTGAAGAAAACGCCAAAGACTTAATTTTCCATGCTAGAAACAGTGTATGACGGCGTCAAGAAGGAAATCCTGACGGCGTCAAGAGTAAAATCCATGACGACCCAGAAGAAACGTGAAGGCGTCACAACAAGAGCGTCAAGAGTTAAAATCATGACGGCCTGCATAAGGTGTACACATGACGGCGTCAGACCCAGATCTAGGCAGTCCGAGGAGTTATTTGGCGGCGAGATGACGGCGTCAGACATTTGTTCTTGATGCCGTCACCTTCTAAACTCTATATATAGTTTTCTATTTTTCATTCATTAAAGAGGAACTTGTGTGGAGAAACCCTAAGGCCGAACCTTGTACGAATTTTACAGTTTTTCAAGGGTTTTCAACCCTTGAATCCTTTCATGTGCTATTGAGATAAGTCTTCTCTTAATTCAATCAATATGTCTATGTGTTGGTTGTCTATATCTTGTGCTTGTCTTAATTTCAACATGCTAGGCTAGATTTATCTTGTGTTTGCTTAGATCTAATGAAACCTAGATGTTAATTATGTGTTGATTACTTGTTTATGGTTGTATTGGATGAATGATTTCAATGTTAGGCTTAAGAAAACTGGCAGATCTCCATTATGTAACATGCTTGAACGTCTTAGGAAATATGAACCTATGTGTACTAGGTTTTATTGGTTGTATTTAATTCATGAGTAAATTCTAATGATCCCATGTTAGGAGCTTCTTAGCCGGCTCGACATAGGAGTGAAGTAGGCACTCATAGGATTGGGGAAGTAAGTACGCCACCCCATGAATGGTATTAAGGAATACAATCCGTCATCCACGCAACTATAACAAGTAATTAACGTGTAAAAGATATCTAGGGAGTAGTGAAATCTAAGTAAACACATTTCTCCCACTTATTGCTCACAACCTTAGTTTAATTTAGTTTTATTTTCATTTTTAGTATTTTATTTTGATTGCATCTTAGTATTGGGTTAGTTGACTAGCAACTAATTCCGCCTAAATCCTTAAAACCCAAGATTTTTAATTTGCTTTCTAAAAAATATAAAAATACAAAAAGAATCATCCCTCATCTCTAGACCTAGTCTTTAGGTTTTCTAATGCTAGCGACACTATTCCTAGCTGAACGATCAATCCCCCGGTACTTGTCATTATACTATACTACATCGATCAGGTACACTGTCTGGTGGGGGTTGTAAGCTTCTCGAGATCCCTCGAGAGGTAAAGCCTGGTGCAAACCCCACGCATCATAATTCGATGGTGCCATAAGGATAAACCTTAGCGATAGTGAATGGACCAGTCCAACGGGTTTTTAGCTTTCCCGAGAAGATCTTGAGTCTAGAGTTGAAAAGAAGGACTCGATCACCAACGTTAAAAACGCAGTTCTTGATTTTGGAGTCATGAATCTTCTTTGACTTTTCTTTATAGATCAAAGAGTTCTCGTAAGCTTGATCTCGAAGTTCATTTAATTCATTCAGTTGAACTTTCCTATGATCACCCGCAGTTTTGAGGTCAAAATTTGCATGCTTGAGAGCCCAATAGGCTTTGTGCTCAAGCTCGATCTGAAGATGGCACGCTTTCCCGTACACAAGTTTGTAAGGCGTACACCCAATGGGTGTTTTGTAAGCCGTACGGAAAGCCCAAAGTGCATCATCTAATTTATCCGACCACGATGCACGATTTTCACCTACGGTTCTTTCTAAAATTCTTTTAATGCCCCGATTGGAAACTTTGACTTGTCCACTTGTTTGAGGGTGGTACGCAGTAGAAAGACGGTGAGTTACACCGTACTTTTGCATGACTTTGTCAAATTTTTCATTACAGAAGTGCGTACCACGATCACTAATAATAGCACGTGGAGTTCCAAATCGGGCAAAAAGAGCTTTTAAAAATTTCACGATTACTCGGGCATCATTAGTGGGTAAAGCTTTCGCTTCGACCCATTTTGACAAGTAGTCAACAGCCACGAGTATGTATTTGTTGCCATGAGAAGACGGAAATGGCCCCATAAAGTCTATGCACCATACGTCAAAAATTTCACAAACTTGAATTGCATTTTGAGGCATTTCGTTCTTTTGTGAAGTGTTCCCGTGACGTTGACAAGCGTCACAGGACTTGACCAATTCTTGGGCATCCTTGTAGATTGTGAGCCAATAAAAGCCGGAATCAAACACCTTTTTGGCGGTGTAGTTGGGATTGTGGTGGCCCCCCGTGGGACCAGTATGGCAAGCCTTTAAAATTTCAGCGGCTTCCTGACCATACACACACCGCCGGATGACTTGATCCGCGCAAATTTTGAACAAGAAGGGGTCGTCCCAAAAGTAATGTTTTACATCCTTGAAGAAGTTATTTTTTTGTTGGGACGACATCCCTTTCACAACAAAGTTACCCGCATGGTAATTTGCAAAATCGGCAAACCATGGGGTAGTAGAGTCTCCAAGAAAGGTAACCGCATTGAGTGTCTCGAGAGGAAATGTTTCATTTATTTCTTTCTTCTCGAAGAAATCTTGGTGGGGGTTTTCCAAACGGGAGAGATGATCAGCAGCTAGGTTCTCAGCTCCTTTTTTTTTAATCACGGATAATGATATCAAATTCTTGCAGGAGGAGAACCCATCTGAGTAGTCTCAGCTTTGCATCTTGTTTTGCAAAGAGATACTTCAAAGCCGAGTGATCCGTATACACTATGCTCTTGGTCAATATCAAGTATGGCCGGAATTTTTCAAAAGCATACACCACAGCTAATAATTCTTTTTCAGTGGTGGTGTAATGACTTTGAGCCTCGGTCATAGTTTTGCTGGCATAGTGTATAGGCTGAAAATGTTTTGTTTTTCGTTGCCCCAAGACTTCCCCTATCGCATAATCACTAGCATCACACATGAGTTCGAAGGGCAAGTCCCAATCGGGGGCAACAAGAATCGGTGCCTCAGTAAGCTTTTTCTTTAATGTTTCAAAAGCTTCGATGCACTCGGGGGAGAAGATAAAAGGAGCATCCTTCTCGAGGAGATGGGTCATAGGCCGGGCGATTTTAGAAAAATCTTGAATAAACCTACGATAGAAACTGGCATGACCCAGAAAGCTCCTAACACCTTTTATGGTTGTAGGATGAGACAATTTTGCAATGACATCCACTTTGGCTCTGTCAACCTCAATCTCGTTCTTTGAAATTTTATGGCCGAGGACAATGCCCTCTTTGACCATAAAGTGACTCTTCTCCCAATTTAAACATAACTTTGTGTCTTCACAACGTTTGAGCATGTTGTCTAAATGGGAGAGACATGATTGAAATGAATCCCCAATGACCGAAAAATCATCCATAAAGACCTCCATAGCTTTCCCGATCATGTCGGAAAATATGGCCATCATATATCTTTGAAACGTGCCCGGAGCATTACATAAACCAAATGGCATACGTTTATAAGCAAAAGTTCCATAGGGGCACGTGAAAGTGGTCTTTTCCTGATCTTGCGGATCAATGGGAATCTGAAAGTAACCCGAGAAACCATCGAGGAAGCAATAGTATTCATTCCCCGCTAATCTCTCGAGCATCTGATCCATAAAGGGCAGAGGAAAATGGTCTTTACGGGTGGCGTCATTTAACTTGCGATAGTCAATACAGACACGCTAACCCGTAACCAAACGAGTTGGAATCAACTCATTTTCCTCGTTTGTGACAACAGTTATGCCACCCTTTTTTGGGACACAATGAATTGGGCTAACCCAAGGACTATCCGAGATAGGGTAAATCAATTCGGCATCAAGAAGTTTTAAAACTTCTTGTTTGATTACCTCATGAATTTTTGGATTCACCCTTCTTTGCTGTTGGACTGCTGGTTTGAAGTCATCCTCCATTAAAATCTTGTGGGTACAAAATTCAGGGTCAATGCCCTTGATGTCGGAGAGTCGCCAAGCAATTGCTTGTTTATGTGACTTCAAAACCTTTATGAGAGCAGCCTTTTCCTCAACACTTAAATCTTTGGCAATTATGACGGGTAATTTATCATCACCCTCCAGAAATGCATATTCAAGATGAGGCGGCAAGTCCTTAAGTTCAACCTCGGGAAGCCATCACCTTAAGTACAAGGAATGAGAAATTTCCCGGGGTTCATCATATGAAGCACCACTTCATCTTGTGATCGCCTTAGCATCGCCCCTTGGGTTAGCGATCGTCTTGCTCGGTAAAGTAGTACCTGAGCCCGAGGGTTGATCATTTAAAGACTTCTTGATATCAGAAATCTGGCTGACCAACAACTTGTTCAACTCTTCTTGAGACTTCATGAATTGCTTTAACAACTCATCAGATGAAGGCCCGGTTGGAACAATGGCTTGATTCGGATTAGGAAAATTTTGAGCTCGATTGTTTGGGTTGGGACCTTGGTTGAAATTTCCTTGGTTTTGATGTTGGTAATTCCCTTGATTCTGGTGATTGTTTCCATGAAAATTCCCGGGATTGAAATTACCCTGACCTTGGTTCCGGTTAAAGTTTCCTTGATTTTGATGTTGGAAACCTTGATTTTGGAAACCTTGGTTTTGATTTTGGAAACTGTGACCCTGATTGAAATTACCTTGGTTTTGAAAACCTTGGTTCATTCTATTTTGCTTTTGGCCACGGTTTTGGACATTTTGGTTTTGATTAAAACCGGGAGGTCCAGGATAATGGTCAGGACGATAGTTCGGGTCCATAGGAGGGCGGTATTGATTGCCTCCTTGATTTTGGGACCCGACAACAACATGAGCTTCATATGGAGTACCATCAGTAGCTGTGCAATTGTAGTAGGCATGCGGCCCACCACAAGTCACACAGACTTCCACTTTTTTAACCTCAGCAGGTGGAGGATGTTGTGGAAATGAAACTTTTTTTGTTTGGGCGAGAACCAAAGCTTGAATAGCTTCAGTGAGCTTGTCAAGCTTAGCATCCGTGCTAGATTGACTCACAGAAGATGAAGTGGAAGGACCCGCATTGATTTGAGAAACAATCGGTTTGCTTCGTGTAGAGCGGACCTTGGACTTGTTTTCTATGAAAAATTACCTCCCGCTGAGGCATTGATCTGTAAAGCTTCTTTTGTGGTTCTAATCAAAAAATTACCTCCCGCTGAGGCATTGAGAGAATCCTGATCAGCTTGGCTCACGCCATTGTAGAAAGTATCGAGTTGCATCAACTCTGAGAAACCATGATGTGGACACTCGCGAAGTAATTCTTTGAAACGATCCCACGCTTCACCAAAAGATTCATCAAATTTTTGAGTGAACTTGGAGATTTCATTCTTAAGACTTGTGGTCTTGGAAGGTGGGAAGAATTCATTCACAAATTTTTTCACAAGATATTCCCATGTCTCAATAGATCGAGGAGGTTGTTTTTCAAGCCAAATCCGGGCTTGTCCCTCCAGTGAGAATGGGAAGAGAAGAAGTTTGATTGCTTCACAAGGGACATTCTTGTACTTGATGGTCGATGTGATTTTATTGAACCATCGAATGTGAGCATGAGGATCGTCCCTCTCAAAACCGTAGAATTGACTTGAGGTTACTAGATTGAGTAACCCGGTTTTAAGCTCAAAATTATCAGCCACGATGGCTGGAACAACAATGGCGTCTCCGTAACCCTCGATGGGTGCTTGGAGAAGCTCACACATGGGGCGGTCTTCCGCCATGGTAGCAGTGGATGTGGCAACAGTACGGATCTCAGATCCGACTGTTGGTGCATGTCACAACTCACCATTTCAGGTCATTTCCCAAACTTTGACATTTTACTATTCATAAATCACTATTCATCAAAACACTATTCATCGTTTTACTATTCATCATTTTCGAGGTCAATTTGATATTCTCAGAAATATTTGAGAATTTTACTATTCACTAAACACTATTCATTACCGGAAAAAGTTTTCACTATTCACTTGCATTACTCATTTCATCGTAAATTTAGTTTACGGGTATTCAAATTCGCGTAACCAGATTGGTTTAGGTGCGAATTCATTTCATTAGTGTTAAGGACACTGCATACGGACTAGAGATAGTCTGCATATCATCATAACAGCATTTTCATGTTATACCACTCTTAGGATTTTCAAATTTATATATTTGATACATTTAACGTTTTACGTATAAGTATTTATAATAAACGTTAACACACGGTTAGTATATACGACGAATATATCTAAATATTCCCACAATGGTCTCGACATATTTTTATATCCATTTTATCATCATAAAAGTTATAACATTCATTTACCCAGTATTTTGGAAATTTATTTTATTTATAACGTGAGTTTATAAATATTACGACGGTTTTCGTGAAAACTAAACAATAATCACCCGAACACTCAGTACTTGTACCCAACATATTTTTATCATTCTTATGACTTTATTTTGTCCCGAATAACTTTGTTAACATTTATTTCTATCAAACCCGATACCCGATTTTAACTAATAACACATATCAACACATATCCTACACTAATTTCCTAATTAAATCAAAACTACCCCAACCCCCCCCCCCCCCCTCATCCCCATGAACCGGCCCCTAAAGTCCTCTCCTAGGCAAATTTGTACACTTTTCTTAACCTTGGGCATTTATGTTCAATATTATACATTATAACATGTTATACTTATTTACATAAACCACTAACACATAAACATACATAAAATTAGAAATCAAAAAGCTCATCTCATCTCTTCTTCATATCAAAACCCACGACCAAAACCATAAACCATGATCAAGTGAAGATTTTCCAAAAGTTAAAGCATAGAAGTTGTTCATTTTACCTTCCTAATCAAGAATCATACAACAAAAACACAGGTAACTCAAGGTTTCTCACCATCTAATCACCTATTATTTCAAAGTGAGTTATCAAATTTATTTTCATGTTTTCATCTAATTAACACTTGTATCTTATGGTATTCATGCTTAATTTCATGCACAAACTAGCTATACCACTTTATTTTTGTAGACTTTTTGATCATACAAACCCTAGAATTTGTTTTAGGTACTCCTTTGTTAAATTAACTTGTTTAGTGATCATTAGGAACCCATGGCACCCTAAGAAGGTGTATGGTAGGATTAGTATAGCTTTGTGGTGTTTACAAGAGTTTTGGTTGATGTAGAAACTAGTTTTGAACCTTGGAAATGGATTTGTAACAAGTATATAAGCATTCTGTCCCATTTTGTTAAATCCAGGAAAATCAGTAAACATAAAGGAAACTTTGGCAAATTTTTTAGAAAATACTTTCAAAAACGAATCCGTAGGCGAAAGAACAGATTAAAAAGAGTTTATAACGAAGAAGTTATGATTTTTGCAAGTTTATTGACGAAAAGTATTTTTCTGAAAATTACATGCTGTTGGACGTTTTTCGTCGGACAAAAAGAGGCTTTAGACGTAACCCAGAGGAGCCAAGCTTTCCAAAATATATTACTACATACTAAGACGTAACCGTGGATATAAAGAACAAGTAAAACGGACTTATAACGACAAAGATATTCACGTTTCAATATCGGCAAAACTCATGTTATTTTGACAGCTTTTAGAAATAATAACGCTAAAACTACGTAGTAACTCTAGATTTCTTGAAATAATACCAAGTACCCAATTTCATAACTAACGAAGTATTAGTGATTACAAGTATATTTTATCACTACAAGGCATTATTTCAAGGATTTCAACCCGAGGATTTCAACACTAACATTGATACATACGATATACATACATATATACATATATATATATATATATATATATATATATATACATATATATATATATATATATATATATATATATATATATATATATACATACATATATATATATATACATATATATATATATATATATATATACATACATATATATATATATATATATATATATATATATATATATATATATATATATATATATATATATATATATATATATATATATATATATATATATATATATATATATATATATTGCAACTAGCTTTATTTTTCTAATAGCCATATTTTCCTAAGTCTTGGAATATATATATTTTTGATAACAACAAGTATTTTCCAAAGAGTAGAGTGGTATAGGAACATGTGCATGGACATTCATAACATCATTTGGTGATCTAAATTAGATCGTTCATCATTCATATTAGGTTGAGGCAGCTAACCGTTCATTGTTGTTCATTTCACATCATCACAGTATCATCAGTTAAGGTGAGTTTTCATAGCCCCGTATACATTTTATGATTGTTTTCAAATCCCACGGGGGAGAATACATTGCACCATTTTAGTACGAGCCCAAGTATCAAAACTTATGTACATTGCTTAAGTAGCTAGTCTGCCTTGTGATAAGTCCCCTATTATCATCATGAACCGTTAATTTGCCTATTAAGCGAGAGTGAGTGGATAGATCTATTGAGGGTGACGCCTCCATCTGTGGTAGTATTTACCAACAGTACGCGGATGCATTTCATGTCTGTTACATTTGAGTGTTTTGGCAGAACATTCAGGAGGGGCATAAATTTCATCAGTCTAGCTTCGGTGTCATGAGCTTAAGGTCTATTGTACTATTTTACGTGACTTTTGTCATGCACTTATACTTGTGGTGGCCGTACAACATTACATTTCATAAACCTATGATTATTCACCAACTTTATGTTGACCGTTTTCGCAATGTATTTTCAGGTAACTAAGGCATTATCATATTACATGCATGGAGTCACATTAGGGTGTGCCAGGGATGACGCACTACATTTTGGATTTTTCATGCACTTGTGTAAATTATCGTTTGACATTTCCTGAACTGTTTTTCTATAAATGTTTCAACCTTTGGGACCTATGTTTTGTAACGCTGGATGTTTTTAAATAAATCAAACGATGTGTTTTTCCAAACGACACTTTAGGTCGTTCAATATATCCTTGTTATGGTGCTATGACAGTTACACCCCCAGGCATTCCATTCCGCTGCAAGTCAGGTAAATTGGGGGTGTGACAGATTGGTACCAGAGCCAAGGTTATAGCGAACTAGGATGCATCATGATAGGGTTTATGATGTATACGATCCCTAGACTATAACCACATTATCATAGCATCTCATCATTTCATCATAAGTGCATGTTCATTGTTTTAGGTGATTTCTTTATACGAGTTATTTATTTTATTTCACCTTGATTATCACAGAACCATGTCTTCAGACCCAAATGTTGTCATAATGTACTCTATCACAGACTCCGATGTTGAAGGCTCTATGTCTTCCACTGCCTTTTCACCACCACCCATTCCTCTTGTACCTGTTTTGCCACTCTCGGCATCAGGTGAGGAAACCGAGCCTTTTGAGGAGGATGAGACTGCTCCTACTTCTCATGTTTCCCCTATTGCACCACTCGAGATTATCCGTGCACCCACTGACACATCATCCTCTGCTACCACTATTCCATCAGAACCTAGACTCATGTTTCCTCGTAGGAAGACGACTATAGGTCCTAGTAAGAAAGTTTGCACTGCTACATCTACCTTTAAGATCCCTATTGTTCCTATGTTACCCACACCACCACCAGCCATACCCGCTACTACATCCATATCTACTTCACTATTGCCGCTTAGGAAGCGTGCGAGGTTTACTACACCAGCTTCACCTACTACAGAGTCAGAATCAGAACCACCACCAGTATACCATGTAGGTGAGAGTTCGAGAGCAGCAGCTGCTAAGGAGTCTATAGATGCTAGGGAGCCTACAGATGTTACATTAGAGGATCAGTTAGGGGCTCAGCAGGAGCAGGTTGATAGTTTGGGTTATAGGGTTGATGAGATTATCACTACTCGACTTGAGGAGCAGGTCGAGGGTTTGCTTTTAGGCAGAGTTAGCATCGACGTGTCGTATCATGGACTTGAGGCACGGCAGGAGGGACATCGGGAGCTGATTGACCAGCTTAGGGATGAGCTACCGGAGATACGGGATAGAGCTCTGACTACACAGGAGGCTCAGGGAGAGCAGACACACCAGTTGGTAGTAGCTCATGAGAGGTTGGCTATAATGGAGGGCAGAGATGCTGCTCTTCAGCTTCGAGTTCAACATTTATAGGAGATTGCAGTTATCATAGACAGGGAGATCCGTCGTCTGAGGAGTGCACCTGGAGCATCTGGAGCTCCTGGACCATCTAGGGCACCTGGAGGAGCCTAGACATAGACTAGTATTGTATTAGCTTTTACTATTTTCCTAGTCCCGAGGTGTGGGACATAGTTCAAGAACTTGTAGTCTTTTGGTTGTTGTACAAACAAATATATCAAGTGCGACTCTACTATGTTGGAAATGTTGTGCTATATATATATATATATCGGTCCATGTAGGCCGAAATTTTCATGTATTATATTCATGTGTTGTGATTATATTTATGATGTTTCGTGGTTGCTCTTTATGGTTAACATATTTATACTTGTTGTGGTTGTATCTATACGTGTCGTGGTTGTATTATTACAGGTTGTGGTTGTACTCGTACATGTCGTGGTTGTATCTATACTTGTTATGGTTGTATATATACATGTTGTGGGTGTATACTTTTTGTACGATGACTATTTCTATTATGGTTTTCTCATGGTTGTTGTCGATTATTATTTATCAGAAGTATGGCGCCAAAGAAAGCAAAGGCTACATCAGAAACACCCGCTATGACTCAAGCCGCTATCCGCAAGTTGGTCAGGGATAGTATAGCAGAAGCTCTGGAGACTGAGAGAGCTGAGGTTGCTGCTAGGGCTGCTGAGGTTCCACCTAATACTGAAGTGGTTCAACCCACTACTAGGCGTGAATGTACTTGGAAGGATTTCAAGATTAGTGATCCCGTCAAGTATAAGGGCACTGAGGGAGCGGTTGCTTTGATCCGCTGGTTTGAGAAGACTGAGAATGTATTTCTCATGTGCGGTTGCCAGGAGGTTAACAAGGTAAAATTTGCTACTGGTATGCTTCTTGATGAAGCTATGTCTTGGGGGAATTCGTATGCTCAGCCTATTGGTATGGAGAATGCCTACAAGCTCACTTGGGATCAATTCAAGAAGCTGATGACTAAGAAATTTTGCCCTCGTACTGAGGTGCAAAAGTTAGAAACCGAATTCTATGAGCTGGTAACAAAAGGTGATGACATTGAGACTTATATCAGGAAGTTTTAGGAATTGGCTGCAATATGTCCAACTATGGTTCCAGACGATGAGAAAAAGATGGAGAATTTTACTGGAGGACTACCCGAAAGCATCCGAGGGGATGTGATGTCTTTCGACCCACAATCAATGGAAGAGGCCATTCGTATAACTCAGAAACTTATGGTCCAAGTGTTAAAAGGAAAGTCTGCTGCAAACAACAACAATAACCGTTCAAACAACACCAACTACAACAACACTCGAAACAACAACAACTATAACAATAACCGAAACCGCAACTACCCCAAAAACCAAAACAATAACAACAATAACAACAAGAGGAGGTTTGATAATAACCAAGGTGGAAATGCTATCCAACCAGCACCTAAGAGACAGGAAGTGGCGAAGGCCTATGCTGCAGGACCAACAGAAGGAAAAGGATATATTGGAAAACTACCCAAGTGTAACAAATGTCAAACTCATCACAACCCTGGGAATTGTCCTAAAGCTTGTGAGAACTGTGGAAAAGTCGATCATTCGACTAGGGAATGCAGAGCTCCATGAGGAGTAATTAATCAGAACCAACCAGGAGTATGTTATGGTTGTGGAGAGTTGGGTCATTTCAAGAACAATTGCCCAAAGAGGAATGATCAAAGAGCTGGAAATCAAGGCGGAGTAGCTCGAGGAAGGGCTTATGTTATGGGAGGAGAAGATGCCCGTGAGGACCCGAATGTTGTTGCGGGTACGTTCCTCGTTAATAATCGTTATGCATCCATTTTATTTGATTCAGGAGCGGATAGAAGTTTTGTTTCTATTGCATTTGCACCTTTACTTAACATAGAACCAACTACCTTAGACATTCCCTATATTGTTGAATTAGCCGATGGGTCTTTAGTTAACACCAACACCATTATCCGTGGTTGCACCATCAATTTCCTAAATCACCCATTCAATATAGACCTTATGCCCGTAGAACTTGGAAGTTTTGACGTTGTTATCGGTATGGATTGGTTGTCTCAACATCGTGCAAGAATCATTTGATATGAAAAAGTTGTTCATCTTTCTTATGGAGGTGAAACTTTAGTTGTTCGCGGAGAGTGAAGTGGAACTAGACTCAGTATCATATCATGCATTAAAACTGAGAAGTACATAAAGAAGGGTTGTTATGCATTCTTGGCTCACATCACGGAGCAGAAGTCGGATGAGAAACAACTTGAAGATGTGCCTATTGTTAAGGAATTTCCAGAAGTTTTTCTGGAAGAATTGCCAGGACTTCCGCCTACACGTCAGGTTGAGTTTCAGATTGAGTTGGTGCCAGGAGCTGCACCAATTGCACGAGCACCATATAGACTTGCACCTTCTGAGATGCAAGAATTGTCTAACCAATTACAAGAACTTCTAGACAAAGGATTCATTAGACCGAGATCTTCGCCTTGGGGAGCACCGGTTTTGTTTGTGAAGAAGAAGGATGGATCTTTCAGAATGTGCATAGACTATCGTGAGCTGAACAAGTTAACGGTGAAGAATCGTTATCCTCTCCCTAGGATTGATGACTTGTTCGATCAGTTACAAGGTTCCTGTTTTTATTCCAAGATTGATTTAAGATCAGGCTACCATCAACTCAGGGTTCGGGAAGAAGATATCCCGAAGACGGCATTCAGAACACGTTATGGTCATTATGAGTTTCAAGTGATGCCTTTTGGATTAATGAATGCACCTGCGGTATTCATGGATCTCATGAACAGAGTGTGCAAACCATATCTTGATAAGTATGTGATTGTATTCATTGACGATATCCTGATTTATTCCAAGAGTAAGAAAGAGCATGAAGCACATCTCAGAACAATATTGGAACTACTCAAGAAGGAGCAATTGTATGCCAAATTTTCAAAGTGTGACTTTTGGATACAAAGAGTTCAATTTCTTGGCCATGTCATTGATAGCCAAGGATTACAAGTCGACCCAGCAAAGATTGAGGCAGTAAAGGATTGGGCTACGCCCAAGTCTCCTACAGAAATTCGTCAATTCTTAGGACTTGCAGGATATTACAGAAGGTTTATTGAAGGGTTTTCTAAGATAGCGAAGTCGCTGACTAAGCTGACACAAAAGAATCAAAAGTACGAGTGGGGAGAGAAGCAAGAATCTGCATTTCAGTTATTGAAGCAGACGCTTTGTAGTGCACTGATTTTGTCACTACCAGAAGGTATTGAGAACTTTGTGGTATATTGCGATGCTTCGCATAAAGGACTTGGAGCTGTGCTAATGCAAAATGAGAAGGTAATAGCTTATGCATCTAGACAGCTTAAGACACACGAGAAAAATTACACTACACACGACTTAGAGTTGGGTGCTGTTGTTTTTGCACTCAAGATTTGGAGACACTACCTTGATGGTACTAAATGTGTAGTTTTTACCGACCACAAGAGCTTACAGCATATACTTGATCAGAAGGAACTTAATATGAGTCAACGTCGTTGGCTAGAATTGTTGAGTGATTACGATTGTGAGATCCGATATCACCCAGGAAAAGCAAATGTCGTAGCAGATGCACTTAGCCGAAAAGAACGACTCAAACCTTTGAGTGTTAGGTCGTTGGGAATGACTATTATTTCACCATTACCATCAAAAATTTTAGAAGCTCAGATTGAGGCTCTCAAGGAGGAAAATCGACCACAGGAGAAACTTTATGGTATGCCCGAGAACAAAAATGGCTTTGTAAAGAGAGCAGATGGAGTGTTATGCTTCAAGGACCGAAGTTGGATACCACTCTATGGTGGAGTACGAGAATTGATTTTGCATGAATCACACAAGTCGAAGTACTCTATTCACCCAGGTTCCGACAAGATGTATCAGGATCTCAAAAAGCTGTATTGGTGGCCGAACATGAAAGCAGAAATAGCTACATACGTCAGCAAATGCCTTACTTGTGCTAAAGTGAAAGCCGAGTACCAGAAACCGTCAGGGCTACTTCAACAACCAGAAATTCCACAATGGAAGTGGGAGCGTATTACAATGGACTTTGTCACTAAACTACCCAAGACGTCAAGAGGTTACGATGCTATTTGGGTAATTGTTGATCGTCTTACCAAATCAGCACATTTCATCCCTATTAGAGAGACTTATTTCATGGAACAGCTTGCCAGACTGTATGTCAAGGAAATAGTCTCGAGGCATGGAGCACCAGTTTCTATCATTTCAGACAGGGATAATCGCTTTACTTCAAACTTTTGGAGGTCATTACAAGATTCCTTTGGATCCAAGTTAGACATAAGCACTGCTTACCATCCACAGACCGATGGTCAGAGTGAGAGAACAATTCAGACATTGGAGAACATGCTGAGGGCGTTTGTGATTGACTTTGGGAATGGTTGGGCTAACCATTTGCCATTAACCGAGTTCTCTTATAACAACAGTTACCATTCAAGTATTAAAGCAGCACCACTTGAGGCACTTTATGGTCGTAAGTGTCGTTCCCCAGTTTGTTGGGCAGAAGTTGGAGAGGTACAATGTACAGGTCCAGAGATGGTTAGGGAAACAACATAAAAGATAATACAGATTCGAGATAGGCTTGAAACAGCTAGAAGCCGACAGAAAAGCTACGCAGATGTTAGACGTAAACCATTGGAATTCCAGATCGGAGACAAGGTCATGTTGAAAGTCTCGCCTTGGAAGGGCGTGATACGATTTGGAAAGCGTGGAAAGTTGAATCCGAGATACATTGGTCCATTTAAGATACTGGAAATGATTGGTCCAGTAGCTTACAAGCTTGAACTACCATCAGAACTTAGCAACGTACATAACACATTTCATGTCTCAAACCTCAAGAAATGCCTTTCTGATGAGTCATCCGTTATACCATTAGAAGAGATTCAGCTAGATGACAAGCTTAACTTTGTGGAGGAACCAGTTGAAATCATGGACCGAGAGGTCAAACAGTTGAAGCAGAGTCGAATTCCGATCGTTAAGGTTCGCTGGAATTCTCGAAGAGGACCCGAGTTTACTTGGGAACGAGAAGATCAAATGCAACGCAAGTATCCACATCTTTTCACCAAACGTATTACCGAGACCAACACTAGCTGAATTCAGGGACTGAATTCCTTTTTGGGTGGGCGACTGTCACAACTCACCATTTCAGGTCATTTCCCAAACTTTGACATTTTACTATTCATAAATCACTATTCATCAAAAACACTATTCATCGTTTTACTATTCATCATTTTCGAGGTCAATTTGATATTCTGAGAGAACATTTGAGAATTTTACTATTCACTAAACACTATTCATTGCCGGAAAAAGTTTTCACTATTCACTTGCATTACTCATTTCATCGTAAATTTAGTTTACTGGTATTCAAATTCGCGTAATCGGATTGGTTTAGGTGCGAATTCATTTCATTAGTGTTAAGGACACTGCATACGGACTAGAGATAGTCTGCATATCATCATAACAACATTTTCATGTTATACCACTCTTAGGATTTTCAAATTTATATATTTGATACATTTAATGTTTTACGTATAAGTATTTATAATAAACGTTAACACACGGTTAGTATATACGACGAATATATCTAAATATTCTCACAATGGTCCCGACATATTTTTATATCCATTTTATCATCATAAAAGTTATAACATTCATTTACCCAGTATTTTGGAAATTTATTTTATTTATAACGTGAGTTTATAAATATTACGACGGTTTTTGTGAAAACTAAACAATAATCACCCGAACACTCAGTACTTGTACCCAACATATTTTTATCATTCTTATGACTTTATTTTGTCCCGAATAACTTTGTTAACATTTATTTCTATCAAACCCGGTACCCGATTTTAACTAATAACACATATCAACACATATCCTACACTAATTTCCTAATTAAATCAAAACTACCCCAACCTCCCCCCCCCCCCCCTCATCCCCATGAACCGGCCCCTAAAGTCCTCTCCTAGGCAAATTTGTACACTTTTCTTAACCTTGGGCATTTATGTTCAATATTATACATTATAACATGTTATACTTATTTACATAAACCACTAACACATAAACATACATAAAATTAGAAATCAAAAAGCTCATCTCATCTCTTCTTCATATCAAAACCCACGACCAAAACCATAAACCATGATCAAGTGAAGATTTTCCAAAAGTTAAAGCATAGAAGTTGTTCATTTTACCTTCCTAATCAAGAATCATACAACAAAAACACAAGTAACTCAAGGTTTCTCACCATCTAATCACCTATTATTTCAAAGTGAGTTATCAAATTTATTTTCATGTTTTCATCTAATTAACACTTGTATCTTATGGTATTCATGCTTAATTTCATGCACAAACTAGCTATACCACTTTATTTTTGTAGACTTTTTGATCATACAAACCCTATAATTTGTTTTAGGTACTCCTTTGTTAAATTAACTTGTTTAGTGATCATTAGGAACCCATGGCACCCTAAGAAGGTGTATGGTAGGATTAGTATAGCTTTGTGGTGTTTACAAGAGTTTTGGTTGATGTAGAAACTAGTTTTGAACCTTGGAAATGGATTTGTAACAAGTATATAAACATTCTGTCCCATTTTGTTAAATCCAGGAAAATCAGTAAACATAAAGGAAACTTTGGCAAATTTTTTAGAAAATACTTTCAAAAACGAATCCGTAGGCGAAAGAACGGATTAAAAAGAGTTTATAGCGAAGAAGTTATGATTTTTGCAAGTTTATTGACGAAAAGTATTTTTCTGAAAATTACATGCTGTTGGACGTTTTTCGTCGGACAAAAAGAGGCTTTAGATGTAACCCGGAGGAGCCAAGCTTTCCAAAATATATTACTACATACTAAGACGTAACCGTGGATATAAAGAACAAGTAAAACGGACTTATAACGACAAAGATATTCACGTTTCAATATCGGCAAAACTCATGTTATTTTGACAGCTTTTAGAAATAATAACGCTAAAACTACGTAGTAACTCTAGATTTCTAGAAATAATACCAAGTACCCAATTTCATAACTAACGAAGTATTAGTGATTACAAGTATATTTTATCACAAGGCATTATTTCAAGGATTTCAACCCGAGGATTTCAACACTAACATTGATATATATATATATATATATATATATATATATATATATATATATATGTGTGTGTGTGTGTGTGTGTGTGTGTGTGTGTGTGTGTGTGTGTGTGTGTGTGTGTGTGTGTGTGTGTATTGTTGTTTGTAACACCCCCAATTTTAAAATATTTGCAGCGGAATAAAGATTGGGTGTTACTTCACAGCTCACAGTTTTTTTTCAGTAAAAAATGATTATCAATTTAGTCATTTTAAAACATTTATCATTCGAATTGTATAAAAATCAGAGTTTTCAAAATGAGGTCCCAGTGGTTTTAAAGTTTGTTAAATAAGTTTTCGAATGATAGTTAAATTTATAGCCTTTGTAAGAATTCGTGCTCCTTCGTACCATCCTTGCTCATTATGGACCTGAGATAAACACATGCTAAAAGTGTCAACACAAAGGTTGGTGAGTTCGTAGAGTTTGTAAGTAGAGTAGTTGATTTCAAAGAATCAAAAGAGTTTGGAAAATCCATAGTAGTTAAAATAAACGATTTGTTATAAAAAACGAAGTGAAATAAATTCCATGGTGTTTATGTTTGAAAGCAGTTGATTTATCAAAATCAAAGTTAACATGAAATAGTTTGTTGGTTTGCCCAAACTGGGTCAACACCAAAATAGTTTGTTTTTGCCAAGAAATAATGATTTTCTGCTATATAGTGAACACAAATTAGTAGTTTGATAAAAATAATGAGCTACGTTGTTATACGCCCATAGAACTACAACCTGATTTCCCTAAGCCTCATGACACTCATCCGATTAACTGATCTCATCATAAATGATGGATTAAAGTAACAGGGGCCCTCGGGATAGGTTCTTGCCAGTAACCTATTAGATTTCAAATAAAGTGCGTTTGGTTGTTTTCTCCAACGCCCAAACGGGGATGGTCAGTCCCTAATAGATCTATCCACAATTATTTACGTTCACCCTACGGGTGACTAAGGTTCATGATATGAGGGGCTTTTTGGCAATAGCTAACTTAGACAATAGAAATCAGATATAGCATACAGTTGAAAAGTTACTTGTAAACATGTCTATAGCAGTTGTCTCTTCATGAGATATAAAATGTATAAAAAATGGTGGGCTATGGTCCCACAGTAATTTATAAATATTTTGAAATACTTATGAAAGTAAAAGTAGTAGTTGAGCATGTATCTCCCCCAAAACATTTATAAAACATTTATAAAAATGGGGCTAAGAACTCACAGTAATTTGTAAAAGTTTAGAGTATTTGAGAAAGTAAAAGCAAGTAGTTGAGCATGTATCCCCCTCGCGAGGTTTATAAAATGTTTAAATAAGTAAAAGCGAGGCTATGAACTCACCTTAAGTGATACTAGGAATGAGGAAAGTGAGTGCGAGTGAGAGTATGAGAATGATTTTTGGAAGCGTCCTAGTACGGAATCTGATAAATAAATTTATCTGAGTATTTAACCAAATACTATTTGGTAAATGAATAACGATTAATGAATGACGATTAATCGTTATGATGAAAGGATGATGAAATGGTGTTGTGGCAGAGTTGGCTTGCGTGGCAAAACGCTTAAGGTTCAACGACAAAGTTATATACTATATAACTTGTCTGTTATGTATTACTTATTGTTTTTTTTGTATATGTTATTTGTTTGCTTATTCGTTAACGATATATATATTTATTTTGTGTATACAAGTTTTATAAAGTAACCCTAGTCATTTAAAGTGTTAAAATATATTCCCAAAATATTATATGTTTATTAAAGTTGTGGTTAAAGAATATATTAGGACAATTATATTATTTATAGTTTACGTCAAAGTGGTTGCCAAATAAAATACGTGTTAAACATATTTATCTAGATGAAACTTGGTAAAAATATATAAGTTGTTTAAATTTATAAAATTTTTGGGTGAAAAGCGTCAAGTATTAAACTTGGGGAGTGAAGTTGTAAGAATAATTTAAGTTTCAAAACTTATGAAAGTTTTAAGAAAAGTATTAAATGGTTTGAAATTGTGGGGTTGAATGTGTAAAATATATGTAAATTAGTAATTTATATTAGTTTCAAGAAAGTGGCACCTTATTCGAATTTGAGGGACTAATATTGTCACAATCTATTTTCTATTTATAAAGGTTTTAAGAAAGGTGTTAAGTGTTTGAAAAATGAGGGATTGAAACTGCCAAAAGGCTAAAGTTTCAAAAGTAAAAATAACAAAAACTGCCCTAGGCAAGATTCGAACCAAGGGCCTCTAGCTCATCAACCCAGCGCCCCTCCCAACTGATCTAGTTTATCTTTTGTGTTACTCCTTACCATTTACTGTATTTATAATTCTTTATCACTAGTTCATTTTGTGTTATAATCTCTTTTAGTAATACTGAGTTCGCATGTAATTTACGTGACACGTTCTAAGAATTTGTTTTAACGTTAGCATGAGCTGAGTTTTATTTGTTGAGGTTACATCGTTGATTGCCACACAAACTTTAACCACCACCTTAGCCATTTGCATGCATGTATATACGCCGAACGTATTTAGGTGCATGGGCATGACAAGAAGAAACTTAACGACGAAACTATGCTACGTATGGAAATGAATTTGGAGACTTACGAACGAAGAGAAAACGTGAACTAGAAACGAACGAGAGATTCAGCCAAACACCAAAGCTTCTTGGCTTATACCCACGTTACGTATATAGGATCGGAGAGGATTTAGAACGCGGAGACGCATCATGTTTCCTTTGTTTATCTTCGTGGGATAGTAATAAGAGGGAAGGATATGAGTCGAGTTTTAGAAAAAGGGAAGCTCAATGTGGGTTCAAGAAGAGTGTGTGGTTGTGTCGTGAGTTAGCCAAGACCCAACAAGGAATCACTAGCAAGTGCACGATTCGAACACCTTGCATTCTTGGACAAACCTCACGTTTTTAGTTATAAAGAAATAGTATTGAGGAGGTGAGTTGTGCATGTGAGATTTTCATGCACGTATATACGCATGAAATGAGGAGAGAGTGGAGGCCTCGCATGGTTTCTTTTTCTTTTACGTCCGACAGAAACAAGAAGGACCAGAGGTTAGTTTGTGTTTGTGTTCATGAGTTTGAGGTGGTTGTCGAGCAAGAAAAGGAGAAGAGTAGTTGTTTGTGCCAAGTATTTGATGGGAGTCAAATGGTTTATATATGAGATACAATTCTATGACAAACATGTCGATCCAAGAATTTCATCACTATGGTGTTTATGATAGAAAGCGTGTGTCAGTGATGATATATATGGATGGTGTGCAAGCAATGGAAAACAAAAGAGAGTTGAGTGTGTCAGTAAGTTTGTGTGTAGCTTAGGAGAAACACAAGTCAATTGTGTCATACATAGAGTAGAAAGAATAGAGTATAGTGCATAATTTAAGTGATGGGATGGAGGAGTGTTGTAGAATGAAGAAAAGTCAAGGTAGGATGTGGAGTGTTGGTGATGATTTTGTGTAAGAAGAGTAGACATGACAGTAAAGAAAAGAAAGAAGGCAAATTGCATGTGTACTTGTACGTATGAACTGAGATGGAAATGAGGGTGGAGGCTTTTATAAGCTAGATTATATACACAAGTTGGTATATAATTATTTGAGGAGATTGATTGATGGGAGGATGGCGTACAAGTCAACAAGGAAGAAAAAAAAAGTTGAGTGTGTAAGAAAGGAAGGACAAGAGTGTGGTGTTGGTGATGCTTCGAATGGTAGCAAGCAAAAGAAATAGGAAGTATGACATATTCTTTGTGGCTCAAAAGTCCAACACGCAAGACTTTATGGGATGACAAGAAAAAGAGGACAAAGACACTATGTATTGTCAGTAAATAACCGAAGGTTGTTTGCTTCTCATTCAATTTAGGACTTTAAGGAAACATGTGTGTGCATTAAATAATGATATATGAACATGTGATATATATACATGTTGACAACCAATTATCTCATGCACGAATGGAGAAATCGTGTAGCACTTGGCCTTCTAGTTGATGAAACATGTTTACAAACATGAAAACATGATGGAATAATTATTGGGATCACGTAGAAACAATCCGGGTTTAAAATGGTTAAGTTTTAAAATATTTGATAATCGTACGGGTTGTTTTTGGATCAAATACTTTGTCACGTAAAAATGTAGTGAGACTCGACACAGAAAGCTGAAAATTGACGTACTTGGAGTTGGCTAGGTGAGAAATGAGGGAGTGTAAAAATATACATGAGTCGGGTGTAGAAATGGAGTGTACGTAGAGCGTTTTTGACTTGGTTTAGTCAAGAATTAACAAAGTAATTATAATGATTTTGGGCTTGAAATGTGTGGGCTGATGAATAGTAACAGGCCACAATAGTATTTGGGCTTCGAAAGTAATTAAGGGTCCGTTTGGATGTAATTTGGATTAGGAAAAATAAATTATGATTATAAAAGTTTATTTAAGATTTAGTGAAACGTTTACATGAGTCCGGGAGTGAATAGTGTTTTGTGAATAGTAAAACTTTTGAAAAACATCTCAATATTACTAACCGACTCCAAAAACGATGAATAGTGAAATGATGAATAGTGTTTGGTGAATAGTAACCGGTGAATAGTAATTTTTGAAAAATGTTCTGAAAATACAGGTTTGTAACGACCAATTTATATAATAAAGAAAATTTTAATTTTTCCTGTAAAAATAGTGATTAGAAGTAATGACAGCGATTAATTTATAATTTAAAAGTTTTTTTTTTTTTTTTTTTTTTTAGGTAAAATCACGGGTTGTGATAGTACCTACCCGTTAAACTGAATCCCGTCCCGAGATTCCGGTCTAAGATTTTTGTTATCGGGAGGTTTGAATGAAAACTTTTTAGAGAGAGTTTGTGAAAACTTCGGTTTTCGTAAGGAAAACTTGCTAATTAAATTTTTAAGAGACAACACAGGATTTGTTAGGAAAAACTTGTTTATTAAAACTTGTTTTAAAAAAAATTATATTTTTTTTTATTGAAAATTTTACCGTTTGAATACCAACGGTCATGTCTACAAAATAAAAGAAAAATACTTTTCAGACCCTTATAAATACTATCGGCATGCCTTGGGTTACTCACACCTACACACACACATCAACGAGAAGAAGAGAGAAAAAAAAAAAAGAAAAAAAAATATCAATGGCTTGCAGACTTCCACACACCCCTGAACAATTTCGATTGTTTATCAAGGCGGAAACTGAGAATAGTGATATGGATCGCCACAATGCTGTTGTGGAGGTCATTCAGAAATTTGAGATGACAAAACAACTGAAACGAGAACTTAGAGAACGTTACGTACGATGCACAGACATATCAGATGAAAGAAGACAGTTGATTGACAGGTTTTTGTGTGAGGAGTATCGTAAGGACGCCGCTGTTATTGAATCGTTGTGGGCTTGTGTCAGTCAGATACTGGCCCAAATCTCCAATAAAATTCGTTGGAGTTTTGAGGAGAATTTTGGAGCTGCTAGGGTTGAACAACAACAACAACAACAATAAAATCCCCAACAACAAAATCCGCCGCCACCACAACAACCCCAACATGGTGCATCAAGTTCATCTGCACCAAGAGTTGTTGATCAACAACAACAGTTGCCTCATCTGGATTCTTTCCAGACAAGCTTTGAGGAAGATGTGGCTGTTGATGGTGGTTGGACTTCTGACATGGAGAGGGAGCTGAGCAGGTTGGAGGCTCAGTGGGAAGAAGAGAAGTTGGCGAGCTTTGACCCTTATTATGATGGTTATGACTCCAACAACTCTCAGACTTGGGATCACCCAGACTACCGTTGAAGTTTAGGTTTATGTTTGCTAGGTGTTTTAATTTAATGTCGTTTGTAAAGTTTAAGTATGTTTTTAATAATATGGTGTTTGAATGTTTATGTTGTGAACACAACTTGGAAGAGAATTCACTACGCTGTCGCGTTTTGACATTTCTCATAAATTATAAAAATCTGTGCGGGTAACCTACCCGTTAAACAAAGAGTTTTGTTGATACATATTTTTATAAGGAGAAATTTTGGATAGGGATATAGAGGAAAATTTGCCGGATTATTAGCCTTTGGGAATGATGAAAGTCATTTTGTCTTTGTGTAGTGAATATGGAACGTCTGGGGGTAGGATAGTAGTCTACGGCTATCGCCTTACATATCCCACTTTTTCCTCTTCACTACACACATTCCTTTCATCCAAAGATTTTAAAATGTTATACACCTATACTTTTCTAATAATTTTGTATGTTGTTGCAGACACCTTATTGGCTTACATCCCAAAGGAAGATTTGGAGTTTTTGGATTGGATTATAGCACTTCTCGTGCTAATTGTGGTTTTGGTTGTTGGTGTGGATGAAAATATGGGGGTAAGAGATAGTGTTATGATAGGAATGATGTTTCGAACCCGTATAATAACACCAAGCATTAACGTTTATAGTGTTAATAACTTGTGTATTATTGTCGTATAGGGTATTCGAGGTGTTACACCCAGTTGTGATTCTTGATCTTGCTGGGATAGTGGTGTTTTTCATTGGCTTGGCAGGCCAACCAATTGGTTTTTCCATGCCTTACCTAGTGATATTTGTGACAATAGCATTACAAATGCTAATTGTATCATTGTGTATCACTATACGGGGTTTCTAATGATATTTAGTGGTTCTTGGTTTCATATGCATGTTATTTCAGATATAATTGAACCGATTTATCTATATTTCGTTATTTACATAGAGAAGCGTCCCAAACTATGTAACTAAGGAAATATAGACTTATGGTTCAATGATGTACAATTCCTTGATTTGAATAAAAGGGCGTCCCAATCCATTCAAATTAAGACATTGTAAATCATCTTAAGATTCTGACTTAACATCCATACTAATCGACAAGGTAATTCATGCGCGGATTTTTGGGGAAATGTAAAGAGTATGTTTTACGCATCTATAAAGATGGGAGTAAGACAATTAGGAAGGATTTGTATACTACTAGAAATAGCTAATGAGTATGTATCAATATACTAGAGTGTTGCTTGTAGCATAAATTATCTAGAAGTTCCAAAATCTTATGGCAGGTGGAAGGTACGGAGAGCGTAAAGGCTATAAAATGTTTTGTTTGTAAAAACGGTTATAGTTCAGATCTAAATTAGATCTGTTTCGCTATAACCATAGCTCTGATACCAATCTGTAACACCCCCAATTTTAAAATATTTGCAGCGAAATAAAGATTGGGTGTTACTTCATAGCTCACAGGTTTTTTTCAGTAAAAAATGATTATCAATTTAGTCATTTTAAAACATTTATCATTCGAATTTTATAAAAATCAGAGTTTTCAAAATGAGGTCCCAGTGGTTTTAAAGTTTGTTAAATAAGTTTTCGAATGATAGTTAAATTTATAGCCTTTGTAAGAATTCGTGCTCCTTCGTACCATCCTTGCTCATTATGGACCTGAGATAAACACATGCTAAAAGTGTCAACACAAAGGTTGGTGAGTTCGTAGAGTTTGTAAGTAGAGTAGTTGATTTCAAAGAATCAAAAGAGTTTGGAAAATCCATAGTAGTTAAAATAAACGATTTGTTATCAAAAACGAAGTGAAATAAATTCCATGGTGTTTATGTTTGAAAGCAGTTGATTTATCAAAATCAAAGTTAACATGAAATAGTTTGTTGGTTTGCCCAAACTGGGTCAACACCAAAATAGTTTGTTTTTGCCAAGAAATAATGATTTTCTGCTATATAGTGAACACAAATTAGTAGTTTGATAAAAATAATGAGCTACGTTGTTATACGCCCAAAGAACTACAACCTGATTTCCCTAAGCCTCATGACACTCATCCGATTAACAGATCTCATCATAAATGATGGATTAAAGTAACAGGGCCCTCGGGATAGGTTCTTGCCAGTAACCTATTAGATTTCAAATAAAGTGTGTTTGGTTGTTTTCTCCAACGCCCAAACGGGGATGGTCAGTCCCTAATAGATCTATCCACAATTATTTACGTTCACCCTACGGGTGACTAAGGTTCATGATATGAGGGGCTTTTTGGCAATAGCTAACTTAGACAATAGAAATCAGATATAGCATACAGTTGAAAAGTTACTTGTAAACATGTCTATAGCAGTTATCTCTTCATGAGATATAAAATGTATAAAAAATGGTGGGCTATGGTCCCACAGTAATTTATAAATAGTTTGAAATACTTATGAAAGTAAAAGTAGTAGTTGAGCATGTATCTCCCCCAAAACATTTATAAAACATTTATAAAAACGGGGCTAAGAACTCACAGTAATTTGTAAAAGTTTAGAGTATTTGAGAAAGTAAAAGCAAGTAGTTGAGCATGTATCCCCCTCGCGAGGTTTATAAAATGTTTAAATAAGTAAAAGCGAGGCTATGAACTCACCTTAAGTGATACTAGGAATGAGGAAAGTAAGTGCGAGTGAGAGTATGAGAATGATTTTTGGAAGCGTCCTAGTACGGAACCTGATAAATAAATTTATCTGAGTATTTAACCAAATACTATTTGGTAAATGAATAACGATTAATGAATGACGATTAATCGTTATGATGAAAGGATGATGAAATGGTGTTGTGGCAGAGTTGGCTTGCGTGGCAAAACGCTTAAGGTTCAACGACAAAGTTATATACTATATAACTTGTCTGTTATGTATTACTTATTGTTTTTTTTGTATATGTTATTTGTTTGCTTATTCGTTAACGATATATATATTTATTTTGTGTATACAAGTTTTATAAAGTAACCCTAGTCATTTAAAGTGTTAAAATATATTCCCAAAATATTATATGTTTATTAAAGTTGTGGTTAAAGAATATATTAGGACAATTATATTATTTATAGTTTACGTCAAAGTGGTTGCCAAATAAAATACGTGTTAAACATATTTATCTAGATGAAACTTGGTAAAAATATATAAGTTGTTTAAATTTATAAAATTTTTGGGTGAAAAGCGTCAAGTATTAAACTTGGGGAGTGAAGTTGTAAGAATAATTTAAGTTTCAAAACTTATGAAAGTTTTAAGAAAAGTATTAAATGGTTTGAAATTGTGGGGTTGAATGTGTAAAATATATGTAAATTAGTAATTTATATTAGTTTCAAGAAAGTGGCACCTTATTCGAATTTGAGGGACTAATATTGTCACAATCTATTTTCTATTTATAAAGGTTTTAAGAAAGGTGTTAAGTGTTTGAAAAATGAGGGATTGAAACTGCCAAAAGGCTAAAGTTTCAAAAGTAAAAATAACAAAAACTGCCCTAGGCAAGATTCGAACCAAGGGCCTCTAGCTCATCAACCCAGCGCCCCTCCCAACTGATCTAGTTTATCTTTTGTGTTACTCCTTACCATTTACTGTATTTATAATTCTTTATCACTAGTTCATTTTGTGTTATAATCTCTTTTAGTAATACTGAGTTCGCATGTAATTTACGTGACACGTTCTAAGAATTTGTTTTAACGTTAGCATGAGCTGAGTTTTATTTGTTGAGGTTACATCGTTGATTGCCACACAAACTTTAACCACCACCTTAGCCATTTGCATGCATGTATATACGCCGAACGTATTTAGGTGCATGGGCATGACAAGAAGAAACTTAACGACGAAACTATGCTACGTATGGAAATGAATTTGGAGACTTACGAACGAAGAGAAAACGTGAACTAGAAACAAACGAGAGATTCAGCCAAACACCAAAGCTTCTTGGCTTATACCCACGTTACGTATATAGGATCGGAGAGGATTTAGAACGCGGAGACGCATCATGTTTCCTTTGTTTATCTTCGTGGGATAGTAATAAGAGGGAAGGATATGAGTCGAGTTTTAGAAAAAGGGAAGCTCAATGTGGGTTCAAGAAGAGTGTGTGGTTGTGTCGTGAGTTAGCCAAGACCCAACAAGGAATCACTAGCAAGTGCACGATTCGAACACCTTGCATTCTTGGACAAACCTCACGTTTTTAGTTATAAAGAAATAGTATTGAGGAGGTGAGTTGTGCATGTGAGATTTTCATGCACGTATATACGCATGAAATGAGGAGAGAGTGGAGGCCTCGCATGGTTTCTTTTTCTTTTACGTCCGACAGAAACAAGAAGGACCAGAGGTTAGTTTGTGTTTGTGTTCATGAGTTTGAGGTGGTTGTCGAGCAAGAAAAGAAGGAGAAGAGTAGTTGTTTGTGCCAAGTATTTGATGGGAGTCGAATGGTTTATATATGAGATACAATTCTATGACAAACATGTCGATCCAAGAATTTCATCACTATGGTGTTTATGATAGAAAGCGTGTGTCAGTGATGATATATATGGATGGTGTGCAAGCAATGGAAAACAAAAGAGAGTTGAGTGTGTCAGTAAGTTTGTGTGTAGCTTAGGAGAAACACAAGTCAATTGTGTCATACATAGAGTAGAAAGAATAGAGTATAGTGCATAATTTAAGTGATGGGATGGAGGAGTGTTGTAGAATGAAGAAAAGTCAAGGTAGGCTGTGGAGTGTTGGTGATGATTTTGTGTAAGAAGAGTAGACATGACAGTAAAGAAAAGAAAGAAGGCAAATTTCATGTGTGCTTGTACGTATGAACTGAGATGGAAATGAGGGTGGAGGCTTTTATAAGCTAGATTATATACACAAGTTGGTATATAATTATTTGAGGAGATTGATTGATGGGAGGATGGCGTACAAGTCAACAAGGAAGAAAAAAAAAGTTGAGTGTGTAAGAGAGGAAGGACAAGAGTGTGGTGTTGGTGATGCTTCGAATGGTAGCAAGCAAAAGAAATAGGAAGTATGACATATTCTTTGTGGCTCAAAATTCCAACACGCAAGACTTTATGGGATGACAAGAAAAAGAGGACAAAGACACTATATATTGTCAGTAAATAACCGAAGGTTGTTTGCTTCTCATTCAATTTAGGACTTTAAGGAAACATGTGTGTGCATTAAATAATGATATATGAACATGTGATATATATACATGTTGACAACCAATTATCTCATGCATGAATGGAGAAATCGTGTAGCACTTGGCCTTCTAGTTGATGAAACATGTTTACAAACATGAAAACATGATGGAATAATTATTGGGATCACGTAGAAACAATCCGGGTTTAAAATGGTTAAGTTTTAAAATATTTGATAATCGTACGGGTTGTTTTTGGATCAAATACTTTGTCACGTAAAAATGTAGTGAGACTCGACACGGAAAGCTGAAAATTGACGTACTTGGAGTTGGCTAGGTGAGAAATGAGGGAGTGTAAAAATATACATGAGTCGGCTGTAGAAATGGAGTGTACGTAGAGCGTTTTTGACTTGGTTCAGTCAAGAATTAACAAAGTAATTATAATGATTTTGGGCTTGAAATGTGTGGGCTGATGAATAGTAACAGGCCACAATAGTATTTGGGCTTCGAAAGTAATTAAGGGTCCGTTTGGATGTAATTTGGATTAGGAAAAATAAATTATGATTATAAAAGTTTATTTAAGATTTAGTGAAACGTTTACGTGAGTCCGGGAGTGAATAGTGTTTCGTGAATAGTGTTTTGTGAATAGTAAAACTTTTGAAAAACATCTCAATATTACTAACCGACTCCAAAAACGATGAATAGTGTTGGGTGAATAGTAACTGGTGAATAGTAATTTTTGAAAAATGTTCTGAAAATACAGGTTTGTAACGACCAATTTATATAATAAAGAAAATTTTAATTTTTCCTGTAAAAATAGTGATTAGAAGTAATGACAGCGATTAATTTATAATTTAAACGTTTTTTTTTTTTTTTTTTTTTTTTAGGGAAAATCACGGGTTGTGATATTGTTCATTTCACATCATCACAGTATCATCAGTTAAGGTGAGTTTTCATAGCCCCGTATACATTTTATGATTGTTTTCAAATCCCACGGGGGAGAATACATTGCACCATTTTAGTACGAGCCCAAGTATCAAAACTTATGTACATTGCTTAAGTAGCTAGTCTGCCTTGTGATAAGTCCCCTATTATCATCATGAACCGTTAATTTGCCTATTAAGCGAGAGTGAGTGGATAGATCTATTGAGGGTGACGCCTCCATCCGTGGTAGTATTTACCAACAGTAAGCAGATGCATTTCATGTCTATTACATTTGAGTGTTTTGGCAGAACATTCAGGAGGGGCATAAATTTCATCAGTCTAGCTTCGGTGTCATGAGCTTAAGGTCTATTGTACTATTTTACGTGACTTTTGTCATGCACTTATACTTGTGGTGGCCGTACAACATTACATTTCATAAACCTATGATTATTCACCAACTTTATGTTGACCGTTTTCGCAATGTATTTTCAGGTAACTAAGGCATTATCATATTACATGCATGGAGTCACATTAGGGTGTGCCAGGGATGACACACTACATTTTGGATTTTTCATGCACTTGTGTAAATTATCGTTTGACATTTCCTGAACTTGTTTTCTGTAAACGTTTCAACCTTTGGGACCTATGTTTTGTAACGCTGGATGTTTTTAAATAAATCAAACGATGTGTTTTTCCAAACGACACTTTAGGTCGTTCAATATATCCTTGTTATGGTGCTATGATAGTTACACCCCCAGGCATTCTATTCCGCTGCAAGTCAGGTAAATTGGGGGTGTGACAGTGCAGAACGTCTACGAAGTCTTCGAGGTTTCCTGACAAGCTCACGTAATGGGCTAGTGGACCTTGAAGAAGAGTGCGCATGCACTAGGGATAAAAACCAATCAAAACAAAATCGAGGCAAATCCACAGTGAACTTAAACCAATAATCACAAGCAAGTGGCTTCTTTAAGAAAGGTACACCACTCACAGGGATACAAAGGCAAGTTTTAAATCTTTGGTTTGGGAACTTATTATGTCCACACCCTCAGTTGGTAGATGTTCTGCCTTGGTTTGCGACGGTTTATTTTTATGTATGATTATTATTCACAAGAAAAGACGGATGTTTTTGGGTTTTGTGTATGGGTGAAAAACTTTTGGACAATATTTTTGGTATCGTCCCGTAATCTAAAATCGTTTCTCTTTAAGAATCACCTTAAAAAAAAACCGATTCAGAAAACGTTACGATCTGTTTTGTTGTTTTTTAATTTTTTTGGTGTTTTAACACTTTAGGAAAAGTGTTAATGACTTTTTTTGTGTTTTGATTTCAAAATTTACAAAAGTGGTGGTATTTTTACAGTGATGAACGTGAAATAACACTAATCTCAAAAGACGCTGCAGAAACGCGCACACCTCCCCGGCAGCGGCGCCAAAATTTGATTGGCTCTAAACCGTCAACTTATATTGACCAAGTAATGGTTAACAAAGTCAAATAGCCTAGAGTCAATCTCCGGGTAATATAGGCAATCACCAGGTCGTTATACCCGGACGAGGTGTGAATTGTATCTGAGCGTGATTGTGATCGGGTGTTTATTCACAGGAAAGGGTGGTAATGAGAATTATTTGAAAATTATAAAAAGAAATAGCTTAGGAAAGCTATATGATTGATTACTGGAATTTGGATTAAGAAGAAACGAGCTAAAACCTAAAAACTGTACGTTAGCTGAAAACGGGAACAAACGTACGTAAATAAAAGTGAGTGAGGTGATCTGAAATGGCTACTGGTATAAAAATTATATTTTTACAAATCTAATGATTAAAGAAAATTTTTAGAAAATTAAAATTAATTTTTACACTATTTATATAATTATTATTAATTAAATATTAATTTCCTATTTAATTTTAATTAATTATATTAACCTAAAATACAAATAATTATGAAATTAACCTAGAAAAATAAAATTTAAACTTAGAAAAATCTAAAATACTATAAAATTAATTTTAGAACTAAAAATATATTTTTAAGACTTTTTAATTAATTATTACTAATTATTAATTATTTAAATTAACCTAAATTCTAATTAATTATGAAATTACACTAGAAAATTGAAAGTAAAATTTGGAAAAATAAAAAATAACTAAAAACTAATTTTAAAATTAAATTTATATTTTTCTGATTTTCTAATTAATTAATATTAATTATTAACTATTTAATAATTATTAAAAACTAATTTAAATTAAGAAAAATACCAAATGATGCAAGAAAAATCTGAGAAAATTACAAAAATTATTTTTATCTACCAGAAGCCTAGGAAAAATATAAAATTGAGATTAGCTTATAAATAGCTGAGGTAATAAGCCAATTGGCTTAAATAAAAGCTATCACTTCTATTAAAGTTGGCTTTTTGGGACTTTTCTGTTTCAAACTTGCTTATGGAATGTTTTTAAGCAACTTTTGTGAAGATGATTTGCTTGGAGATAAAAAATAAGCAGTTTGGGTGGCTTATTGTGATGACAGATGAGTACTTAAGCTTACTAGGACTTGATTTTGATCAAAAAGCTACCAAATGAAGACGCAAACACAAATAAGCTGAAAACAGATGTACAACTACTCAAAACAAGCCAAATGGAGCAAATAAGCACAAGAAATAAGCATCCAATAAGCAATCCTGAACACCAAACAGTTCAAACAGGTCCAAAGGGTCAACTTACAGGGCTTGTGGGGTCCACTAGGGACTCTGGAAGGCCAAACAAAGTGATAAGCCAATAAGTTGAGGTGATAAGCTGTCTAAAAAGCTATGTCTCACCCTCTGGGTCCCACAGATGAGATCAGGAGAGGGGTTGGTGTTTGGGTACAAAAGCTGAGTTATCAGCTTTGGTCAGAGAAGGGTCAAATTTGGGAGCACTTGCAGCGCTATCAAATGGGTTCTAAACTATAAACTAAGCTCAGGGTCTGAAAGCCTAGCTTATTGGCTTTCTATTAAGCCAAAAAGCAAGTCTTGGGGCCCACTGGTTAGGCCTGTGGGGCCCACTAAAGTTGGGTGAGTGGAACTGAATCCAGTGCACAGGGGAGGTGCTTCCCCTGCAGCTCACTTTGAGCATGTGCACAAGCCACCAAAAAAAAATCACAAAATTAAGCTATGCATGGGATTTTGTAGCTCAGCTGAGATACTAAACACCCAAGAAATTTCAAACCTTCAATCTCAACACAAAATTCTATAAAATTCCTTCAAAAAATGGATTTCTGCCAAAGAGCACTTTTGACTTTTTTATGAAAACTTGAGTTTTTGACTTTAATGAACTTTGATTATATTCTACTGCTTGAAAAAGATAAATTAAGTCTAAATGAGACCTAAACAAGTTAAATCAACAACTTATATAAAGATATGAGGGTTTATGGTTCACAATTCCCTCACAGTTAACTGTGAGGATGGATTTGTTTGTGATTTTGACTTTTTTGTTAATGACAACTAAATTTCATGACTAAACTATGCTATTTTGACCTAATGAAACTTGTTTGAACCAGAAATGATAACAACAACACCCCTGAACACAATGTGATCTCTTAAACCAAACACTCCTTAATACAGGTTTACAAGAGATTTTCAAATCAAAACACTAATTTAACCTAAACTACTGAATCATAGAAGCATGTATTGACATCATGAGCTAAATTGAACAGATAAATAACAATTAAAACAACAATCACCCAAGATTACTATGATTCAAGATTTGGCAGTTAAATTAGAGATTTAGAGAACAATTGATTCTAAAACATAATCAACTGATTTAAATTACTAATTACTCTAAATTAAACCTAATAAGAACACTTTGCTCAGAATTAAACTAGAACAAGCATTTAAATGGTGAAAAGTTGAAAATGGAACAGTAGACTCACAATGTGCTTCCTGCTTATTCCCAATTAACCCTGAACCATATACCAATCCTACTGGTTCCCATGAACCACTAAACCACAGCCATCCAACGTATACTGTGCTCCATGCATTCTTCAACCTGTGTTCATATTTTTTTATTTTATTTTTATTTTTCTAATATTTTTGATTATTTTCTATGAGATCTTGTTTCTGATAAACATAGAAGCTTATAAAGCTTCTAAAAGCTTAGTATTTGAGCTTATGAGATTACACTAACACTTGAAAACACTTGATGAAATTTAGACAATAAACTTGAAATTCACACTTGAGACTTGAAAATTTGAAAATGATATTAAACTTAAAACTTGAATTACATTAACTGAAAAACAGAGTACAAAAGATGAAAATAGATATTACAACACTAAATTATACTTCTACTTACACACCAAGGCTCATATGAGCATACACTATATATAACGAGAGTAAGATAATGCTTCCCCTATTCCACATGGCTTCTTTTTGATTTTTTAGTGTCCTAGTGGTCTCTCCTTTGACCAATGACCAAATCCCAGTCGTTTAATTGACTTATGATGCATCTGAACCCTTGATTGCTTTTTCCTGCCAAAATCAAACGAGCCACAATTAGTGGTTCTGGTGGTTGCATTTAATGAGGTGATGGTGGGGGTTGGTTTGGTTGGTGAGCTTCATTTATTGTGGGGGCTAATGGTTGGAAAAAGGCGTGGAGGGTGGGGGAGCAGTACCCTGGTTTTACGTTGTCTGGTTGGGAGGGAAGGGTCAAAGGGTGGTTTGACCGGGGGTTATATTAAAAAAGGAGTTGGGCCAGGAAAAGGAATGGGCCAAGGGGAGTGTAGGCTGGGCTTTGGATTGGATTGGGGTAGTTTTGGATTTTAATAAATAAGGGTCCGGTTGGTTTGTGATAATAACAAGGACCAAAATTGTAATTCCACCAAACTTGAGGACTGAAGCTGTAATTTCTCCCAATTGCTTATAAGGACCAAAAATGCCAATCTCCAATAATACAAGGACCATTGATTTCATTTTCCACTTTTAAAAATTCCCAGGGACCTTTTTTGTAAATTTTCAAACTCCAGGGACCAAACATGTAGACTTTCAAAACCTTTCACCCAAAGTCCATTTTTGAAAACTTTTGATTTTTGAAGGACTTGGGTTGACTTTTCTTTCAAAATAAATACATAGGGACTATTTTTGACAAGTTTTGAAACTTGGGGGACTGAAACTGCCAATATTGCAAACTTTGATCATTTTTCATTTTTTTTTGCTCATTTTGCATTTAAAACACATAAAACACAATCCCTGGGATAATTTCAGTATTTTGATGATTTTTTGATTATTTTTGTATGTTTTGGCAGTTTAAATACGACAAAAATGATGAGTGTTTGAGCACTTATCAATCCCCCACACTAAACTATTGCTAGTCCCTAGCAATCTTTTTAGAAAACTTGATGGATTTGAAATCTATTTACCAAAAGCCATCACTTCTGGTGTAGCCAAATGTTTCGGTTCAAGTAAAAACTATGGTCCACATGATAACCATGTGATTTTGTGCAAACCACCAGCTTTCAACGGTTTTGATTTGTCTTTACCAGAAGCTGTTTGCTTCTGGACTAGCCAACTCTTGATGGACACAGTCGACATCTTGGTGAGCTGATTACCAATTATGGTTTTACACTGCCTTTACCACAAGCCATAATCTTGCGGGTTAGCCAACTCTTTCACTTTTTAGGATATGGCGAGTTGAGATACCATACAATTTTGGGCAAATTGCAAGCCGTCAACGGATTTGAGTTATCTTTACCAAGAGCCGTTTGCTTCTGGATTAGCCAATCCCTTTGTCAGTTAGACATGGCGGACTGATAACCACAATTTTTTTTTTTTTTTTTTTTTTTTTTTTGAAATAAAGTGATTTTTTTTTTTTTTTTTTAAATTTTGGCCAAAAACGGGGGTACTAGAAGATATATTGTGATAAAATTCGCTAGAATCCCCCCCCCCCCCCCCCCCCCACACTTAGAAATGAATATTGTCCTCAATATTCAAAGTCCCGGCTATTGTGCCAACTCTTTGAACTGAAAAAGCCAATATTCGAATCTAACTGTGGAAACACCATATTTCACTTTATTTCTACATATACACACATTTTTTTTTGGAACTTATATACATATATACATTTCAAAACAGCAGGGGGGTGGCCATTCCCCCACACTAAGATGGTAGAAAGTAGAAAGAAATCAGAGATACGGGTGAAAACCCGTATTGTGCTATTGTTTTTGTCCATCGAGTCGCTAGCTTGACTCGATCCCCGAATTCAATTGTCCTTGGGGAAAGTTTGGAGATCCGGGACAACCATGGATGGTATATCCTCTCCAAAGTAATGTTTTAACCGATGTCCATAAGGATAAACCTTAGCGATAGTGAATGGACCAGTCCAACGGGTTTTTAGCTTTCCCGAGAAGATCTTGAGTCTAGAGTTGAAAAGAAGGACTCGATTACCAACGTTAAAAACGCAGTTCTTGATTTTGGAGTCATGAATCTTCTTTGTCTTTTCTTTATAGATCAAAGAGTTCTCGTAAGCTTGATCACGAAGTTCGTTTAATTCATTCAGTTGAACTTTCTTATGATCACCCATAGTTTTGAGGTCAAAATTTGCATGCTTGAGAGCCCAATAGGCTTTGTGCTCAAGCTCAATCGGAAGATGGCACGCTTTCCCGTACACAAGTTTGTAAGGCGTACACCCAATGGGTGTTTTGTAAGCCGTACGGAAAGCCCAAAGTGCATCATCTAATTTATCCGACCACGATGCACGATTTTCACCTACGGTTCTTTCTAAAATTCTTTTAATGCCCCGATTGGAAACTTCGACTTGTCCACTTGTTTGAGGGTGGTACGCAGTAGAAAGACGGTGAGTTACACCGTACTTTTGCATGACTTTGTCGAATTTGTCATTACAGAAGTGCGTACCACGATCGCTAATAATAGCACGTGGAGTTCCAAATCGGGCGAAAAGAGCTTTCAAAAATTTCACGACTACTCGGGCATCATTAGTGGGTAAAGCTTTTGCTTCGACCCATTTTGACAAGTAGTCAACAGCCACGAGTATGTATTTGTTGCCATGAAAAGTCGGAAATGGCCCCATAAAGTCTATGCCCCATACGTCAAAAATTTCACAAACTTGAATTGCATTTTGAGGCATTTCGTTCTTTTGTGAAATGTTCCCGTGATGTTGACAAGTGTCACAGGACTTGACCAATTCTTGGGCATCCTTGTAGATTGTGGGCCAATAAAAGCCGGAATCAAACACCTTTTTGGCGGTGTAGTTGGGATTGTAGTGGCCCCCCGTGGGACCAGCATGGCAAGCCTTTAAAATTTCAGCGGCTTCCTGACCATACACACACCGCCGGATGACTTGATCCGCGCAAATTTTGAACAAGAAGGGGTCGTCCCAGAAGTAATGTTTTACATCCTTGAAGAATTTATTTTTTTGTTGGGACGACATCCCTTTCACAACAAAGTTACCCGCATGGTAATTTGCAAAATCGGCAAACCATGGGGTAGTAGAGTCTCCACGAAAGGTAACCGCATTGAGTATCTCGAGAGGAAATGTTTCATTTATTTCTTTCTTCTCGAAGACATCTTGGTGGGGGTTTTCCAAACGGGAGAGATGATTAGCAGCTAGGTTCTCAGCTCCTTTTTTTTAATTACGGATAATGATATCAAATTCTTGCAGGAGGAGAACCCATCTGAGTAGTCTCAGCTTTACATCTTGTTTTGCAAAGAGATACTTCAAAGCTGAGTGATCCGTATACACTATGCTCTTGGTCAATATCAAGTATGGCCGGAATTTTTTAAAAGCATACACCACAGCTAATAATTCTTTTTCAGTGGTGGTGTAATGACTTTGAGCCTCGGTCATAGTTTTGCTGGCATAGTGTATAGGCTGAAAATGTTTTGTTTTTCGTTGCCCCAAGACTGCCCCTATCGCATAATCACTAGCATCACACATGAGTTCGAAGGGCAAGTCCCAATCGGGGGCAACAAGAATCGGTGCCTCAGTAAGCTTTTTCTTTAATGTTTCAAAAGCTTCGATGCACTCGGGGGAGAAGATAAAAGGAGCATCCTTCTCGAGGAGATGGGTCATAGGCCGGGCGATTTTAGAAAAATCTTGAATAAACCTACGATAGAAACCGGCATGACCCAGAAAGCTCCTAACACTTTTTATGGTTGTAGGATGAGGCAATTTTGCAATGACGTCCACTTTGGCTCTGTCAACCTCAATCCCGTTCTTTGAAATTTTATGGCCGAGGACAATGCCCTCTTTGACCATAAAGTGACTCTTCTCCCAATTTAAACATAACTTTGTATCTTCACAACGTTTGAGCATGTTGTCTAAATGGGAGAGACATGATTGAAACGAATCCCCAATGACCGAAAAATCGTCCATAAAGACCTCCATAGTTTTCCCGATCATGTCAGAAAATATGGCCATCATACATCTTTGAAACGTGCCCGGAGCATTACATAAACCAAATGGGATACGGTTATAAGCAAAAGTTCCTTAGGGGCACGTGAAAGTGGTCTTTTCCTGATCTTGCGGATCAATGGGAATCTGAAAGTAACCCGAGAAACCATCGAGGAAGCAATAGTATTCATTCCCCGCTAATCTCTCGAGCATCTGATCCATAAAGGGCAGAGAAAAATGGTCTTTACGGGTGGCGTCATTTAACTTGCGATAGTCAATACAGACACGTCAACCCGTAACCAAACGAGTTGGAATCAACTCATTTTCCTCGTTTGTGACAACTGTTGTGCCACCCTTTTTTGGAACACAATGAATTGGGCTAACCCAAGGACTATCCGAGATAGGGTAAATCAATCCGGCATCAAGAAGTTTTAAAACTTCTTGTTTGATTACCTCATGAATTTTTGGATTCACCCTTCTTTGTTGTTGGACGGCTGGTTTGAAGTCATCCTCCATTAAAATCTTATGTGTACAAAATTCAGGGTCAATGCCCTTGATGTCGGAGAGTCGCCAAGCAATTGCTTGTTTATGTGACTTCAAAACCTTTATGAGAGCAGCCTTTTCCTCAACGCTTAAATCTTTGGCAATTATGACGGGTAATTTATCATCACCCTCCAGAAATGCATATTCAAGATGAGGCGGCAAGTCCTTAAGTTCAACCTCGGGAAAGTCATCAGTTTTCTCAACATTTTTTACTTCCTCCTTATGAAGTGTTTGTGGTAGAACAGGAAGAGGAGAGGGATCTTCATTTAATAATTTCTCAAGCAGGAGAATATCCCTCTCGGGGTCAATCTCTTGGTTATCGATTCCATCGGGAATCGAATCACTTTTTAGAAAGGCCTCAATTTCTTCTAAGATGAAGTCACTTCCCACAAACGGAGTGAGGGAAGGAGAAGAATTGGCAATGATGGGTAAGAAGATTGAGTGAGGTTTTCACTCGAAGAATCATCAATGAAACCTAAAATCTCTTGAGCATACTCCTCAGCAGCAATATCAATGACATCTATTTGGTTCATCGATTCTGAATCATAATTGGAGGAGTACCTCGAAGTTTGATTTAGGTTAAAGGTGATGGCTTCCGTTCCAACACGCAATGTGATCTCATGCTCAAATACATCGATAAGAGCACGCCCAGTTCTAAGGAATCCCCTTCCAAGAATGAGAGGGACCCTTGAATCGGCATCAAAGTCAACAATCACAAAATCTGCCAGAAAATGGAACTTTCCCACTTTAACGAATACGTCCTCGGCAATGCCAAGAGGACGAGAAATCGAACGATCGGCAAGCTCTAAAGTCATGCACGTGGGAGTGAGTTCGGGAAGAGAGAGTTTCTTTCACACATAATATGGCATCAGGTTAATGCTAGCACCTAGATCGGCCAAGGCGAAGCATTCAACCATACCCGGGAAAGTACAAGGAATGAGAAATTTCCCGGGGTCTCCAAGCTTTTCAGGAAGCTTTTTTAAGAGAACTGCTGAGCAGTGCTCATTCAGAGGAGTTCTTGCCATCTCAAAGAGTTTTTCCTTATTGCTTAACAGATTTTTGATTGTTGATGCAAACTTGGGCATCAAGAGAATAGCGTCCGCGAAGCTAATGTCAAAGTGCAAATCTTGGAAGATTTAGAAAAATTTATCCATTTGGTGACTAGCCTTTTCGCGGAGCTTTTGTTCATTGAGACGTGATGGATAAGGAATAGAATTTTTGGATTTAGGGTGGTTCAAAGACAACTCCAGGCTTACATCTAGTTTCTGGAATAACCTGAGGTTGGACGTGTGCTGTACTTCGTGAGCTACGAGTTTACACCTTGTCCTTTGTTACCACAGGTTCACGTTCCACTACCTTTGGAGGAGAGGAAGAAGAGGTAGTAGGAATCGCGGGTTCATCATATGAAGCACCACTTCGTGTTGTGATCGCCTTAGCATTGCCCCTCGGGTTAGCAATCGTGTTGCTCGGTAAAGTAGTACCTGAGCCCGAGGGTCGATCATTTAAAGACTTCTTGATATCAGAAATCTGGCTGACCAGCAACTTGTTCAACTCTTCTTGGGACTTCATGAATTGCTTTAACAACTCATCAGATGAAGGCCCGGTTGGAACAATGGCTTGATTCGGATTAGGAAAATTTTGAGCTCGATTGTTCGGGTTGGGACCTTGGTTGAAATTTCCTTGGTTTTGATGTTGGAAATTCCCTTGATTCTGGTGATTGTTTCCATGAAAATTCCCGGGATTGAAATTACCCTGACCTTGGTTCCGGTTAAAGTTTCCTTGATTTTGATGTTGGAAACCTTGATTTTGGAAAACTTGGTTTTGATTTTGGAAACCGTGACCCTGATTGAAGTTACCTTGGGTTTGAAAACCTTGGTTCACTCTATTTTGATTTTGGCCTCGGTTTTGGACATTTTGGTTTTGATTAAAACCGGGAGGTCCAGGATAATGGTCAGGACGATAGTTCAGGTCCATAGGAGGGCGGTATTGATTGCCTCCTTGATTTTGGGACCCGACAACAGCATGAGCTTCATATGGAGTACCATCAGTAGCTGTGCAATTGTAGTAGGCATGCGGCCCACCACAAGTCACACAGACTTCCACTTTTTTAACCTCAGCAGGTGGAGGATGTTGTGGAAATAAAACTTTCTTTGTTTGGGCAAGAACCAAAGCTTGAACAGCTTCAGTGAGCTTGTCAAGCTTAGCATCCGTGCTAGATTGACCCACAGAAGATGAAGTGGAAGGACCCGCAGTGATTTGAGAAACAATCGGTTTGCTTCATGTAGAGCGGACCTTGGACTTGTTTTCTTTGATCTATAAAGCTTCTTTTGTGGTTCTACTCAAAAAATTACCTCCCGCGGAGGCATTGAGAGAATCCTGATCAGCTTGGCTCACGCCATTGTAGAAAGTATCGAGTTGCATCAACTCTGAGAAACCATGATGTGGACACTTGCGAAGTAATTCTTTGAAACGATCCCACGCTTCACCAAAAGATTCATCATATTTTTTAGTGAACTTGGTGATTTCGTTCTTAAGACTCGTGGTCTTGGAAGGTGGGAAGAATTCATTCACAAATTTTTTCACAAGATCTTCTCATGTCTCAATAGATCGAGGAGGTTGTTTTTCAAGCCAAATCCGGGCTTGTCCCTCCAGTGAGAATGGGAAGAGAAGAAGTTTGATTGCTTCACAAGGGACATTCTTGTACTTGATGGTCGATGTGATTTTATTTAACCATCGAATGTGAGCATGAGGATCGTCCCTCTCAAAACCGTAGAATTGACTTGAGGTTACTAGATTGAGCAACCCGGTTTTGAGCTCAAAATTATCAGCCACGATGGCTGGAACAACAAAGGCGTCTCCGTAACCCTCGATGGGTGCTTGGAGAAGCTCACACATGGGGCGGTCTTCCGCCATGGTGATAGTGGATGTGGCAATAGTACGGATCTCAGATCCGACTGTTGGTGCAGAACGTCTACGAGGTCTACGAGGTTTCCTGACAAGCTCACGTAATGGGCTAGTGGACCTTGAAGAACGAGTGCGCATGCACTAGGGATAAAAACCAATCAAAACAAAATCGAGGCAAATCCACAGTGAACTTAAACCAATAATCACAAGCAAGTGGCTTCTTTAAGAAAGATACACCACTCATAGGGATAAAAAGGCAAGTTTTAAATCTTTGGTTTGGGAACTTATTATGTCCACACCCCCAGTTGGTAGGTGTTCTACCTTGGTTTGCGACGGTTTATTTTTATGTATGATTATTATTCACAAGAAAAGACGGATGTTTTCGGGTTTTGTGTATGGGTGAAAAACTTTTGGACAATATTTTTGGTATCGTCCCCGTAATCTAAAATCATTTCTCTTTAAGAATCACCTTAAAAGAAAACCGATTCAGAAAACGTTACGATCTGTTTTGTTGTTTTTTAATTTTTTTGGTGTTTTAACACTTTAGGAAAAGTTTAATGACTTTTCTGTGTTTTGATTTCAAAATTTACAAAAGTGGTGGTATTTTTACAGTGATGAACGTGAAATAACACTAATCTCAAAAGACGCTGCAGAAACGCGCACACCTCCCTGGCAGCGGCGCCAAAATTTGATTGGCTCTAAACCATCAACTTATATTGACCAAGTAATGGTTAACAAAGTCAAATAGCCTAGAGTCAATCTCCAGGTAATATAGGCAATCACCAGGTCGTTATACCCCGACGAAGTGTGAATTGTATCTGAGCGTGCTTGTGATCGGGTGTTTATTCATAGGAAAGGGTGGTAATGAGAATTATTTGAAAATAATAAAAAAATAGCTTAGGAAAGCTATATGATTGATTACTGGAATTTGGATTAAGAAGAAACGAGCTAAAACCTAAAAACTGTACGTTTGCTGAAAACAGAACAAACGTACGTAAATAAAAGTGAGTAAGGTGATCTGAAAAGGCTACTGGTATAAAAATGATATTTTTACAAACCTAATGATTAAAGAAAATGTTTAGAAAATTAAAATTAATTTTTACACTATTTATATAATCATTATTAATTAAATACTAATTTCCTATTTAATTTTAATTAATTAAATTAACCTAAAATACAAATAATTATGAAATTAACCTAGAAAAATAAATTTTAAACTTAGAAAAATCTAAAATACTATAAAATTAATTTTAGAACTGAAAATATATTTTTAAGACTTTTTAATTAATTATTACTAATTATAAACTAATTATTAATTACTTTTTAATTATTTAAATTAACCTAAATTCTAATTAATTTTGAAATTACACTAGAAAATTGAAAGTAAAATTTGGAAAAATCAAAAATAAATAAAAACTAATTTTAAAATTAAATTTATATTTTTCTGATTTTCTAATTAATTAATATTAATTATTAACTATTTAATAATTATTAAAAACTAATTTAAATTAAGAAAAATACCAAATGATGCAAGAAAAATCTGAGAAAATTACAAAAATTATTTTTATCTACCAGAAGCCTAGGAAAAATATAAAATTGAGATTAGCTTATAAATAAGCTGAGGTAATAAGCCAATTGGCTTAAATAGAAGCTATCACTTCTATTAAAGTTGGCTTTTTGGGACTTTTCTGTTTCAAACTTGCTTATGGAATGTTTTTAAGCAACTTTTGTGAAGATGATTTGCTTGGAGATAAAAAATAAGCAGTTTGGGTGGCTTATTATGATGAAAGATGAGTACTTAAGCTTATTAGGACTTGATTTTGGTCAAAAAACTACCAAATGAAGATGCAAACACAAATAAGCTGAAAACAGATGTACAACTACTCAAAACAAGCCAAATGGAGCAAATAAGCACAAGAAATAAGTATCCAATAAGCAATAAGCAATCCTGAACACCAAACAGTTCAAACAGGTCCAAAGGGTCAACTTAGAGGGCTTGTGGGGTCCACTAGGGACTCTGGAAGGCCAAACAAAGTGATAAGCCAATAAGTTGAGGTGATAAGCTGTCTAAAAAGCTATGCCTCACCCTCTGGGTCCCACAGATGAGATCAGGAGGGGGTTGGTGTTTGGGTACAAAAGCTGAGTTATCAGCTTTGATCAGAGAAGGGTCAAACTTGGGAGCACTTGTAGCCCTATCAAATGGGTTCTAAACTACAAAATAAGCTCAGGGTCTGAAAGCCTAGCTTATTGGCTTTCTATTAAGCCAAAAAGCAAGTCTTGGGGCCCACTGGTTAGGCCTGTGGGGCCCACTAAAGTTGGATGAGTGGAACTGAATCCAGTGCACAGGGGAGGTGCTTCCCCTGCAGCTCACTTTGAGCTTGTGCACAAGCCACCAAAAAAATCACAAAATTAAGCTATGCATGGGATTTTGTAGCTCAGCTGAGATACTAAACACCCAAGAAATTTCAAACCTTCAATCTCAACACAAAATTCTATAAAATTCCTTCAAAAAATGGATTTCTGCCAAAGAGCACTTTTGACTTTTTTTATGAAAACTTGAGTTTTTGACTTTAATGAACTTTGATTATATTCTACTGCTTGAAAAAGATAAATTAAGCCTAAATGAGACCTAAAAAAGTTAAATCAACAACTTATATAAAGATATGAGGGTTTATGGTTCACAATTCCCTCACAGTTAACTATGAGGATGGATTTGTTTATGATTTTGACTTTTTTGTTAATGACAACTAAATTTCATGACTAAACTATGCTATTTTGACCTAATGAAACTTGTTTGAACCAGAAATGATAACAACAACACCCCTGAACACAATGTGATCTCTTAAACCAAACACTCCTTAATACAGGTTTACAAGAGATTTTTAAAATCAAAACACTAATTTAACCTAAACTACTGAATCATAGAAGCATGTATTGACATCATGAGCTAAACTGAACAGATAAATAACAATTAAAACAACAATCACCCAAAATTACTATGATTCAAGATTTGGCAGTTAAATTAGAGATTTAGAGAACAATTGATTCTAAAACATAATCAACTGATTTAACTTACTAATTACTCTAAATTAAGCCTAATAAGAACACTTTGCTCAGAATTAAACTAGAACAAGCATTTAAATGGTGAAAAGTTGAAAATGGAACAATGGACTCACAATGTGCTTCCTGCTTATCCCCAATTAACCCAGAACCATATACCAATCCTACTGGTTCCCATGAACCACTAAACCACAACCATCCAACATATACTGTGCTCCATGCATTCTTCATCCTGTGTTCATATTTTTTTATTTTATTTTTATTTTTCTAATATTTTTGATTATTTTCTATGAGATCTTGTTTCTTATAAACACAGAAGCTTATAAAGCTTCTAAAAGCTTAGTATTTGAGCTTATGAGATTACACTAACACTTGAAAACACTTGATGAAATTTAGACAATAAACTTGAAATTCACACTTGAGACTTAAAAATTTGAAAATGATATTAAACTTAAAACTTGAATTACATTAACTGAAAAACAGAGTACAAAAGATGAAAATAGATATTACAACACTAAATTATACTTCTACTTACACACCAAGGCTCATATGAGCATACACTATATATAACGAGACTAAGATAATGCTTCCCCTGTTCCACATGGCTTCTTTTTTATTTTTTTTGTGTCCTAGTGGTCTCTCCTTTGACCAATGACCAAATCCCAGTTGTTTAATTGACTTATGATGCATCTGAACCCTTGATTGCTTTTTCTCGCCAAAATCAAACGAACCACAAATAGTGGTTCTGGTGGTTGCATTTAATGAGGTGATGGTGGGGGTTGGTTTGGTTGGTGAGCTTCATTTATTGTGGGGGGCTAATGGTTGGAAAAAGGCGAGGAGGGGGGGGGGGGAGAGCAGTACCCTGGTTTTGCGTTGTCTGGTTGGGAGGGAAGGGTCAAAGGGTGGTTTGACCGGGGGTTATATTAAAAAGGGAGTTGGGCCAGGAAAAGGAATGGGCCAAGGGGAGTGTAGGCTGGGCTTTGGATTGGATTGGGGTGGTTTTGGATTTTAATAAATAAGGGTCCGGTTGGTTTGTGATAATAACAAGGACCAAAATTGTAATTCCACCAAACTTGAGGACTGAAGCTGTAATTTCTCCCAATTGCTTATAAGGACCAAAAATGCCAATCTCTAATAATACAAGGACCATTGATTTCATTTTCCACTTTTAAAAATTCCCTGGGACCTTTTCTGTAAATTTTCAAACTCTAGGGACCAAACATGTAGATTTTCAAAACTTTTCACCCAAAGTCCATTTTTGATAACTTTTGATTTTTGAAGGACTTGGGTTGACTTTTCTTTCAAAAGAAATGCATAGGGACTATTTTTGACAAGTTTTGAAACTTGGGGGACTGAAACTGCCAATATTGCAAACTTTGATCATTTTTCATTTGTTTTTGCTCATTTTGTATTTAAAACACATAAAACACAATCCCTAGGATAATTTCAGTATTTTGATGACTTTTTTATTGTTTTTGTATGTTTTAGCAGTTTAAATACGACAAAAATGATGAGTGTTTGAGCACTCATCACAAGTCTATCTCACTAAGTTTACCTCACATGTTTAAAACACGGCATAAAAAAAAACCTATTTGTTAAGGGAAATTATCACACAACATGAAGTATCATTGAGCCCATTGAGGCACAAGGCCTTTCATATATAGACGCTATTATTAACATTTTATCTAACTAATCATCTTCCCATTTTAAAGAATGTATATAAAAAAATAATATTTTTCATGCCATAGAGAGTGTTAAATACAGGTACAAAAGTGAAAAAGGAAAAAAAGAAAAAAGATTCATTATATAAGCATCACGTCAACATAATCCTGAAACATATACAATAGTAACTATCTTAAATTTATGATATCTAAGAATATAATGATCACTTGGCTTCCTATACTATAAGAGTCAAATACAATGCCGCGTTTCCGGTTTGGATCATCATTTACCATGCAATTTATAAACAAAAAAAAAAAAAAATAACAATAAAAATAATAATAAATAAATAAAATAAAAATTCACACATATAAATATTATGTGTCCTACTTTAAAAGATACATAATCTACTTAATAATAATAATAATAATAATAATAATAATAATAATAATAATAATAATAATAATAATAATAATAATAATAATAATACTTTATTAATATTTGATGTTCAACCCCCATACGTGCACGAGCATTAAAACTAGTATAACTTATAAGAAAATTCATACCTTTCGAGTTTCATCTCTTCGTTGTTTTCAACCTAGTAAAAACTCCCACCCATATTACTCTTTATCAAGATGTTTAAATCCTCTCAATTAATTTTGGGTTTCATGATTGTTTTGATGGTTTATTGAATGCGCGTGAGAAAAAAATGTGTTTAGTGCGTGTGTGAGTTTAGGGATGATGGTGAGCAAGATTTTTTAAATTGGTTGCTTGTTTGTTTAAAATTTTCTATTGAGTCATTTAATATTTAATTAAAATATGACTTAATATATACACACCTAGTTTTGTTACTTAATATTTTTTATTATCTTGCTGTATAAGTCACATACAAACAATAATATTTAATTGAAAAATGACTTAATATAGGCACCCTCAGTTTTATTATTTAATATTTTCTGTCACTTTTTTTGTATAAGTCACATACAAACAGTATTAATATGATTTAATGAATTCAGTTTTTTTTCTTTTTTTTTTTTATTTTTTTTTTCAAATTTAAACACCACATTGTTACATGTAAGTATTTAACCACAAGAGTATTTATAATTAACCACGCTTTCTTTTAACTTTTCTTTTTTCAAAATATTGATACATTGATATTTTATGCACAATCTGTTAGTCAAACGAAATTGATCAATATTAGATCAAATTGGATTTAACTTTAACTTTTTATTAACTAATCATATTGTTTGATTTTGCATACATGACACAATCGAGCTCTTTTATTTGTCTAATTTTTTTTAATGAAAATGTTTTGCCAATAAAAGAAGATGATACATATTACCTTTAAAGTGTTGATAAATGCCAATATACATCACAAACAAAACATGTCAAAATATCAATCTTTAGTAAATCTATAAGTTGTTACCATGTATTCTAACTTGAATGGAGAACTAACAATAGGTTTCGTTAGAAATGGGCCTTGAAATAAATAAAATGTTTATATGTTTTTAAAGTTGGGTTTGAAAAAATAAAATTTAACTCTATAAGCTTATAGTTAAGTATTATATATATATATATATATATATATATATATATATATATATATATATATATATATATATATATATATATATATATATATATATAGTATCTTTATTTTCAGAACCCTGTTAAGTGCGAGAACTGCGAGAACTCCAATTTTGCATTAGAAAACATGCATGTTCATATAAAAATGTATGTTTTCTTACATACACCTTAATACACATAATACATGTTTATATAAAAACCAGTTAAGTGCAATAGATCAATGCAAAATGGTTTTATTTTTAGAACCCTGTTAAATGCGGTAACTGCGAGAGCTCCAATTATGCATTAGAAAACATGCATATTCATATAAAACATGTATGTTTTCTTACACACACCTTAATACGCCGGCATGTGTATGTAAGAAAACATACATGTTTTCTAATGCAAAATTAGAGTTCTCGCAGTTCCCGCACTTAACAGGGTTCTGAAAATAAAGCCCTCTTATATATATATATATATATATATATATATATATATATATATATATATATATATATATATAAGGATCCAGTGAGAAGAAAACTTAAAATGAGAAGAATGAGAAATAACTATAACTGTATATTTGAGATGCATCGACTTGAATTAGATACATCTCTATTCATTTAGATGCATCACAGTTAGTTTCGAAAGTGATTTTGAAAAAAAAAAACGATGCAAACTGGTACTAGCAACAAATTTGACCCGCAGAGGACTTAAAATACATATGATTCGTCTAACTTGATAAAATGCATCTAACACATATATATATGCATGTAATTTTTAGCTAGAAAATATATTAGGGCGCATATAAAAGATTAGGGATGCATTTAATTAAAATTGATACATCTCTAATATATAATTATAATTATTTTTTAACCTTCTTATTTTAAGTATTCTTCTCATTTGATCTTTAGTATATATATATATATATATATATATATATATATATATATATATATATATATATATATATATATATATATATATATATATATATATAGTTTTCTTGATTTATCTACGTGTAACGCCTCTTGTTATATATATATATATATATATATATATATATATATATATATATATATATATATATATATATATATATATATATATATTAGTTGACTTTGTTATGTCGATAATGCAACTCTATAAAGTCACACTTCCAAAATTTGTTTTGTGCATCTTCTCCAACCCTTTTACCTCTATAGATAATTTGTAAGGTATGAAGCAAGGCAATTTAAGTTTTTATTTGTTTAAAAGTTGTTTTCAAGCATGCATTAAAGATTTGTTGATTTAACCAATGTTTTTGTTGTATAGTTTCAACTTTTCATGTCTTTACTGATATTTTATTGAGACTAGTTTGTTGTTCTTGTGTAGTTATTTTTGTTTTTTTCATTTCATATTGTTCACGTTGGAAATAGTATTAATAATAATAAGAATCCAATATATATGACTTTTAGAAAACTGTCAAATATCTCATGTATATTTTATTAAAATCACTAACTAGTTCTTGTTAGGTGTTTGTTTTCAAATTTTCATGGACAAGAAATTATATATGCTCACTTACCCTTAGAATGCCACTTTTAAGCCAAAGTCAACACACTTCCATGATTTCTTGATCAAAATTATTTTTGAGCATCTTCTCCAACCCTTTTACCTCTATAGATCCTTTGTAAGGTATGAATCAATACAATTAAAGTTATTATTTGTTTAAAAGTGTTTTCAAACATGAGTTAAAGATTTGTTGATGAACCAATGTTTTTATTGTATAGTTTCAAGTTTTCATGATTTTGTCGATATTTTATTGATGCTAGTTTGTTGTTCGTGTGTAGTTATTTTTTTCTTTTCTATTGTTCAAGTTAAAAATAAATAAAACTAAGAATCAATATGACTTTTGAAAACGAATAATATAATTTTGTGGATTTATTTATTTATTATGTTTCTCTTTATTAATCGAGCTAGTATTGTTGTAAAATATCAAAATGATGTAGTTATGGGTATATAAAGAAAAGAATGGAGATGAGTTTCCGATTAACGTGCAAGATAAGGATGAAGAAATTCATAGCTTGAACATGGTTGGCATTGTGTCTCCATTAAGATATCGATGCATGTTTTCATTTTCACGTAAAGGGAGGGGAATCTAACTGAGAAGTCCGGAGTAATTACAGAATAAACAAGGTTTTAGATTCTCATTTCATTATCTATCCCATATATGTGAATAGGTTCACTTATAAACTGCATACCTTTCGAGTTTCATCTCTTCGTTGTTTTCAACCTAGTAAAAACTCCCACCCATATTACTCTTTATCAAGATGTTTAAATCCTCTCAATTAATTTTGGGTTTCATGATTGTTTTGATGGTTTATTGAATGCGCGTGAGAAAAAAATGTGTTTAGTGCGTGTGTGAGTTTAGGGATGATGGTGAGCAAGATTTTTTAAATTGGTTGCTTGTTTGTTTAAAATTTTCTATTGAGTCATTTAATATTTAATTAAAATATGACTTGATATATACACACCTAGTTTTGTTACTTAATATTTTTTACTATCTTGCTGTATAAGTTACATACAAACAATAATATTTAATTGAAAAATGACTTAATATAGGCACCCTCAGTTTTATTATTTAATATTTTCTGTCACTCTTTTTGTATAAGTCACATACAAACAGTATTAATATGATTTAATGAATTCAGTTTTTTTTTTCTTTTTATTATTATTATTTTTTTTTTCAAATTTAAACACCACATTGTTACATGTAAGTATTTAACCACAAGAGTATTTATAATTAACCACGCTTTCTTTTAACTTTTCTTTTTTCAAAATATTGATACATTGATATTTTATGCACAATCTGTTAGTCAAACGAAATTGATAATATTAGATCAAATTGGATTTAACTTTAACTTTTTATTAACTAATCATATTGTTTAATTTTGCTTACATGACACAATCGAGCTCTTTTATTTGCCTAAATTTTTTTAATGAAAATGTTTTGCCAATAAAAGAAGATGATACATATTACCTTTAAAGTGTTGATAAATGCCAATATACATCACAAACAAAACATGTCAAAATATCAATCTTTAGTAAATCTATAAGTTGTTACCATGTATTCTAACTTGAATGGAGAACTAACAATAGGTTTCGTTAGAAATGGGCCCTGAAATAAATAAAATGTTTATATGTTTTTAAAGTTGGGTTTGAAAAAATAAAATTTAACTCTATAAGCTTATAGTTAAGTATTATATATATATATATATATATATATATATATATATATATATATATATATATATAGTATCTTTATTTTCAGAACCCTGTTAACTGCGAGAACTGCGAGAACTCCAATTTTGCATTAGAAAACATGCATGTTCATATAAAAATGTATTTTTCTTACATACACCTTAATACACATAATACATGTTTATATAAAAACCAGTTAAGTGCAATAGATCAATGCAAAATGGTTTTATTTTTAGAACCATGTTAAATGCGGTAACTGCGAGAGCTCTAATTATGCATTAGAAAACATGCATATTCATATAAAACATGTATGTTTTCTTACACACACCTTAATACGCCGGCATGTGTATGTAAGAAAACATACATATTTTCTAATGCAAAATTAGAGTTCTCGCAGTTCCCGCACTTAACAGGGTTCTGAAAATAAAGCATATATATATATATATATATATATATATATATATATATATATATATATATATATATATATATATATATATATATAAGGATCCAGTGAGAATAAAACTTAAAATGAGAAGAATGAGAAATAACTATAACTGTATATTTGAGATGCATCGACTTGAATTAGATACATCTCTATTCATTTAGATGCATCACAGTTAGTTTCGAAAGTGATTTTGAAAAAAAAAACGATGCAAACTGGTACTAGCAACAAATTTGACCCGCAGAGAACTTAAAATACATATGATTCGTCTAACTTGATAAAATGCATCTAACACATATATATATGCATGTAATTTTTAGCTAGAAAATATATTAGGGAGCATATAAAAGATTAGGGATGCATTTAATTAAAATTGATACATCTCTAATATATAATTATAATTATTTTTTATCCTTCTTATTTTAAGTATTCTTCTCATTTGATCTTTAGTATATATATATATATATATATATATATATATATATATATATATATATATATATATATATATATATATAGTTTTTTTGATTTATCTACGTGTAACGCCTCCTGTTATATATATATATATATATATATATATATATATATATATATATATATATATATATATATATATATATATATATATATATATATATATATATATAGTTGACTTTGTTATGTCGATAATGCAACTCTATAAAGTCACACTTCCAAAATTTGTTTTGTGCATCTTCTCCAACCCTTTTACCTCTATAGATAATTTGTAAGGTATGAATCAAGGCAATTTAAGTTTTTATTTGTTTAAAAGTTGTTTTCAAGCATGCATTAAAGATTTGTTGATTTAACCAATGTTTTTGTTGTATAGTTTCAACTTTTCATGTCTTTACTGATATTTTATTGAGACTAGTTTGTTGTTCTTGTGTAGTTATTTTTGTTTTTTTCATTTCATATTGTTCACGTTGGAAATAGTATTAATAATAATAAGAATCCAATATATATGACTTTTAGAAAACTGTCAAATATCTCATGTATATTTTATTAAAATCACTAACTAGTTCTTGTTAGGTGTTTGTTTTCAAATTTTCATGGACAAGAAATTATATATGCTCACTTACCCTTAGAATGCCACTTTTAAGCCAAAGTCAACACACTTCCATGATTTCTTGATCAAAATTATTTTTGAGCATCTTCTCCAACCCTTTTACCTCTATAGATCCTTTGTAAGGTATGAATCAATACAATTAAAGTTATTATTTGTTTAAAAGTGTTTTCAAACATGAGTTAAAGATTTGTTGATGAACCAATGTTTTTATTGTATAGTTTCAAGTTTTCATGATTTTGTCGATATTTTATTGATGCTAGTTTGTTGTTCGTGTGTAGTTATTTTTTTCTTTTCTATTGTTCAAGTTAAAAATAAATAAAACTAAGAATCAATATGACTTTTGAAAACGAATAATATAATTTTGTGGATTTATTTATTTATTATGTTTCTCTTTATTAATCGAGCTAGTATTGTTGTAAAATATCAAAATCTCATGTATATAGATGGATTTTTCAGATTCAGCAATATATGGTAGTAGAAAAGAAAATTTTATGTTGTACCATATCCTTGAATACATGTAGTACTTAATATTAAATCAGTGATTTTTTTGTATAGATGTGTTCATTGAAATACAAGTTTGACTATTGGCAACAGCAAATAATTTTGGTTTAATAGGTTTGTACAACCTACTTTAAAGTTTATACTCGTATTACTTAATTTTGTATTTTTGGAATCTCTTAGTCCATTTAACGTAGAGAAAGTGTTTCATCCATTATATGTAGTATAAATATAAATATAGATTATATGATAGTGTCAAGCTTTTTCGTCACTAAACTCAATAACGGAAGCTAACTATGTCATCAATAGAACTAATAAGTGACGACTTTCATGATATTGAAAATTTTCATTGACGGAAAAATTCATCACAAAATAGTCACGGCGTCATGTTCATCACTTTTTAACTTTGTGACGGAGCTATACTGACAATAAGTGACGACAATGATTTTCGTGACTAAACCAGTTTAGTGATGAATTTTCCACTGTTAGAGACGGATTTCTTGTCGTCACTGTAGACCTTTTTCCTTGTAGTCATGCACTTATATCATCATACATACTCACTTTCATCTTATTAGCAAAATGGCGCAGTTAAATAATGATGGGTCGAGGTGGTGGGAAGTGATTGTTAGCCGTAACATCGATGAGCTCACTGTGACACTAGTTGTGATCACCCTTTCTGTAGTGATCTTGGCTATGCTATGGTACTCCAAGATACTCTGGAGCTCATCAAATGGTGCACCACCGTTGCCACCAGGACCACGTTCGTTGCCAATTGTTGGGTACCTTCCATTTCTTAGCCATGACTTGCACACGCAGTTCACCAACATGGCTCATACTTATGGCCCTATCTTCAAGTTCAAAGCGGGAAGCAAGCTTCACATTGTGATAAGCACCCCCGATTTAGTAAAGGAGGTGGTTAGAGACCAAGACGAAATCTTTTCCAACCGGAATGCACCAATTGCTGCCTCAACACTCTCATACGGGAGACAAGATATAGTATGGTCCGACAACAACTTGAAATGGCGCAGTGTTCGTAAAATCTTTGTCCAAGAGGTCCTAAGCAACAAGAATCTCCAAGCATGTAGTTCTTTCCGAAGTGATGAAGTTACAAAAACCATCAAGAATGTTTTTAGTAGAATAAAAACTACTGTTGACATTAATGAGGTTTCTTTCTCGACTGAGGCACGTGTCATAACAAGCATGGTTTGGGAAAATACATCAGTAGATAGCCATCTTGTAGCTGAGTTGCAGATGGTCGTTTCAAAGGTCGTAGAGCTTATGGGAAAGCCAAATCTGTCTGATTTCTTCCCTAGTTTTGCATGGCTTGATCTACAAAGTATCGAGCGGGACATGAAGAGGGAACTTCAACGTTTGGATCGAATTTTCAATATGTTTATAGACGGTCGAATCAAAGCTAACTCCAAGGAGTCGAAGGAGGCACTTCAGCATGAAGGAAAAAAAGATTTCTTACAAATCTTACTAGAGCTCAAGGACCAAAAAGAAACAACAACCTCGCTAAGCATGACCCAGATAAAGGCACTTCTCATGGTAAGCTTCATTTTAAACCTTTACTTTCTTTAAATACCATCACACATCAATCATATGGTTAAACATGCGTCATTGTATCAGGACATAATGACTGCAGGAACAGAAACAACGACAGCACTAATAGAATGGGCAATGGCGGAGATTATGCGTGATGAGAGCGTAATGAGAAGAGTTCAAAAAGAATTAACGGAAGTTGTAGGATTAAACAACATGGTGGAAGAATCTCATCTACCGAAACTACAATACCTAGATGCAACAATTAAGGAAACATTTCGGTTACACCCTGTCGTCCCTCTCGTACTCCCACGGTCACCAAGCCAAACTTGCACTGTAGGTGGCTATACCATCCCAAAGGATTGTACTGTATTTCTAAATGTTTGGGCAATCCAACGGGATCCTCGGTACTGGGAAAATCCCTTAGAATTTAATCCCGATAGGTTTTTGACTCATGATGGGACAAACAAATGGGATTTCACAGGGAACAACTTGAAGTTCTTTCCTTTTGGATCCGGGAGAAGATTGTGTCCAGGTTATCCATTGGCTGAGAAAATGCAAATGTATATCTTGGCTTCACTTTTTCACTCATTCGACTGGACCTTGCCGAAGGGCGAAGAGCATGACCTTTCTGAAAAATTTGGCATTACCTTAAGGAAAAGAAAACCTCTCATGGCTGTCCCATCTCAAAGGTTGTCTGATGTGAGCCTATATATGTAATCTTGTCAGTGGTTAGTGTTTGCCTTCATGGATCACTCAAGAGAACATCGTCAACAAATAAGTTCTTTGCTATTTTAAACATTGAATGTGTAACAAATTAATTTCTTTTTGGAACTTAATATATTGTGTGTATGAATACTTAGTAGTAAGTTTTAAATTGTTGTCTGATTTCTCATACAGTTTGTAATTGTAATATCCTTTGAATAAATGAAGATTATAGTTTCTTCCTTTGAATAAAATCTATAAAGTTCTTCCCATTTGAATCAGTGAGAAGATTGTCTCCAGGTTTATCATTGGTCGAGAAAATATGAAATGTAACTCGTTCAAGTTTGATAAAGGGTAAAAGCTAGCGTGACTCTTCCGAAAATTTTGGCATTGGAGTACTAATGTAATGAAACGACTCATTAGTGGAAACTTTAGTGAAAATTTCGGTTTCTCCAACATTGGTCACAAGTAATTAGAGACTCAGATTATCTATGGGTAATATCATATTGGATTACGTACCCCCTTATAAAAGCTTCCTTAACAATATATTATATGTCTAAGATGGAGCTCACTGAATGAGATATCAGTTCATAAATAAGGTGTTCAGAATAAAAACGAAAGAAAAATTGGATGATAATCTAGTTGTAAGGAAAGTTTCCATTCTATGCTCAAGTATTACGACACTTGGAAATGTAATCAGTGTTAACTTGACATGTGAATTTTCTAGTTTGCTTAGTGCCAAGTGACAATTGCAGTTCCACCAAACACTTCAGTATAGAGTGTTGAGGCACCACATATGATAAGTGTCCGATTAGCACATATGACAATTGCAGTTCCACCAAACACTTCAGTATAGAGTGTTGAGGCACCACATATGATAAGTGTCCGATTAGCACATATGACAATTGCAGTTCCTACATTGTTATACCTTTGTAGTGACTGATAACACATATGATGTAGTCATGGAGATAAGTGTCTGATTAGCACTTTTAGGTGCTCGAAGGAACTCTACATGGACTACTATCAAAATGTGTAAACGAGTTTGATGACAATTAGAATGTTATAGTTGACATGTGAAATTTCTTGTTTGCGTGTCAAGGGGCACTTGGAGTTCCACCAAACACTTCTGTAAGACATTCTTAGCAAAACATCCTAATGAAGTACCCGGAGGAACTCTTACAGACACTTGACGTTCTTACATTTGTAAACCTTTGTTGTTACTTCATGTATTTGATGACAAACATGATGTAGTTATGAGTATATATAGGCCGATTACCGTGCATGCATGTTGCAGGCATATAAGCTTGAACATGGGTGGCATTGTGTCTCCATAAATTAAGATATTGACGCATGCTTTCATTTTCACGTACGGGGAGGGGGAATCTTACTGAGAAGTCCGGAGTAATTACAGAACAAACAAGGTATTAGATTCTCATTTCATATCTGTCCCATATATGTGAATAGGTTCACTTAACTGCATACATTTTGGTTATCTACTTATTATATAAAAAGATGTCTTTTTTTACTCTGAGGCTCCAAAAACGCTCCACGTCGGCAACAAAGAGGCTCCAAAAACGCTCCACATCAGCGACAAGAGGCTCCAAAAACGATCTACATCAGCAACAAATAGTCCTCTACTTTTTGAGCTTTGAAAAAATTGGTTCCACTCCATTACCAATACCAGCCAACCATCCCTCTCTTACCATTCACCATTTCATCTTCATTGTATTTCACCCACTTCGTCTCTCTCAACCTCCAACTATTCCTTGCCCATTTGAAATCTTCCGGTGACATATATATGCCGGAGAGTGGAGACATGATTAAAGCAACGGCTTGCAACAAGTTATGGCAGAGTCGGAGTTATGCGTTAATATGTGAGCATCGCGTACGCTTCCACTTCTTTTCTTCTTCTTTGAGTAGTTTTTTTTTTTTTTTTTTTTTTTTTTTTTTTTTTTTTTTGGTTGTTGTTGTTGTTGTTATATTTTTTACAGGGTAAATGGGTGACGATGTCTGAAGGATGAAGACAGTGAGATATATACTCATACTTTGTGATAAATATCTTATCTTATCTTACTAAATAGTGTAAAAAGATAACCATTTTTAATGTTAATAGGCTCAAATTTGTTTACTTAATGTTAAAGTTTATTATAGTGATGATACCGATTTGGGTTATGGATCTGCATCAGTACGTGGATTGAGCTTATACGAGCGTACAAACAAATCAAGTAAGTGAAGTATAGAAATATAGCTTTGCTTTATATTATACTCCATTGTTTCTAAACTTCAAAAAATTGTAGTTGGTGTATATATGTACACTTGATGTTTTGCTGCTATTGTGTCAATAGCTACTGTATGTAAGAAGCAAGTTATAAATATGAACTAAGACATACATTTTTTTATTTATGTCACTTGATTGTTGATGATTGTTGGATTGTTGATGATTTTGTTACATATATTTTTTAGTTTGTATCAAGTCATTTTAGATTCTAGGGAAGCGTGTATATGTTGCATTTACAGTTTGGTAAGTTACTATGAGTATCTATTGAGTATTGACTGTATTTTTGTACTGCAGTAGAACTTTGAATACATTGAAATAATTAAAATATCTAGCTACTACTACTTTGGTATTGCATGATAAACATTGAGGTTTTAAAATTTTCACATCTTTCTTGATACTTGTATCTTTAGTTTCTCATTTTTTCATGTAAAATGACAAACGTTTTATTACGAATGTATATTTTTATTTATGGGTTTGTGAATAATACTAAAGTGTCTTAAAGTTGTACAATAATTTATTGTGCTATTCATGACAATATGATATGATTAGATTTGGTGTACTTTGCGGTTTTCTTGTGCAAGGTGGGATGACAAGTCTAGATAGGGAAATAGTGATGGTGGTTGGGAGAATAGTGATGGTGAAGAAAATGAATTTGAACACTCAACTGTACTATCTATTATACAATACAATGAAAGCATGGTCAAATACAAGCAGGTGTAATAGTAATGGGGAAGGTGGATAGAGAGAACTTAGGAGTATGGGGAACAAACATTTTTCGATTTTTGGCAGACCAAATATTTTCATTTTCACATTTTTATCTAAGAAATAATTTACTTATAAAAGTGAGTGAAATATATAAGATATTGCCTAAAAAACATTACCTTGTGTTGGTTTCGTTCCTGTTTTTCGTAACCGCACATCGAAACCAAATGTGATGCTCTCTTTTAGAAAGCAAAAGAATTTTGTATTACAACATCTTAGTAATGCAAATAATTGCATTTAATGTTAGTAAAATTTTATTATATCGGAACCAACTGATACTTTTCATTCAAAAAACAAAAAACAAATCATTACAATATTGTTTTCAACATCCTTATAATGCAAATACTTCACAATTGTCATGTTCTTGACTGAACTTAAACCCACAATATCGATTGGAAACAAGTCAAACCAAATAGTGCCATTAGATTATACAATTAGTTGTCCGAAAAAAGTTTAAAAGCTCACAAACATTAATTCTCGAACTTCAAATATTAACGATTCGGGGCTGTGCTTAAGCACGGCCTAAATCACTTCCTAGTAAGAATATAAAGATGACGTTGATAATGATCTAACCAAGTATAGTACACGTGAGGAAACGATTAGGATTGTGTTTTATTTAAAACGGTTCAAATGAAAAAAACAAAAAAATAATAATAATAATAATAATAATAATAAAATAAAAATAAAAAAAGCTAATAGGGGAATGTGTTGGATTACGTAAATCCTCGTAGGTATTACATTATTATTGACCATTATGGTAAAACGCTAAATACTCTAAATCCACAAACCGGGCTTGGGCCTAATCCTTTAATACTCCTCCGCAGTCCTAGCGGCGGAATCACAAAAACTCGGGTTTCAGTAATAAACTAGAAAAGAAAAGAAAAACAAAACATGAATGTAATAAAATAACTTTAATTGACTATTAACAAAACAGTACCAATGGTTGACTTTAGGGACTGGTACCAACAGTCAACTTTATTTGACTAGTAACAAAGCCGTACTAATAATCGACTAACAAACAAATAATAAAACAACTATAATTTTTATCTTTATTTTTTATTAGTTTTAGCAACAGTAATCTTGAAGATAAAATTGAAAACATAAATCACAGGATTCTCCAAAATCCAAATCAGTGACACCTTCCTCTCTATTTTCATCTTCATCTTCATCTTCATCTTCAAACTCATAGTCATCGGTCACACAACCAACATCTTCACTCATCTCCATCACAACAAAAGTCACATCCCTCATCACACGCATGTGATTAAATTTAAGAAAGTAAAGAACCAAAGAGTTAGGATTGTGATGTTATGGGATTATGTGGATCGACATGATGCGGGGAGGAAAAACTTATACAGATAGCAACACCTATTTTAATAACCACACTGAACGAATTCGAACAAAAGTTTAAACAACAACTCACACACCTTTCTTTGATTCCAAGTCAACTGAAACTATTGATATGAATCACAAGCCAACAATTGTTGGTTATAAGAAAAGAGAAAAAAAATATATAGAGATAGCAGTGGTGGAGTACACAGCGGAAGAGAAGAAAATATTATTAGGGTATTTTTTTTATCAATAATTGAGGGGTTAGGGTTTGACGGGTGGTTTAGAGGAGACGGCTTAACTTAGCTACCTAGGTCTGATGTTGAGAATCAGACCCTCCGATACCAACATTGAAAACCCCGTAGGTAATAAGTTTTATTGATGTGATATATATAGAGGTAAATACAAACCCTCATGGACCCAAACCCTCAATCGGGCTTGGGCCATATCTACCCACTAATACTCCTCGCAATCCGAGTGGTGAAATCGCAAAAGATCGGATTGGATAAGAAAATTAAATACACACTAAAGCAATAAAAGTTTTGTGGATGAAGATGTTCGACAGCAAGCAGATACAAATCTTCATCAGCAGCACCAAAAGCAAAATAAATTAAGTGATAGCAAAGCAAAAGCAGTAAAGCAAATAATTAATTTTCATGACGACATCCAACAATAACCGGAGATTAATCTTCATCAGGCCCGGATTTAAGCATGTGCGGGGTGTTCGACCGCACAGGGCCTCCGTTTTTTGAGGGGCCTCTGATTTTAAAACTTTACCAGGTTCATACAAACTGAATTTGAGATGATTTAAGTCTCTTAGATGTCGTTTTACCATTATACAACCTTTTGCCATAATAAATAAAAACGAAGGTTGAGTTTCCGTTTTAATGGTGTAAAACAGATTTTCATACACAGTGAAGAAGATGACCAACTGCTTTTTGTATTGCTGCTGGGCCCCTAAGTTTTATAGTCTTTTTCTCTTTCTCCTTTAATATTATTTAAAGTTTTTATTTAGCCCCTTAACTTTAGTTTTTCAATTAAACTAGGGTCAAATATGTTTTAAAAATCTCTTTCACGAAAAGACACCAACATTTGATATCTTAGAAAGAAAACACCAAACTCTTTTATAGGGAAAACCATTTTATCATTTACCTATTAATTTTTATATTAAAATGTTCACCTCAAACTATATTTAAGAAATTAAAATGCTACAACTTGGTAACCCTTGGTTTAAATATTTGATAGTCTGGACTCGGGAGTCTGGACCTCTAGTTAGTGTATTTTGAAGTTTCAAAAGTTTGATAGTTCGGTAAAAAAATTCAATGTTAAATAGGAGTAAGATACATAAACTTGCTATTAAGTCCGCACTGACATCTACAGAGTAACAAGGATACGTGGTCTAAGTTAGTCATTTGTATGTATATTTGGGATTTCGATATTCGAGGGCCTACTTTCAATTGTTGTACAGGGCCCACAAAATCCACGGGACGGCCCTGATCTTCATTATGCATCAACAGCAAAAGCAAAGGAAAAAACAAAAATAAAAGTAAAGCATTGACCCTTTTTTTTTTTTTTTTTTTTTTTTTTTTTGTGAAATGGATAAATGATAGTGGCTACGATACCATGTTGGATTACATAATTGCCCGTAGGTATTACTTTATTATTGACTATTATTTATAATGGTAAAACCCTATATACCCTTAAAACCACAAACCGGGCTTGCGCCTAATCCTCTAATAGAATGATCAGTCAAACGCGTTGGAAATTCGTCCAAAGTCCTCTTTTTAATATATGCATAAAAGTATAAATTAATTTATTCAAGGGTTTTGCTATATAAACATTGCACAATATGAAAATATTACCAAGCCACAACAAAAATAAATGGGAAAATTCTTTCAAAACGTACCATACTTATCAAAAAAATCACTTTTGAGTAACGTACTTTTAATTTTTGTTATTGTGGTGCTAAACTTTCATATTTTGCCTCTTTTACGCATTTTGGTACGTTTTTATGACATTTTTGCCCCTGGATTTCAAAAATTTTGAGGGGCAAAAATGTCTCAAAGTGCGTAAAAGAGGCAAAAAAATGAAAGTTTAGCACCACAATAACGAAAATTAAAAGTACGTCACTCAAAAGTGATTTTTTGGACAAGTATGGTACGTTTTAAAAGAATTTTCCCAAAACAAATTCAATAGTATTCCAAATCCGAAACGGGAATTCACTATGACATTTTGTCAAATTTTCTAAAGAAGAAATAATAGAGATAATGGTTATGTATATCAGTATAGAGAAGTGGTCAAAAGCAGAATCTACATGTATACAACCCCAAACTTGGCTTTACGTGATGCCTAGACCTCAGCCACGGGCGCAGGAGCCGCCTTCAAGAGTGATTGAAGTGCCCTAACCACGATGCTCATATTTGGCCTAAAGTCCGGCTCATCTTGCACATACAATGATACCACTGTTGCAAGCTTTGCAGCGGCTTTTAAAAGATGCTCTCCATTAAGTTTTGGATCTTGTCTTGACTTAGCATTGGAGTAGCCTGTATAAAATAACAAACCACCAAATGTTTCAACTTTTTCATCTTAACTTATACGCTATTTCAGAAATAAATTGTTGCAGGTCCACTAAATAAGGAATAAAACCTACCCGTGTGCATAACATCGTGTGATCAATAGGCTTTTGGTCTGTTAAAAGCTCAAGTAGAACAACACCAAAGCTATAGACGTCACTCTTGTCTGTCAACTCTCCCGTCATTGCATATATTCTTAATTTATTTATACTTTTATATAAAGAATGAAATTAATGTTTTGAGCTGCTCTTTGCACAGAGGTTTTCTGAGAAGCTGTTCAAGGGTAATTACAATATATAATCCAATAAGATTGTTCTAGAGATAATACAAATGGGCTAGGCCTAATCAACAAAATAATAAAGCCCCAAGGCCAACTACACGTCTAACACTCTCTCGCAGTTTGAATGGGAGAGGACCGAACACTACTGGAACGAAACTTCTCAAACAATACGGACGGCAAACCCTTGGTGAAAATATCAGCATATTGGTAACGCAAGGGCACATGAAGAACACGAACTTATCCTCGAGCAACCATGTCACACACAAAATGTATATCAATCTGAATGTGTTTGGATTGCTAATGTTGTTCAAGATTAGCCGTCAAATAAATAGCACTAACATTACCACAATAAACCAAAGTAGTAGACAACAGTGGCATATGGAGTTCACGAAGAAGATTACAAAGCCATGTGGTTTCTGCCACTGCATTACAACACCCCGGTACTCAACCCAGTACTAGATCGAGAGAGGGTGCGTTGTCGCTTGGATGGCCATGAAAGAAGATTATCCCAGAGAAATACACAATAACCGGAAGTAGAACACTTCGTAGTGGCGCAACCAATCCCATAAGCATCACAATAAGCCACAAGAGAACCACTAGAAAATGCATAAAGTTGAAGTCCAAAATCCAACATGCCATGTACATACCGTAAAATACGCTTAAGGGCGAAAGAATGAGGCTCGCCAGGATCATGCATATAAAGACAAACCTGTTAAACAACATAAGAAATATCCGGGCGAGTAAACGTCAGATAGTGTAAACCACCATCAAGACTGTGATATAATATAGAATCAAATACAGGATCCCATCAACACCAAGCTTGGATTCCGAGTAGGATTACAAGAAGCCATACCCCGAAGAGAAACCAACCCGAATAGCATACCCCGCAAAACGTTGAAACCAAGCACGAAATTCCTGTTTCAACCCATATAAGGACCGATGTAACTGACAAACATGGTGCGGAAACCTAGAATCCTAATCAGGCTACCTAATGAGGACGACTCTTTCAGTCAAACGAATTCTATTACCGCTTACAATTGGGAGGGCTTGATCCTAAACTATCTTAGTGGTGGTGTCTAGTATGGCTTTCCTCTAAAACTACGTGTAGCATATGTAAACCAGGTTTCCTTAAATGTATATTACTTTACATTTTCTAGCAAAATATAGTATTTGTGTGGATGTTTTAAGGAAAACAGATTATATTTCTAGTCCCTTTCGTTTCGCCCGTCTTTCCATATCAATATCATGCCTAGTTAAAGTTTCCATCTAACACGAAAATAGTAAGCATTTTTAGTTTCTGCCTTTTTGGTATACTTTTTGTATCAGAAATATTTATGAAATAACAATAAGTATAACTAAGTATTACTGTATTATTGATAGTATGAATTAAGTGGATTGAAAAACTGGTTGGCATCACTACAGATAAAAAAAAAGGAGCACCTAATTTTCAGAAAACCATGTACATTCAACTTGCGCCATATTCTCTTTAAGTAAATCACCAACAAGAAGGCTCTGTACATTTTTGCAGACAAGTCGGTAAGTGCAGCAGTCTCCTTGTTTTTACTACTGTTAAGAATGAGTACGAAGGCACTAAATAAATGCTTTACTTAACCTTTGAAATTTCTAGTTTGTTAGTGTCAAGTGACTCTCGGAGTTCCACCAAACACTTCAGTAAAACATTACTAGTAAGACATCGTAATGAAGTGCTCGAAGGAACTCTAAGGGACACTTGGCGTTCATGCATGAGTACTGTATACTATCAAGATGTGTTAAGAACTCAATCTAAGGGACTACTATCAAAGTGTGTTAAGAGCAAGTTTGACGACATTTAAAAGATATAAAATGTGTTATACTTTTCTAGCTTTCATGGTGTCAAGTGGCACCCGGAGTTCCACCAAACACTTCTGTAAGACATCCTAAGTGAAACATCCTAATCAAGTGCTCGGAGAAACTCTAAGTGACACTTGACGTTCCTACTTACGTGATGTGTTTGATGACATAAATGATGTAGTTATGGGTATATAAAGAAAAGAATGGAGATGAGTTTCCGATTAACGTGCAAGATAAGGATGAAGAAATTCATAGCTTGAACATGGTTGGCATTGTGTCTCCATTAAGATATCGATGCATGTTTTCATTTTCACGTAAAGGGAGGGGAATCTAACTGAGAAGTCCGGAGTAATTACAGAATAAACAAGGTTTTAGATTCTCATTTCATTATCTATCCCATATATGTGAATAGGTTCACTTATAAACTGCATACCTTTCGAGTTTCATCTCTTCGTTGTTTTCAACCTAGTAAAAACTCCCACCCATATTACTCTTTATCAAGATGTTTAAATCCTCTCAATTAATTTTGGGTTTCATGATTGTTTTGATGGTTTATTGAATGCGCGTGAGAAAAAAATGTGTTTAGTGCGTGTGTGAGTTTAGGGATGATGGTGAGCAAGATTTTTTAAATTGGTTGCTTGTTTGTTTAAAATTTTCTATTGAGTCATTTAATATTTAATTAAAATATGACTTGATATATACACACCTAGTTTTGTTACTTAATATTTTTTACTATCTTGCTGTATAAGTTACATACAAACAATAATATTTAATTGAAAAATGACTTAATATAGGCACCCTCAGTTTTATTATTTAATATTTTCTGTCACTCTTTTTGTATAAGTCACATACAAACAGTATTAATATGATTTAATGAATTCAGTTTTTTTTTTCTTTTTATTATTATTATTTTTTTTTTCAAATTTAAACACCACATTGTTACATGTAAGTATTTAACCACAAGAGTATTTATAATTAACCACGCTTTCTTTTAACTTTTCTTTTTTCAAAATATTGATACATTGATATTTTATGCACAATCTGTTAGTCAAACGAAATTGATAATATTAGATCAAATTGGATTTAACTTTAACTTTTTATTAACTAATCATATTGTTTAATTTTGCTTACATGACACAATCGAGCTCTTTTATTTGCCTAAATTTTTTTAATGAAAATGTTTTGCCAATAAAAGAAGATGATACATATTACCTTTAAAGTGTTGATAAATGCCAATATACATCACAAACAAAACATGTCAAAATATCAATCTTTAGTAAATCTATAAGTTGTTACCATGTATTCTAACTTGAATGGAGAACTAACAATAGGTTTCGTTAGAAATGGGCCCTGAAATAAATAAAATGTTTATATGTTTTTAAAGTTGGGTTTGAAAAAATAAAATTTAACTCTATAAGCTTATAGTTAAGTATTATATATATATATATATATATATATATATATATATATATATATATATATATATATATATATATATATATATATATATATATATATATATATAGTATCTTTATTTTCAGAACCCTGTTAACTGCGAGAACTGCGAGAACTCCAATTTTGCATTAGAAAACATGCATGTTCATATAAAAATGTATTTTTCTTACATACACCTTAATACACATAATACATGTTTATATAAAAACCAGTTAAGTGCAATAGATCAATGCAAAATGGTTTTATTTTTAGAACCATGTTAAATGCGGTAACTGCGAGAGCTCTAATTATGCATTAGAAAACATGCATATTCATATAAAACATGTATGTTTTCTTACACACACCTTAATACGCCGGCATGTGTATGTAAGAAAACATACATATTTTCTAATGCAAAATTAGAGTTCTCGCAGTTCCCGCACTTAACAGGGTTCTGAAAATAAAGCATATATATATATATATATATATATATATATATATATATATATATATATATATATATATATATAAGGATCCAGTGAGAATAAAACTTAAAATGAGAAGAATGAGAAATAACTATAACTGTATATTTGAGATGCATCGACTTGAATTAGATACATCTCTATTCATTTAGATGCATCACAGTTAGTTTCGAAAGTGATTTTGAAAAAAAAAACGATGCAAACTGGTACTAGCAACAAATTTGACCCGCAGAGAACTTAAAATACATATGATTCGTCTAACTTGATAAAATGCATCTAACACATATATATATGCATGTAATTTTTAGCTAGAAAATATATTAGGGAGCATATAAAAGATTAGGGATGCATTTAATTAAAATTGATACATCTCTAATATATAATTATAATTATTTTTTATCCTTCTTATTTTAAGTATTCTTCTCATTTGATCTTTAGTATATATATATATATATATATATATATATATATATATATATATATATATATATATATATATAGTTTTTTTGATTTATCTACGTGTAACGCCTCCTGTTATATATATATATATATATATATATATATATATATATATATATATATATATATATATATATATATATATATATATATATTAGTTGACTTTGTTATGTCGATAATGCAACTCTATAAAGTCACACTTCCAAAATTTGTTTTGTGCATCTTCTCCAACCCTTTTACCTCTATAGATAATTTGTAAGGTATGAATCAAGGCAATTTAAGGGTGCGTTTGGTTTCCACTTATGGGAATCAAACTATCACTATGAAAGTGATAGTTTGTGTTTGTTTAAAATGCTGGGCCCACAACTATGACTATGAAAGTCTAATATATTCCATACTCCATATACAACTCTATAGGGGGGAATGGATCTTTCATAGTTGAGGGACCCACCACTACTATCAAACTCATACCCATTGTTATTCCTCGCAGCATACCAAACGCACCCTAAGTTTTTATTTGTTTAAAAGTTGTTTTCAAGCATGCATTAAAGATTTGTTGATTTAACCAATGTTTTTGTTGTATAGTTTCAACTTTTCATGTCTTTACTGATATTTTATTGAGACTAGTTTGTTGTTCTTGTGTAGTTATTTTTGTTTTTTTCATTTCATATTGTTCACGTTGGAAATAGTATTAATAATAATAAGAATCCAATATATATGACTTTTAGAAAACTGTCAAATATCTCATGTATATTTTATTAAAATCACTAACTAGTTCTTGTTAGGTGTTTGTTTTCAAATTTTCATGGACAAGAAATTATATATGCTCACTTACCCTTAGAATGCCACTTTTAAGCCAAAGTCAACACACTTCCATGATTTCTTGATCAAAATTATTTTTGAGCATCTTCTCCAACCCTTTTACCTCTATAGATCCTTTGTAAGGTATGAATCAATACAATTAAAGTTATTATTTGTTTAAAAGTGTTTTCAAACATGAGTTAAAGATTTGTTGATGAACCAATGTTTTTATTGTATAGTTTCAAGTTTTCATGATTTTGTCGATATTTTATTGATGCTAGTTTGTTGTTCGTGTGTAGTTATTTTTTTCTTTTCTATTGTTCAAGTTAAAAATAAATAAAACTAAGAATCAATATGACTTTTGAAAACGAATAATATAATTTTGTGGATTTATTTATTTATTATGTTTCTCTTTATTAATCGAGCTAGTATTGTTGTAAAATATCAAAATCTCATGTATATAGATGGATTTTTCAGATTCAGCAATATATGGTAGTAGAAAAGAAAATTTTATGTTGTACCATATCCTTGAATACATGTAGTACTTAATATTAAATCAGTGATTTTTTTGTATAGATGTGTTCATTGAAATACAAGTTTGACTATTGGCAACAGCAAATAATTTTGGTTTAATAGGTTTGTACAACCTACTTTAAAGTTTATACTCGTATTACTTAATTTTGTATTTTTGGAATCTCTTAGTCCATTTAACGTAGAGAAAGTGTTTCATCCATTATATGTAGTATAAATATAAATATAGATTATATGATAGTGTCAAGCTTTTTCGTCACTAAACTCAATAACGGAAGCTAACTATGTCATCAATAGAACTAATAAGTGACGACTTTCATGATATTGAAAATTTTCATTGACGGAAAAATTCATCACAAAATAGTCACGGCGTCATGTTCATCACTTTTTAACTTTGTGACGGAGCTATACTGACAATAAGTGACGACAATGATTTTCGTGACTAAACCAGTTTAGTGATGAATTTTCCACTGTTAGAGACGGATTTCTTGTCGTCACTGTAGACCTTTTTCCTTGTAGTCATGCACTTATATCATCATACATACTCACTTTCATCTTATTAGCAAAATGGCGCAGTTAAATAATGATGGGTCGAGGTGGTGGGAAGTGATTGTTAGCCGTAACATCGATGAGCTCACTGTGACACTAGTTGTGATCACCCTTTCTGTAGTGATCTTGGCTATGCTATGGTACTCCAAGATACTCTGGAGCTCATCAAATGGTGCACCACCGTTGCCACCAGGACCACGTTCGTTGCCAATTGTTGGGTACCTTCCATTTCTTAGCCATGACTTGCACACGCAGTTCACCAACATGGCTCATACTTATGGCCCTATCTTCAAGTTCAAAGCGGGAAGCAAGCTTCACATTGTGATAAGCACCCCCGATTTAGTAAAGGAGGTGGTTAGAGACCAAGACGAAATCTTTTCCAACCGGAATGCACCAATTGCTGCCTCAACACTCTCATACGGGAGACAAGATATAGTATGGTCCGACAACAACTTGAAATGGCGCAGTGTTCGTAAAATCTTTGTCCAAGAGGTCCTAAGCAACAAGAATCTCCAAGCATGTAGTTCTTTCCGAAGTGATGAAGTTACAAAAACCATCAAGAATGTTTTTAGTAGAATAAAAACTACTGTTGACATTAATGAGGTTTCTTTCTCGACTGAGGCACGTGTCATAACAAGCATGGTTTGGGAAAATACATCAGTAGATAGCCATCTTGTAGCTGAGTTGCAGATGGTCGTTTCAAAGGTCGTAGAGCTTATGGGAAAGCCAAATCTGTCTGATTTCTTCCCTAGTTTTGCATGGCTTGATCTACAAAGTATCGAGCGGGACATGAAGAGGGAACTTCAACGTTTGGATCGAATTTTCAATATGTTTATAGACGGTCAAATCAAAGCTAACTCCAAGGAGTCGAAGGAGGCACTTCAGCATGAAGGAAAAAAAGATTTCTTACAAATCTTACTAGAGCTCAAGGACCAAAAAGAAACAACAACCTCGCTAAGCATGACCCAGATAAAGGCACTTCTCATGGTAAGCTTCATTTTAAACCTTTACTTTCTTTAAATACCATCACACATCAATCATATGGTTAAACATGCGTCATTGTATCAGGACATAATGACTGCAGGAACAGAAACAACGACAGCACTAATAGAATGGGCAATGGCGGAGATTATGCGTGATGAGAGCGTAATGAGAAGAGTTCAAAAAGAATTAACGGAAGTTGTAGGATTAAACAACATGGTGGAAGAATCTCATCTACCGAAACTACAATACCTAGATGCAACAATTAAGGAAACATTTCGGTTACACCCTGTCGTCCCTCTCGTACTCCCACGGTCACCAAGCCAAACTTGCACTGTAGGTGGCTATACCATCCCAAAGGATTGTACTGTATTTCTAAATGTTTGGGCAATCCAACGGGATCCTCGGTACTGGGAAAATCCCTTAGAATTTAATCCCGATAGGTTTTTGACTCATGATGGGACAAACAAATGGGATTTCACAGGGAACAACTTGAAGTTCTTTCCTTTTGGATCCGGGAGAAGATTGTGTCCAGGTTATCCATTGGCTGAGAAAATGCAAATGTATATCTTGGCTTCACTTTTTCACTCATTCGACTGGACCTTGCCGAAGGGCGAAGAGCATGACCTTTCTGAAAAATTTGGCATTACCTTAAGGAAAAGAAAACCTCTCATGGCTGTCCCATCTCAAAGGTTGTCTGATGTGAGCCTATATATGTAATCTTGTCAGTGGTTAGTGTTTGCCTTCATGGATCACTCAAGAGAACATCGTCAACAAATAAGTTCTTTGCTATTTTAAACATTGAATGTGTAACAAATTAATTTCTTTTTGGAACTTAATATATTGTGTATATGAATACTTAGTAGTAAGTTTTAAATTGTTGTCTGATTTCTCATACAGTTTGTAATTGTAATATCCTTTGAATAAATGAAGATTATAGTTTCTTCCTTTGAATAAAATCTATAAAGTTCTTCCCATTTGAATCAGTGAGAAGATTGTCTCCAGGTTTATCATTGGTCGAGAAAATATGAAATGTAACTCGTTCAAGTTTGATAAAGGGTAAAAGCTAGCGTGACTCTTCCGAAAATTTTGGCATTGGAGTACTAATGTAATGAAACGACTCATTAGTGGAAACTTTAGTGAAAATTTCGGTTTCTCCAACATTGGTCACAAGTAATTAGAGACTCAGATTATCTATGGGTAATATCATATTGGATTACGTACCCCCTTATAAAAGCTTCCTTAACAATATATTATATGTCTAAGATGGAGCTCACTGAATGAGATATCAGTTCATAAATAAGGTGTTCAGAATAAAAACGAAAGAAAAATGGGATGATAATCTAGTTGTAAGGAAAGTTTCCATTCTATGCTCAAGTATTACGACACTTGGAAATGTAATCAGTGTTAACTTGACATGTGAATTTTCTAGTTTGCTTAGTGCCAAGTGACAATTGCAGTTCCACCAAACACTTCAGTATAGAGTGTTGAGGCACCACATATGATAAGTGTCCGATTAGCACATATGACAATTGCAGTTCCACCAAACACTTCAGTATAGAGTGTTGAGGCACCACATATGATAAGTGTCCGATTAGCACATATGACAATTGCAGTTCCTACATTGTTATACCTTTGTAGTGACTGATAACACATATGATGTAGTCATGGAGATAAGTGTCTGATTAGCACTTTTAGGTGCTCGAAGGAACTCTACATGGACTACTATCAAAATGTGTAAACGAGTTTGATGACAATTAGAATGTTATAGTTGACATGTGAAATTTCTTGTTTGCGTGTCAAGGGGCACTTGGAGTTCCACCAAACACTTCTGTAAGACATTCTTAGCAAAACATCCTAATGAAGTACCCGGAGGAACTCTTACAGACACTTGACGTTCTTACATTTGTAAACCTTTGTTGTTACTTCATGTATTTGATGACAAACATGATGTAGTTATGAGTATATATAGGCCGATTACCGTGCATGCATGTTGCAGGCATAGAAGCTTGAACATGGGTGGCATTGTGTCTCCATAAATTAAGATATTGACGCATGCTTTCATTTTCACGTACGGGGAGGGGGAATCTTACTGAGAAGTCCGGAGTAATTACAGAACAAACAAGGTATTAGATTCTCATTTCATATCTGTCCCATATATGTGAATAGGTTCACTTAACTGCATACATTTTGGTTATCTACTTATTATATAAAAAGATGTCTTTTTTTACTCTGAGGCTCCAAAAACGCTCCACGTCGGCAACAAAGAGGCTCCAAAAACGCTCCACATCAGCGACAAGAGGCTCCAAAAACGATCTACATCAGCAACAAATAGTCCTCTACTTTTTGAGCTTTGAAAAAATTGGTTCCACTCCATTACCAATACCAGCCAACCATCCCTCTCTTACCATTCACCATTTCATCTTCATTGTATTTCACCCACTTCGTCTCTCTCAACCTCCAACTATTCCTTGCCCATTTGAAATCTTCCGGTGACATATATATGCCGGAGAGTGGAGACATGATTAAAGCAACGGCTTGCAACAAGTTATGGCAGAGTCGGAGTTATGCGTTAATATGTGAGCATCGCGTACGCTTCCACTTCTTTTCTTCTTCTTTGAGTAGGTTTTTTTTTTTTTTTTTTTTTTTTTTTTTTTTTTTTTTTTTTTTTTTTTTTTTGTTGTTGTTGTTATATTTTTTACAGGGTAAATGGGTGACGATGTCTGAAGGATGAAGACAGTGAGATATATACTCATACTTTGTGATAAATATCTTATCTTATCTTACTAAATAGTGTAAAAAGATAACCATTTTTAATGTTAATAGGCTCAAATTTATTTACTTAATGTTAAAGTTTATTATAGTGATGATACCGATTTGGGTTATGGATCTGCATCAGTACGTGGATTGAGCTTATACGAGCGTACAATTTTCATGACGACATCCAACAATAACCGGAGATTAATCTTCAATTCTTCATTATGCATCAACAGCAAAAGCAAAGGAAAAAACAAAAATAAAAGTAAAGCATTGACCTTTTTTTTTTTTTGAAAATGGATAAATGATAGTGGCTACGATACCATGTTGGATTACATAATTGCCCGTAGGTATTACTTTATTATTGACTATTATTTATAATGGTAAAACCCTATATACCCTTAAAACCACAAACCGGGCTTGCGCCTAATCCTCTAATAGAATGATCAGTCAAACGGGTTGGAAATTCGTCCAAAGTCCACTTTTTAATATATGCATAAAAGTATAAATTAATTTATTCAAAGGTTTTGCTATATAAACATTGCACAATATGAAAATATTACCAAGCCACAACAAAAACAAATGGGAAAATTCTTTCAAAACGTACCATACTTATCAAAAAAATCACTTTTGAGTAATGTACTTTTAATTTTTGTTATTGTGGTGCTAAACTTTCATTTTTTGCCTCTTTTACGTATTTTTGGACGTTTTTATGACATTTTTGCCCCTGGATTTCAAAAATTTTGAGGGGCAAAAATGTCTCAAAGTGCGTAAAAGAGGCAAAAAATGAAAGTTTAGCACCACAATAACGAAAATTAAAAGTACGTTACTCAAAAGTGATTTTTTGGACAAGTATGGTACGTTTTAAAAGAATTTTCCCAAAACAAATTCAATAGTATTCCAAATCCGAAACGGGAATTCACTATGACATTTTGTCAAATTTTCTAAAGAAGAAATAATAGAGATAATGGTTATGTATATCAGTATAGAGAAGTGGTCAAAACCAGAATCTACATGTATACAACCCCAAACTTGGCTTTACGTGATGCCTAGACCTCAGCCACGGGCGCAGGAGCCGCCTTCAAGAGTGATTGAAGTGCCCTAACCACGATGCTCATATTTGGCCTAAAGTCCGGCTCATCTTGCACATACAATGATACCACTGTTGCAAGCTTTGCAGCGGCTTTTAAAAGATACTCTCCATTAAGTTTTGGATCTTGTCTTGACTTAGCATTGGAGTAGCCTGTATAAAATAACAAACCACCAAATGTTTCAACTTTTTCATCTTAACTTATACACTATTTCAGAAATAAATGGTTGCAGGTCCACTAAATAAGGAATAAAACCTACCCGCGTGCATAGCATCGTGTGATCAACAGGCTTTTGGCCTGTTAAAAGCTCAAGTAGAACAACACCAAAGCTATAGACGTCACTCTTGTCTGTCAACTCTCCCGTCATTGCATATATTCTTAATTTATTTATACTTTTATATAAAGAATGAAATTAATGTTTTGAGCTGCTCTTTGCACAGAGGTTTTCTGAGAAGCTGTTCAAGGGTAATTACAATATATAATCCAATAAGATTATTCTAGAGATAATACAAATGGGCTAGGCCTAATCAACAAAATAATAAAGCCCCAAGGCAAACTACACGTCTAACACTCTCTCGCAGTTTGAACGGGAGAGGACCGAACACTACTGGAACGAAACTTCTCAAACAATACGGACGGCAAACCCTTGGTGAAAATATCAGCATATTGGTAACGCAAGAGCACATGAAGAACACGAACTTATCCTCGAGCAACCATGTCACACACAAAATGTATATCAATCTGAATGTGTTTGGTTTGCTAATGTTGTTCAAGATTAGCCGTCAAATAAATAGCACTAACATTACCACAATAAACCAAAGTAGTAGACAACAGTGGCATATGGAGTTCACGAAGAAGATTACGAAGCCATGTGGTTTCTGCCACTGCATTACAACACCCCGGTACTCAACCCAGTACTAGATCGAGAGAGGGTGCGTTGTCGCTTGGATGGCCATGAAAGAAGATTATCCCAGAGAAATACACAATAACCGGAAGTAGAACACTTCGTAGTGGCGCAACCAATCCCATAAGCATCATAATAAGCCACAAGAGAACCACTAGAAAATGCATAAAGTTGAAGTCCAAAATCCAACATGCCATGTACATACCGTAAAATACGCTTAAGGGCGAGAAAATGAGGCTCGCGAGGATCATGCATATAAAGACAAACCTGTTAAACAACATAAGAAATATCCGGGCGAGTAAACGTCAGATAGTGTAAACCACCATCAAGACTGTGATATAATATAGAATCAAATATAGGATCCCATCAACACCAAGCTTGGATTCCGAGTAGGATTACAAGAAGCCATACCCCGAAGAGAAACCAACCCGAAGAGCATACCCCGCAAAACGTTGAAACCAAGCACGAAGTTCCTGTTTCAACCCATATAAGGACCGATGTAACTGACAAACATGGTGCGGAAACCTAGAATCCTAATCAGGCTACCTAATGAGGACGACTCTTTTAGTCAGACGAATTCTATTACCGCTTACAATTGGGAGGGCTTGATCCTAAACTATCTTAGTGGTGGTGTCTAGTATGGCTTTCCTCTAAAACTACGTGTAACATATGTAAACCAGGTTTCCTTAAATGTATATTACTTTACATTTTCTAGCAAAATATAGTATTTGTGTGGATGTTTTAAGGAAAACAGATTATATTTCTAGTCCCTTTCATTTCGCCCGTCTTTCCATATCAATATCATGCCTAGTTAAAGTTTCCATCTAACACGAAAATTGTAAGCATTTTTAGTTTCTGCCTTTTTGGTATACTTTTTGTATCAGAAATATTTATGAAATAACAATAAGTATAACTAAGTATTACTGTATTATTGATAGTATGAATTAAGTGGATTGAAAAACTGGTTGGCATCACTACAGATAAAAAAAAGGAGCACCTAATTTTCAGAAAACCATGTACATTCAACTTGCGCCATATTCTCTTTAAGTAAATCACCAACAAGAAGGCTCTGTACATTTTTGCAGACAAGTCGGTAAGTGCAGCAGTCTCCTTGTTTTTACTACTGTTAAGAATGAGTACGAAGGCACTAAATAAATGCTTTACTTAACCTTTGAAATTTCTAGTTTGTTAGTGTCAAGTGACTCTCGGAGTTCCACCAAACACTTCAGTAAAACATTACTAGTAAGACATCGTAATGAAGTGCTCGAAGGAACTCTAAGGGACACTTGGCGTTCATGCATTAGTACTGTATACTATCAAGATGTGTTAAGAACTCAATCTAAGGGACTACTATCAAAGTGTGTTAAGAGCAAGTTTGACGACATTTAAAAGATATAAAATGTGTTATACTTTTCTAGCTTTCATGGTGTCAAGTGGCACCTGGAGTTCCACCAAACACTTCAGTAAGACATCCTAAGTGAAACATCCTAATCAAGTGCTCGGAGAAACTCTAAGTGACACTTGACGTTCCTACTTACGTGATGTGTTTGATGACATAAATGATGTAGTTATGGGTATATAAAGAAAAGAATGGAGATGAGTGTCCGATTAACGTGCAAGATAAGGATGAAGAAATTCATAGCTTGAACATGGTTGGCATTGTGTCTCCATTAAGATATCGATGCATGTTTTCATTTTCACGTAAAGGGAGGGGAATCTAACTGAGAAGTCCGGAGTAATTAGAGAATAAACAAGGTTTTAGATTCTCATTTCATTATCTATCCCATATATGTGAATAGGTTCACTTATAAACTGCAGACATTGTGGTTATAAGAATATAAAGATGACATTGACAATGATCTAGTGACCAAGTATAGTACACATGAGGAAATAAAAGTTCGTCTCATTTGAATATCCTCAACTCCTAAACGTCAATAGAAAGCTAAGTATCAAAACGTTTGTGTTAGTTTATGTCCGTCTCTGTCTTAAAAAATACACTTGCTTTAGTATCGGTAAACTTATCAAAAGTATTATTTGACACATTCATGATGCAGCAGAGCTCGCGATTTCTCCCTATTTACATATATAAGTGCTGATTAGTATTCTGTTAATAGGGGTTGAGTCAAACGGCTTGATAGTCGTCCAAAATCCATTACTTTCTTAATGCATGCTAGTATAGAACCTCCTATAGATACACACACACACACACACACACACACACACACACACATATATATATATATATATATATATATATATATATATATATATATATATATATATATATGTTTAACGGTTTTGATTATATAAAGCAGTGCACATGCAGTATGAATAAATTTACACAAACTGCAGTAAAACCAAATTCGATAGTATTCCAAATCTGAAACCGAAATGCACTATTAAATTTGTCTCAAATACCAAAAGAAGAAAATTGGTAGAGATGAATAGATGATGGCTATATTTGGCCTGAAGTCAGGCTCATCTTGCACATACAACGCAAGCTTTGCAATGGCTATTACAGGATACTCTCCATTAGTTTTAGATCTACGCATTAATTGTTCAACTTTGTCTTGACTTAATTAGCATATATTTGAGCAGCCTGTATCAAATAACAAAGCACCAAATATCTCAACTTCATCTTAACTTATACGCTATTTCAGAACAGATTATGTTACGCAAAACTGCGTTTTAATTTGCTTTTTTTCCAAAAATGCATTTTTATAACAATGGAGGTTCATGATGATTCAATCATGGTGAAATTGTAACAGAAATGAGAGAGAATAGAATTGGTGGGAAAAGTGGTTATCAAACCATATTGAATTGAATTAACTAAAAGAGTTATTTACAGAGCTATTTATAGTTACAGAATGAACTATTAAGCTTCTAGAAACTATCTCTAACTAACTATTTACATTGCATTACATTGATCTTTAGCATTGTAAAGAAGCTTGTATGAAGCAGGTCTTTGTGTAGTAGAGATCACAGAGTTGACTTTTAACTTTGACTTCTCACTTTGACTTTTATCTTCAACTCCACTATTCTTTGATTCATCTTGTGAAATGCTTCCTTCTCTTTGCTCAGTTGCATTTCCATTGCTTCCTTTACCCCCCCCCCCCCAAGTTGGCAGTGTGAAAGGATCACAAATGCCAAACTTGGAGAGACAATGGTAATGTAGAACTTTTGGTAAGCCTTTTGTTAAGATATGTGCTGCCTGTTGTTTAGTGGAGATGTAAGTAGGTAGAATCTGCTTGCTCTTGACTTTGTCTCTCACAAAGTGACAATCCAACTCTATGTGTTTTGTTCTAGCATGTTGTACTGGATTAGATGCTAATGCAATAGAAGAGATGTTGTCACCGAAAATAGGTATGGGAGTAGGAACTTGTAAATGAAGATCCTGAAATAGACAAGTAAGCCATGAAAGTTCACAAGCACAATCAGCTAAGGCTCTATACTCTGCCTCTGTTGATGATCTTGAGAGAACATTCTGCTTCTTTGAGAGCCATGAAATGAGACAAGAACCTAAGAAGATAGCATAGCCAGTAACTGATCTTCTTGTAATTGGACAAGATGCCCAATCACTGTCACAATAGGCAACTAATTTGAGTGAAGTTCTTGATGAGAAGTGTAACCCTTGTCCTGGACATAACTTGATGTAGTGTAAAACTCTGTGTAAAGCTTTCATATGAGGTGTTCTGGGTTGTTGAGAGAACTGACTGAGCAATTGCGCATCAAAAGAGAGGTCAGGCCTAGTGATGGTTAGGTATATGAGTTTGCCAACAAGAGTTCTATATTGAGAAGCATCCTAGTCACTTAAAGGTTCTCCATCAGTATCATTAAGAGAAATAATATGATTCAGAGGAGTGATGGAAGGTTTAACATTGAGTATACCAGCTTGTTGTAAGAGATCCAGTGCATACTTTCTCTGTGACATTGTGAGGCCTGACTGATTCCTTAGAAATTCTATTCCTAGGTAGTAGTTGAGATTGCCCAGATCTTTGATGCTGAAGGTTTGGTGTAACTGATCTTTGATGTGATTTAGAAGAGGTTGATGGTTACCCACAAGCAAAATATCATCCACATAGATAAGTAGCATGACTGTGTGATTGTTCTGAGTGAGAGTGAAGAGTGAGGTATCAGCAAAGCTTTGTTTGAAGTTGTGTTGCAGAAGAAAAATAGATAGCTTTGTGAACCACTGTCTATTAGTCTGCTTTAATCCATAGAGAGATTTCTTGAGTTTGCATACTGTGCCAGGTGGAAAAGATTTAGAGTAGTCTTGAGGAATTGTCATGTACACTTCTTCATCCAAATCTCCATGTAGGAAGGCATTGTTAATTTCCAGTTGTTGAATGAGCCAATTTTTTTGAACTGCAAGTGCAAGAAGTGCCCTGACTGTGACCATTTTGGCCACTGGTGCAAATGTTTCAGTGTAGTCAATTCCTTCCTTTTGAGTATACCTTTAGCTACAAGTCTAGCCTTGAATCTCTCTATGGTACCATCTACATGAAATTTGATTCTAAAAACCCATTTGCATCCAATAGGTGTTTTTTTAGCAGGCAGTAAAACAAATTCCCAAGTATCATTCAACTCTAAAGCATGGAGTTCTTTGTTCATTGCATCTTTCCACCTAGGTTCTTTGGATGCTTGTTTGTATGTGCGTGGTTCAATAGATTTGCTGATTTTGTTAATTAAGTGTCTGTGTTTTGGTGATTGAATGTTGAGGTAATTGATAAAGTTGGTGTAGTGATGTTTTGAATGGGTGGAAGTGGTGTTGACTGTTGAAATGTGATGGTGAAAATCTTTGAGTTTAGTGGGTACAGCTTTGGCTCTAGTGGACCTTCTTAATGGTGGTGGTGTTGGTATTTGATGAGGCGAAAAATGAACCGTTTTTAGGGGGTCATTTAAGCCCGGAATTGAATTTATTTGATCAAATATTGCCCTAAATCGTTCCTTTTGTGATTTTAGGTACTTTGGGAGTGAATTCTGGAAAAGGAAGCATTTTGGACGTTTTTGGAGCATAAAAGTGAAGAAAATGGCAAAGTCTTAATTTTCCTTGCTGTGAACAGTACCTGACGGCGTTAAGAAGGATTTTCTGACGGCGTCAAGAGCACAAGTTGGTGACAGTCCAGTACAGATATGACGGCATCAAGCCAAGGGCGTCAAGAGTAAACTTTGGTGACGGCCTGAAGCAAGATTACACATGACGGCGTCAACTTTGGATCTAGGCAGTCCGAGAACTTTATTGGCGGCGAGATGACGGCGTCAGATTTATCCTCTTGACGCCGTCACCTCACAAAATCTATAAATACTTTTCTATTTTTCATTCATTAAGAGAGGAACTTGTGTGGAGAATTCTAGGGCCGAACCTAATAAACCCTACGTCGTTTGTAACAGTATTTTCAAGGGTTTTCACCCCTTGAAACCTTTCATGTTCAATTGAGATAAGTCTCATTTCAATTCATTCAATATGTCTATGTGTTGTTTGAATATATCTTATGCTTGTCTTGATTATAACATGCTAGGCTAGATCTTTTGTGTGTTTACTTAGATGTAATGAAACCTAGATGTTGATTATAGGTTGATTGCTTGTTTATAGTTGTATTGGATGAATGATTTCAATGTTAGGCTTAAGAAAACTGGCAGATCTCCATTGTGTAACTTGCTTGAACGTCTTAAGAAACATGAACCGATGTGTACTAGGTTTTATTGGTTGTATTTAATGCATGAGCGAATTCTAGTGATCCCATGTTAGGAGCTTCTTAGCCGGCTCGACATAGGAGTGAAGTAGGAGCTTATAGGATTGGGGAAGTAAGTACGCCACTCCATGAATGGTATTAAGGAATACAACCCGTCATCCACGCAACTGTAACAAGTAATTAACATGTAAAAGATATCTAGGGAGTAGTGAAATCTAAGTAAACACAATTCTCCCATATATTGTTCACTCCACATTAGTTTAATTAGCTTTATTTTCATTTCTGTTATTTTATTTTGATTGCATCTTAGTTATTGGGTTAGTTGACTAGCAACTAATTCCGCCTATCCTCTTCAAACCCGAGATTTTAATTGCTTTTCATAAAATAAAAAATTACAAAAGGAATCATCCCTCACCTCAAGACCTAGTTCTTAGGTTTTCTAATCCTAGCAACACTATTCCTGAGTTGAACGATCAATCCCCCGGTACTTGTCATTATACTATACTACATCGATCAGGTACACTGCCTGGTGGGGGTTGTAAGCTTCTCGAGATCCCTCGAGAGGTAAAGCCTGGTGCAATTCCCAAGCATCAAGTTTTTTGCACCACAGCCCGGGGAAATAGTTATTATCTAGGTTAGGATTTCTTTTTATTAGGTCTACTTGCTAGATTCCTCTCTAGTAAGATTTTATTTTTATTTTTTTAGGTTCTCTTTAGTCTATCTTATTTCTTCGTGCCTTTGTTCGTAACTCTTTACCATCCGACATCATGGAAGGTGGTAACATCTTTGAACCCATCAACTCACCAATTCAAGACCACCCACAAAACCCACCACTAGCAAACCAACCTCCTAGGCCCCGAACCTTAGGAGAGTATTCCCGTCCTAGCCACCAAGGCTACCGAAACACCATTGAGCTCACCCAAGGAGCCAATGTGTCTCCCTTGCGATCCGACACCATCCGGTTGGTGCAAAGCGGATGTGCATTCCATGGACTTCGTTCCGAAGATCCAAATCAACATCTCAAGGACATCCTTAAAATCGTAGATTCCATAGACTTAGACGTTGCAACTAGAGAGACGACCCGATTACGCCTATTCCAATTCTCTCTACGTGATCAAGCTAGTCAATGGCTTGAACGTTTCCCCACGGGATCCATCACTTCATGGGATGATCTCACCACTTGTCTCCTTGCCCAATTCTTCCCACCGGGGAAGACTGCGATGCTTAGAAATGACATCTTGATGTTTGAACAACATCAGGGTGAAACTTTCTACGAAGCATGGGCTCGTTTCAAGGGTCTACTCCACAAAGTCCCTCATCATGGTAAAAATCTTTGGTTATTAGTTCAGATCTTCTATGACCATGTTGACTATCACACTAAACGTACCATCGATAGAGCCGCAGGAGGTAGATTGCGTGATAAGAACGCCGAGGAGTCTAGGGCAATCATTGACGAGCTTGCCGCCGATAATCAAGAGTTATGGGAGTTTAATCACACTGTAAAAGCGGCCATCAACGCAATCTCGACACCTGAAGGGACTAATCAATTCTCTGATGAACTCCTTTGCAAACTTGAGGCAAAAGTTGACTATTTTGAGGAAAGGCAAAAGAGACCCTTAAGTCCTAGATGGGCTGGTGTCAATTCTGTCTCGAAAATGACTTCAACGTCGTTATCAGAGTTACCCTCTAGAGAGAATGTTGAGACTTTTCAAAATTATGGCCCACCTTATTCTCCTCCTGAGAAACTTAGCCCGGAATTTGAAGCCAGAATGAGAGAATATATGGCAACCCATTCTGAGCGGCTTGCTAGATTCGAGGAAGCAGTTTATAAGCAAAAGGAGGAGATGCAAGAGAAAATGAATGAGGTGATGAGCCTAGTAGAGGAGTATGCAAACCAGAAAACCCCTGAAAGGATATTACTAAGGAAAGAAAGTGTCACCCCCACTACCCGATTTGTTAATTCCATCACAATTGTCCATAGGGATAATGAGAAAGTAGAAACCCCTAGTGAACAAACCACCGAAGAACCGCCAAAATCCTAATCCTTGAGTTACTACCTGACACATGATATGAACGAAAACACTATAACAAATTGGATAAAGGGTGACGGGCGTAACCAATCCTCCAAACAGGGTTCGGAGAAGGAAGAAGAGGGAAAAGATGAGTATGATACATTACCTGGGGGACCAGTATTTGAAAAGCTACTGGTACAAAAAGTGGCTACTAAGCAGATGGCGTGTGGGAACTTTGAGATACCGGCCAGCATCGGGAATTTGAAATATCTAAACGCTTTCGCCGACCAAGGATCGGAAGTAAATCTTATGCCCCTAACTATCTCCACCCAACTAACGTCAAAAATGCCAGCCACCACTCATGTTAGGCTATCCTTCGCCGGACACTCTTACGTGTACCCCCTGGGAATCGCAGAAGATGTGTTGGTCAATGTCGCAGGATTCATGTATCCCATTGATTTCATGATCATCGATGATAAGGGAGGTGGATGCATGCCAATAATCCTTGGGGCAACATTCCTTACCACCGCAAGAGTGATCATTAAATATGAAAATAGGAAAATTAAGCTTAAATCAGGAAAAAGAAAAATTAGCTTTCCCATGACCCCGCGATATGCACAGGAAAGTTTGATGAGGAGTGGGCTCAAAAACAACATTGACACATCACCCATTCGTGTTCAAGAGAAGATACTTGTATGGGAGGCAAGAATTAAAAGTTACAAAGAAGCTAGACATGAAGGGAGCAAAAGCAAAAGAAAAAATAGCGAAATTCATGTAGCGTTTGAACATAGTCAACCAACGAAGAATTGTGTACCATTCGTAAAGGGGGACCTTGTACTCTTAAGACACTTGGAGGTAACGATACCTCCCGATAAACCGAGTCCTTGGTGGTATGGGCCTTTCACAATTGAGGGCATAAGCCAAGATGGGATGGCTAACTTAAGAAGTAAAGGAGGAGGAGAGATGATTGTAAGTATCGACAGATTGAAACACCACCACCACGATAGTAATGATCGCAATTATATAGGGTACATCATCTCGAAAGACGATGTCACGTAGTAACCCATGACTTTGAGTCTAGCTACAAGACTCGTAAATAAAGAAAAGCGCTTCTTGGGAGGCAACCCATGTTTTGTGTGATTTTTATTTTGTTTGATTGTTATTTGTTTCCATATGCATGTTTTATTTTTATTGTTGGTAGATCATGTTTCAAGACTAAAATGGTGAAAATACTTTATTTTGTTGTTTGGCTTAGTCTTAACTTTATCCAAAGGTATTTCGCAAAAGATAAGTGTAAGGGGAAACCCCAAATATGTTTTTAAGAAACAAACTTGATCATGATTCTCCACAATATAAAGTGAACATGTATATTCGTATTTGTTAGAGTCAAATGCTTGTATCGAGTCATAATGATGTTTTGCAGGATTTTCCAGGAAGTAGGACAAAGTTTTTTCCAGAAAATTTCCGGAAACTTAACATAAGAATTTCTGCAGGTCACTCATGATGGCATCAGGAAGAAATTCCTGACGGCGTCACGTGTAAAAATCTGGAAATTTTACCAGTTTTGTTTTTCTAACAGAGTCTTGAAGTTTTTGTTAATTCTTTAGTTTTGCAATCTCCAGGAAATCTGTAAACATCATTCCACAAGCATTATATCTTACATTGTTTTCTAGGATTAGTTATCATATATAGATTGCCGCTGATTTTACGCGAGGTTGCGTTGTTTGTTTTCTCAGGTTTAACAGGTTATGTTTGACAAGAAGATGATTTATATTCTGGAAGGGAAGCTTTGATTGTTCATTTTCTTGGAGGAAGATCTAACTTTGTTACCATACTATCCATACCGAGCGAATCAGGGGAGTATTTGATTTCATTCTTTTACCTGTTTTACTTTTACATTCTTTACTTGAACATTGGGGACAATGTTCATCCTAAGTGTAAGGGGAGGGTAAAATGATGATACCTTATAGTATACACTTTCGCTTGAGTTTGTTTGTTTGATGGTAGATGTGTAATAAAACTATGAGAAATACTTTTTAGTGTAATTTTAGCGCCAAATTTAAATTTTTTTACAACATTTAGGAGTGGAACTTTAGCCTTAGCAAGCGTCTCATGGATAGGAGGTTGTATGACTAGCACAAAACCGTACCACTTAAAAAATTTTCCACCCAAATATGTGAGGTTCGCCTTTAGATTTGATAGGAAAAGCATTTATTATTAGTGCTTATATGTGTACCGGTAGCACTTAGATTCTAGAACTTGCGTTAGTGATGCATCCCGAGACCGGTAGTGAGACTACATTCGTGTGGTAGGATTTACTACATGATAAGAGGCATTAGGATCACCCTTGTATTAAACCCGTATCATAATTACTTGACCATTTAAGTCATATTACTTGGCTAGTTAAGTCAACTAATTTTCCTACACCCTTAGCGTTGTACTCATTTTTAGTACACGAAACCCCTAGTGCACCCCTTCGAGCCTATCTTTTCGTTTCTACCTTTAAGCATCTTACTTAAAGGAAGAATTTGTTACACCCCACTTAAATGTACAACCAAATCGCCTTAGCCTTCCGTGTATGCACTCATCTTTAGTGCATTATTGTTATATGTTTAAACCCTTAGTTAATTATCTAATTGATTACATGGTTGCTAAGTCGAGTCATATCCTTGTACATATTGTTTTGGGACGATTGGGACACATGGGTAAATTACTTATTTTATGGAGTAATGGGGAAGAACATCATATTATTACCCCCATATGTACGTTAATCTTAAAAGTACTCCAAGTGTTTTAATTATCTTAATTCGAGTCATTAGAATAGTTTATTGTAAAGTATGTAAAAAATCAAGTGTAAGGGGAATGTTCATTCCCTATGATGTATTATTTTGGATGGTAGGGTAATAGTGTATGAAAAAAAAATCAAAAAAATTAAGAAAAAGAAAAAAAAAAATAGAAAAAGAAAAGAAGAAAAAAAAACATACGGACTACCATCCCGTTTCATTCTATGTTTATTTTATGTTTTTGTTATTTTTTATTTATTAGCTTAAGTCGAGTCTAGTCTTGGCTTAGCAACGCCATATTGTACATGTAATTAACCAAGATGATTAGCTCGCCACCAGTAAAGATTTCCTATATCCTACAAAACCGTGTATTCCATATCCCTACACCTAACGTTACAACTCTTTTAAAAGACCTCTTTGATAGTTTATCATAGGTGCTTACGCCTATTTTGCTATGACAGGTAGTGAGAGATGTTTCCCATTTCCATTTTGTGATATAAACTTTATTACACCCGAGTAATGTGAGTATCTAAACACTATTTGTGAGCTGCTAGTGTATGACCTCCGTGCTTGTCTTTGGTCTTTAGTGGAACGATTATTTATTGTAATTACTTTTATATTAGTGTTAAATGACCCCTAACTTGTATTTTGATTAAAATAAAAGCGCATTTGCTTGAGGACAAGCAAATCTCAAGTGTAAGGGTATATGATGAGGCGAAAAATGAACCGTTTTTATTGGTTCATTTAAGCCCGGAATTGAATTTATTTGATCAAATATTGCCCTAAATTGTTCCTTTTGTGATTTTAGGTACTTTGGGAGTGAATTCTGGAAAAGGAAGCATTTTGGACGTTTTTTGAGCATAAAAGTGAAGAAAACGGCAAAGTCTTAATTTTCCTTGCTGTGAACAGTACCTGACGGCGTCAAGAAGGATTTTCTGACGGCGTCAAGAGCACAAGTTGGTGACGGTCCAGTACAGATATGACGGCGTCAAGCCAAGGGCGTCAAGAGTAAAATTTGGTGACGGCCTGAAGCAAGATTACACATGACGGCTTCAACTTTGGATCTAGGCAGTCCGAGAACTTTATTGGCGGCGAGATGACGGCGTCAGATTTTTCCTCTTGACGCCGTCACCTCACAAAATCTATAAATACTTTTCTATTTTTCATTCATTAAGAGAGGAACTTGTGTGGAGAATTCTAGGGCCGAACCTAATAAACCCTAGGTCGTTTGTAACAGTATTTTCAAGGGTTTTCACCCCTTGAAACCTTTCATGTTCAATTGAGATAAGTCTCATTTCAATTCATTCAATAAGTCTATGTGTTGTTTGAATATATCTTATGCTTGTCTTGATTATAACATGCTAGGCTAGATCTTTTGTGTGTTTGCTTAGATGTAATGAAATCTAGATGTTGATTATAGGTTGATTGCTTGTTTATAGTTGTATTGGATGAATGATTTCAATGTTAGGCTTAAGAAAACTGGCAGATCTCCATTGTGTAACTTGCTTGAACGTCTTAAGAAACATGAACCGATGTATACTAGGTTTTATTGGTTGTATTTAATGCATGAGCGAATTCTAGTGATCCCATGTTAGGAGCTTCTTAGCCGGCTCGACATAGGAGTGAAGTAGGAGCTTATAGGATTGGGGAAGTAAGTACGCCACCCCATGAATGGTATTAAGGAATACAACCCGTCATCCACGCAACTGTAACAAGTAATTAACCTGTAAAAGATATCTAGGGAGTAGTGAAATCTAAGTAAACACAATTCTCCTATATATTGTTCACTCCACATTAGTTTAATTAGCTTTATTTTCATTTCTGTTATTTTATTTTGATTGCATCTTAGTTATTGGGTTAGTTGACTAGCAACTAATTCCGCCTATCCTCTTCAAACCCGAGATTTTAATTGCTTTTCATAAAATAAAAAATTACAAAAAGAATCATCCCTCACCTCTAGACCTAGTTCTTAGGTTTTCTAATCCTAGCGACACTATTCCTGAGTGGAGCGATCAATCCCCCGGTACTTGTCATTATACTATACTACATCGATCAGGTACACTGCCTGGTGGGGGTTGTAAGCTTCTCGAGGTCCCTTGAGAGGTAAAGCCTGGTGCAATTCCCACGCATCAGTATTGATGAAGCAGGTTCTGATGTAGGAACAGATGATGTTGGTTCAGATGTTGGTGTTGGAGGTATTGTAGGTTCTGATGTTGGAGTATGAATAGGTGTAATGTGAGGTTCTGTGACAGATGCAGATGTTGTGGATGGTGAAGAAGTTGGTTCAGATGTTGGTGTTGGAGGTGTTGAGGGTATAGTTGGAATAGGAAAGGTAGGTAATGTTGGTAGGATCTGTAATGATAGGTGAACATGTTTTGGATTGGGAAGTTGTGATTTGAAAAGGAAATTGAGACTCATCAAAGGTTACATGTCTGCTGGTATGAACTTTATGAGTGGCTGGGTCATATAGAAGATAACCCTTTTGGTGAAGTGGATAACCAACAAAGATGGCAGGGATGGATCTGGGAGCAAATTTGTCATGAGTGTGAGTATGAATGTGAGCTCTGCAACCTATGGTCCTGAGGTGATCCAATGAGGGAGGTGCCTGATATAAGATCTCATAGGGTGATTTGTTTGAAATGGATGTGCAAGGTAACCTGTTTATGATGTAAGAAGCAAGTATACAATATCCCCAAAACTGGATTGGAAAATTGGTTTGGAATTTAAGTGCTCTTGCTATTTCAAGCAGTTGTCTATGCTTCCTTTATATTCTAGCATTTTGTTGTGGTGTATGTGGATAAGAAGTTTGGTGTACAATGCCATGAGTTTGGAAAAATTCTTTGAGGTTTGAATTTAAGAATTTTGTGCCATTATCACTCCTAATGGTTTTGATATTGGTGTTGAAATGATTCTGAACATAAGAGTGAAATGATTTAATCTGAGAAATGGCATGATGTTTACTAGGAATGAGGTATGTCCAAACAGCCCTTGAGTGATCATCAACTATTGTGAGAAAGTATTTGCATTTGTTAATTGTGGTGTGTTTGATGGACCCCAGACATCAACATGAACCAGTTCAAACAATGATTTTGCATAAGAACTACTGGCATTAAAAGGTAAAGCTTGTTGTTTTGCTAGTAAGCATACATCACACTTGAAAGTAGAATTACATTTAATGGAGGTTCATGATGGTTCAATCATGGTGAAATTGTAACAAAAATGAGAGAGAATAGAATTGGCGGGAAAAGTGGTTATCAAACCATATTGAATTGAATTAACCAAAAGAGTTATTTACAGAGCTATTTATAGTTACAGAATGAACTATTAAGCTTCTAGAAACTATCTCTAACTAACTATTTACATTGCACTTTAGCATTGTAAAGAAGCTTGTATGAAGCAGGTCTTTGTGTAGTAGAGATCATAGAGTTGACTTTTAACTTTGACTTCTCACTTTGGCTTTTATCTTCAACTCCACTGTTCTTTGATTCATCTTGTGAAATGCTTCCTTCTCTTTGCTCAATTGCATTTCCATTGCTTCCTTTAATTTTCTTTCTAGCAAAACATACATAATCACATTTGGTTAATAGTTTGCAAAACAATGTTATTTTTGTTTAGTTGCATTTTGAGAACACAATAATCACTTATAATATTCCTAAGTCCTAACATTGTCTTAGTAGTAGTTATTGGGTTTCAGTTTTCGTAATTGGTATAGTTATTTTATTTATGTTCTGGTCATTTTAGTAACTCGGTCAGTACAAGCACATGCAAACACTATCTCATGCAACCTGTATGTTTTGGATTATATGATTTTTATTATTCCATATCTTATGAATTACTTTCAAAATGCAATACATTGAGATTACAAGCCAATGTTGCAAGTAAACACCTTAAAAGCCTACCTTGATCGAGAAATACTACATTTAAGCAAGAAGCAACTATATATTGAAATTGATTTCGACATAAAATGCAAATAAATAGATTAAAAACAAATATAACCAACTTTTTCAACTTTGAAACACTTCATTGGAATGAATAGCTTTAAACCATTAAAACACACATAGATAGTGGCAAGATTCAAAAACTTGAGTTAAAAAAAAAATAAATAATAAATTAACTTCATTCGGCGAATCAGAGAAAATTGCAAAAATTGTCCTTGTGGTTTGGCCAAATTGCACGTTTCGTCCTTACTGTTCATTAATTGCAAAAATGGTCCGGATTTGGCACTGTTTCATTCACTTTTGGTCCTTCGGCATTGCAAAAATCGTCCTTGTGGTTTGGCCAAATTGCACGTTTCGTCCTTGTGGTTGCAAGGACGAAGGACCAAAAGTGAATGAAACAGTGCCAAATCTGGACCATTTTTGCAATTAATGAACAGTAAGGACGAAACGTGCAGTTTGGCCAAACCACAAGGACGATTTTTGCAATTTTCTCGGAATCATCTAAACCATTAAAGAAAACAAAGCTTAACTCTGAGAAACAAAATACCCCTCTCTAGCATACATCAATCACCCCTTTCAATCAGACCAGCAATCGTCAAAAAGATCCGCAGCTTTACCAACCTTAAGAGGATTAACATAAACACCAATAGAATTCAAAGAGCCATTAAGAATGCTTCCATGAAATCCTCAAAAACAACACTTCAGAGCCTAAAGACTATTCCCCGCCCGTCGACCTTCCAAAGGGTCCGTATATGTTTTTGTTGGTACCAAAAACAATTGAAACCACCCTACCCATAGAATTATACTCGCCCCTTACCGAAGTTAAAAACTCTAAAGGGTGATCCAAAACAATCTGCATTATTTAACAACAACAATAAATGTTAACAAAAAAGGACTAAACAAAACATACAAGTATTTTTATAAGTCGACTTGTTACCAACTTTATAAAACTATATATGCATGTCTCATCTTATGACCAACGATATGATATTCATTGAAGAGAGATTACTTCAAGTAAAGGTATAAAGGCATTTATCAAGAATATGTGTGCCGTACCTTTACAAATATAAACATATAGGATGACAAGAAACATCAAAATGATTTCCAATATTATAACTAAAAATAATAATATATGAAAGAGACCCGACCCCATTGGAATAATGTAAAAACTGAATGGATTTTATAGAATCTGGTTGATGTGAAATAAGAATTTGGACAGTATCAGACTTGCCACCTTCGTCCCACACCGAACCTTGAGTTACTCTGCGTCCCAGTTTAATCATTTGGGCCATTTGGTATGAGAAAAGGATCAAATATAAGAGATGGCTGGTTAGGTGTGAGAACATGAACAAGCAGAATTGGGAAATGGCAATGAGCTAACGCTGTTTTCTTAAGAAAAAAAAATGAAGAAAATGAAAGAAATAGGAAGTAAAGTAAGAGAGAGGAAGTAACATCACTTTCACCCCAAAAGTAGGGTGAAAGTTTTATAACTAAAATCTTAACACTTTCACTTACTTTCACTCACTTTACTTCCTAAGAAAAACTGGAGAACACAACTTTAATCACTTTCACTTTCCTTCCTCCCTTTTACTCAACTTGAGAATACAGTGTAAAAGGTGATGGAAATAACGAGGTGTCACGCTCTTTAAAAAATGTGTTATTTGAAAATTATTTTTATTTTTTGGTTTTGGTTTTGGTTTTACTAAACTGTTTTTTAATTCCATGAACTCAGAGTGCTAGGTGCAGACAACAAGCTTTCCTCCTCATTTGGGCCCAACTTGTGCCACATCACACCAACACCTCTTTATAACTAACCCCTCCTCACCAAACAACAAACCTGATGAGGCGAAAAATGAACCAATTTTAGGGGGTCATTTAAGCCCGGAATTGAATTTATTTGATCAAATATTGCCCTAAATCGTTCCTTTTGTGATTTTAGGTACTTTGGGAGTGAAATATGGAAAAGGAAGCAATTCGGACGTTTTTGGAGCATAAAAGTGAAGAAAACGCCAAAGACTTAATTTTCCATGCTGAGAACAGTGTCTGACGGCGTCAAGAGGAAATATTTGACGGCGTCAAGAGTAAAGTCCATGACGATCCAGAAGAAACCTGAAGGCGTCACAACAAGAGCGTCAAGAGTTAAATTCATGACGGCCTGCATAAGGTGTACACATGACGGCGTCAGATCCAGATCTAGGCAGTCCGAGGAACTATTTGGCGGCGAGATGACGGCATCAGACATTTGTTCTTGACGCCGTCACTTTCCAAACTCTATATATAGTTTTCTAATTTTCATTCATTAGTGAGGAACTTGTGTGGAGAAACCCTAGGGCCGAACTTTGTGAACCTTAGCTCGTATTTTACAGTAAATTCAAGGGTTTTCACCCCTTGAATCTTTTCATGTGCTATTAAGATAAGTCATCTCTCTAATTCAATCAATATGTCTATGTGTTGGTTGTCTATATCTTGTGCTTGTCTTGATTTCAACATGTTAGGCTAGATCTATCTTGTGTTTGCTTAGATCTAATGAAACCTAGATGTTAATTATGTGTTGATTACTTGTTTATGGTTGTATTGGATGAATGATTTCAATGTTAGGCTTAAGAAAACTGGCAGATCTCCATTGTGTAACATGCTTGAACACCTTAGGAAACATGAACCGATGTGTACTAGGTTTTATTGGTTGTATTTAATGTATGAGTAAATTCTAATGATCCCATGTTAGGAGCTTCTTAGCCGGCTCGACATAGGAGTGATGTAGGCACTCATAGGATTGGGGAAGTAAGTACGCCACCGCATGAATGGTATTAAGGAATACAATGCGTCATCGACGCAACTATAACAAGTAATTAACGTGTAAAAGATATCTAGGGAGTAGTGAAATCTAAGTAAACACATTTCTCCCACTTATTGCTCACAACCTTAGTTTAAATTAGTTTAATTTCATTTTTAGTATTTTATTTTGATTGCATCTTAGTATTGGGTTAGTTGACGAGCAACTAATTCCGCCTAAATCCTTCAAAACCCGAGATTTTAATTTGCTTTCCTAAAAATATAAAAATACAAAAAGAATCATCCCTCATCTCTAGACCTAGTCTTTAGGTTTTCTAATCCTAGCGACACTATTCCTAGCTGAACGATCAATCCCCCGGTACTTGTCATTATACTATACTACATCGATCAAGTACACTGCTTGGTGGGGGTTGTAAGCTTCTCGAGATCCCTCGAGAGGTAAAGCTTGGTGCAACCCTACGCACATCAAAACCTCAACTTACTTATTTGGGCCCCACTTACAACTTTTTTTTTTATTTATTTCAATAAATAAAATAAATTCATTTCACAAATAATTAAAAATAACACAATATAATAATTTTATTTCATCAATTAAAAACGTTACAATACGAAAAAAAAATACGATACGAAAAAAAAATAGAACACATACTACTAATATTAAGATTAAACATTTTATTCGGTATCGTCATCGTCGTCGGTAGGTTCAGGGACACTTTGGTATTTCTTTATTATCAATGCTTGTCTCCTGCGAATGATGTCGGCTCTCACCGGGTCAGAAACCATGCTGGGCTCGAGCATGAGCATCTGCATATCCTACCACTCCAACGCCCTAGCTTCTTTCTCGAAGGCCTTTTTTTCATTCTTCCTCCGCGCCTCGTAACAAGCCGTTTGAGTGTCTTTAGCTTGCGTATACTTTTCGGATAATAGTCCCGAAAAAGTACTTGTTTGACTACCACCAGAGCTCGCCGCACTCGACGTTTTCGACTTTTGTTTCTTTCCAGCTCGTCTATTGTTTCTTTCGGGACGAGGTCGTTTGTCCGGACCAAATATATCCTCGAGACATGAAATGTCTATCGGATCCTCGGCATCCCATTTCGGGTATTTTTTCAAGACCTCCCAAACATGCTCATAATTGAAACCCCTTGAACCAAAGCGTTCATCGAAGTTCGCCTTGGCATTGTTCATATGATTGTGCTCATTTTCACTATTTCGACGCTCTAAATGCTTATAAATAGCGTTGAATTTTTGGCAGTCGCCATTGAGCCACGTCCATTTACCGGATAGCATGTTTTTGGTACGAGGTTCACCGGTAGTCCGCTCGTTGAACGCTTCATGAATTTCGTTCCAAAAGAAGTCATTCTCTTTGTCATTTCCCATATCTTTGTCTTGGGAAATTTCTATCCACGTTTCCACAAGAAGCTTTTCTTCTTCCTTGGACCATAACTTTCGAGCACGCGTGTAACCAGCTTCTTCCAAGTCATCGTCATAGTCATCGTCCGCGTCTAAATTTACGACGCTTTTTCCTCTTTGGGCTTTGGTTTTTTTTCCTCTACCTTTGGTCGGTGATCATGCCTTAGGTACTTTAAACGCTTGTTGAGATGGTTGTGATTTGATTGGTGGTTGTGATGGGGGAGTAGGAAACGTGGATGGTTGATTCGGGGTTAAAAAATTGTGGTGTCGGATTGAATTGGGCTTGATTTGTGAATCCTTGTTGAAACGCATATTGTTGGTTTCGGTAAATTTCATTCGGATTGAATTGTTGCAAACCAAATGGCGATGAAGGGTTTGATTTTTGCGATGGGGGAATAGACTCGTTTGACGATCCCCTGTATTGACATTGGTTTGACGTAAGTAGGCTCGTGAAGTAGCCTCTTTAATTCGGGTTTTGAGACATTCTTGTGTGTATTTGAAGAAGAGATATAGAAAATTTTATAGATTTGTTGGTTGAATTGTAGTGAGGAGAAATAAAAATGTGTTTAGTATTTATAGAGTTGTATTTAAAAGGGAGGAAAAAAATAAATAAACATTCGACCGTTTGATAGAAACGGAAATATATCCGTTTCCAACGTTTCTTTCTCTGCCAATGTGTCTGCAAATTCATTCGTCGTGCCCACGATGAACCAACCAATGACGGAGAACGGCAAGGGGGGGGCGGTGCAGCGGCGAGCAACGGCTCGCCGTTGAAGTCGACACGTCGGAACGGCGAGCTAGATCGATGAGCTACACCTTGTTCTCTTAACAAGTAAGGACACCTGTATAGTTTGGTTTAGGCATGTTGGAAGCAATCCAACAAATCGGTTTCTAGAGCGGAACTACGAATCAAAAACTACTCCAACAAGACCTCGACAAAGGGTTATGATCCCTTAATATCGAGTGGTACCAACACAAGAAGTACAAATAAACCTCGCCTCCTCATCTCTATTTTTATAGAATGAGGGGGAGGGGAAACATAATCCTTGGTGAACAAGGATTATACAACTGAGAAGGTTAGGAGATGCCCTAACACATGACTAACCTTCTTAAGTTTGAGCTAAACTACAACTAACCCCTTCACTTATATCCAAATTACTACACATTAATATTTTCACAATTTCTACCTTAGTGGTAATAATTAGCCTTCTCTGATACGCAACCGCTTCAATCAGTGCTGGAACCTCGGACCAGGGACCCCTTTCGTTAAGGCTCTAGTAGCAATACCTGCTACTAATCTTAGCTCAAATCCTAACTCTATATAGAGTCCTTTTAGATTGTGCATATGTGTTTGCTAGTGTTCAAAATAAAAATAATAATAGTTGTTTGTAATGTCAGTTATTGATAAAGATGTGACCAATACACATGTGTTTTCGGCAAGTACATCATTTGTGAAGACAAGTTGATTTTGATAAAGATGTAAAGACGCAAGTGCAGCGTGCATCTATGTTTTAATAAATTTGATGAGAAAGCGAAGTGTGCATGTATGTTCTTACAAGAGTGCACACATGTTTTGCACGATGTGCACATCTATATTTAACAAGATACATTTTTATTTGAATTGTGTTTCACTCGATATCAATGTTTGTGTATACTATTCATGTTTTTTGTTTGTAATAAATTTACAGATTACATGTATTTGGTTATAAATGTCGAAGATTAAAGAAGATACATTAGAAACATATGTGCAATTAACATTTTAAGCAAAACAAGTTTGTTAGCTAAACAATGTACGCAAGATACATATATAAACTTACAATATTTTAGAAAACACATATGCTCCTGATTTTTTTTGAAAACATGTATGCTAAAAAAATATTACAAAATTAAATAAATAAATAAATAAATAATCCGAAAATTAAGAGGCTTAAAAGACGTTTCTTTTTTAATGAAAAAATTCATAAAAAAATGAAAATGTGTTTTATAATAGTTTTCATTTAAATAATACTATTTAACAATGTTAAATTCTTATTGACCAAATGGTTCTGTAAAATTCTGTACATAAATAGTAATTCTGCATTGTAAGACTTCAAATATTTATTGGGACACTTAGTATACAAGCGGTTAAAGCAGATAATACTTAAAGTACAACGGCATACAGTAGATTGTCCAAAAAATTTTGAAATGTGTCAATCACTTTCCCAAACCAAAGGCCTAGGTATTGCGTACAACTTGTATCAATCGCCTAGAAACCTCCTTGCAAACGCCTAGTAGATTAGCAATTGCCTAGCACATTTCGTTGCCTAGCAATCACCTATAGACATGTATACGGTTGAAAAGTTATTCTGAAATGACGAATAATATCTAAAAGTTTATTTTGGAAAAAACTATGTGTGACATTTAATTTCGTAAACTAACCTTATAAAAGGGTCGTTTAAAAAAATTCTCTTATTATTATTATTATTTTTTTTTTTTGTTTTTTTTTTAATAAACCATCACTTTTATTAACAATAAATAGGATTTTATTATTATTATTATTATTATTATTATTATTATTATTATTATTATTATTATTATTATTATTGTGTTGAATTCTGAATTTGTTTTATTTCTTCTAAATTTAGACTAAACATTAGCCTCCTGTTCAACCCATTTCTACTAAGTACATGGAAAAAAATATGGTAGTTCCTATAGTAATTAAATAGCTCCGATCACACATTCGTACGCAGTAGCTTAATTATTGCCATAAAGTGAAATTCTAAAAAGGATATAGTTTTTTTTTGGCAACCATGGTTTTCGTTTTTATGCCTGACTAATTCACAGGGTTTGAACCCACTGCCATACGCCATATAAACTCAAATCATGTAAATCCTTCATTTTTCAAGAGATTGGCGTGATCACTGAGTTACTTGCAACATAATATTAGTATCAGAAAGTGGGGTTGTAAACTTGTTATACTCTTTTTAAGATTTTACTTGGAATGTGATTTACCTCAAAATGTAGACTTTAGGTAGGATTATGGTGTATTCACTTTTGGCCAACTATTTGATAATTTGTACAAGAATTAACTAATGATCAGGGGTGAGGATCCTCTCCCATTACTTGACTCAAGTTGGGGAAGTGTGAGCCATTGGATTTGATCTAGTGGCTCAAATCAAAAGAACTTCTTTTGATTTGAGCCATTGGATGAAATCCAATGACTCACACTTTCCCAACTTGAGTTAAGTTGGTTTTCCAACTTGAGACAATCCTCATCCAATGATCAGTCACTCGTCGTGATTTTATGATGTTTATGTTGATTGCAATGGAAAAGGTTGATTTGAAACACGTGGTGGATGAGATACGTGGTTGAGATACAAAGTTATAATCATGTGGGCATATTACATGGTGGTTGAGATAATAATACTGAGGCACAAGTTATATGGACCCCATATTCAAGTGAAGACCTCCTAAAAGAGTATATATATAACCATATGTCTATACTCCTTTCACCGTATTAGCAAAATGGTGCAGTTAAATAATGATGGGTCGTGGTGGTGGGAAGGGATCGTTAGCCGCAACGGTGATGAGCTTATTGTGGCAGTAGTTGTGATCACCCTTACAGTAGTGATCTTGGCTATGCTATGGTCCAAGGTACTCTCGAGCTCATCAAATGGTGCACTACCATTGCTACCAGGACCACGTTCGTTGCCAATTGTTGGGTACCTTCCATTTCTTAGCCCTGACTTGCACACACAGTTCACCAACATGGCTCACACTTATGGCCCTATCTTCAAGTTCAAAGCGGGAAGCAAGCTTCACATAATTATAAGCACCCCCAAATTAGTAAAGGAGGTGGTTAGAGACCAAGACGAAAACTTTTCAAACCGGAATCCACCAGTTGCTGCCAAAATACTCTCTTACGGGAGACAAGATGTGTATGGTCCGACAACAACTTTGTTGGTTCGGTGTCACAGGTGCTTTGTGGAACCAATCTTTGTTCGACTTGTGTTTTGGATTCATGGTGGTTCGAATGTGAATGTGGTGTGCAGATAATATATGTAAAATAGATAATACAAAGACTTGAAATATATAAACTATATAAAGGTTAAAAACGATTACAAATCCTACGGTTTAGGGATATATATAAGTTATGAAACGTTGTGACTTATCACCAAAGGATGCAACGTTTCATCCCAACCGATATAACTGTGATTTGTTTCCTAACTGTCTTAAAGGGACGTTTGGCATTGGGTTTAACCCAATCCAACCCATTCGACCCAAATACTAAATACAATACAATAAACATAATACTAACAACATACAGTAATTAATTGTTCTACATTTCCTCCCTAATTACTTAGTTGTTGTTCCTTCTTGCTGCTGAATGGTGCTTTTCTTCAAACAATGACAATAAAGTCATCACTTTCACTACTTTCTTCTGAAATTGCTGTCTTGTACGCTCCTTCACTTTCTTCCATTTCAGTCTTGAACTTTTTCTTGGGTGATTCGACTATGTCTTCTTCCATATCTTCTGCATCAGGCTGTGGTAAGGTATCTGCAACATCTTTGCCATCTTCATCACTTTCTGCCTCAGGCTGTGGTAAGGTATCTGCAACATCTTTGCCATCTTCATCACTTTCTGCCTTTCCTTGCTTTGTTCTTAGTGCTTCCTCATAGTATATCTTCACCAAACTTATGTACTCTTTGTAACATTCTTTGACTGAATCTCTTTCTTCACTTGTTAATCCTAATATCTTAGCAACCATATCCCATTTGTTGTTGAAGGTAACATTCATGTAACCTCCCATCTCATCTACAATCTTGTACAATCCAAGCAAGTCTACTTTTGTCATCCCAATAGTGGGTGGCAATTTTCCTAGTATGCTTTGTCTCATAAAACCCATGTAAAACCACTCCAGCATCTCAATAAACCTTTTGCTCAATATTTCCCAGTTTGTATACACCAATCTATCTATTTTAATCAAATTCAAGAAAGAAACGAGTCTTGGAAAGCTATTAACCTTCATTGCATATAATGTTCCATTAAGACTCATATAATCTTGATCCAAGTAGTCATGTTCTTCATTCTTATCCATGTTGAGATCTTCTAAACCTTTTATTAAAGAACACTCTTCTTCCATACTTAACGACTTGAAATAATCTTCTAAGAAACTATTGTGTTGTGCAATTATTTCCTTGTCATCTTGATCTTTCATTTCAATATCACCACTTGCATTACTTTCCCAACTATCAAACATATATCTAATTTCACAAGTATCTGTCCCATAATCTATGATAAAGCCTTGATCTTGCAATTGTTCTAAACTTAAAACATTCAATGTAATTTCTGGAGTATATAGAACATTAGATATCAACAAATCCCCATTCTTAGTGCCTACAATCGCTTCTCCTACACCATATGAGAAGATGAATTTTTTCTCATCTTCCTCAACGCCTTCTACCTTAAACCTTTTATGCAATCTCTTAAATAAGTGTTTCATGGGAGACATGTGATGTTTATAGGCTGAACTTATATACCAAATATTATTCCAACCATTCCTATCAGATCCTTCTATCATATAATCAGTAAGTACATGAACCCTTTCTTGATATAAAGCCTTTTCTAATCCTTGTTGTTCATTACTAGTCAAATCATAAATCGAGGGGGGTGATAAATTGCTTACTATTTCGATAGGAGTGGTGGGGATCAATACTTGTTTTCGTTGTGGACACTTTCTACAAACATGCCCACGCTTTCGGCATATGAAGCATCTTGGCCTTCGATCCTTTGATTTACTTGATTCTCCCACTTCTCTTTTCTTGTTCTTCAATTTCCTTGTGTTGAATCTGATAATTTCTTCCATCTTTTCTTTCAACATTCTTTTGGCCTCTGGAGATATCTTCCTCTTATTTCTGTCCCACGAAGTATAACTGCTCTCGGTGTGACTTGGTTCTCGGATAGGGTTTGTTTCGTTTTGTCTGATATCAGGTAGGTTTTTGATTGGTTCCTTCCAGGAATCAGAACATGCGCTCTGATACCACTGTTGGTTCGGTGTCACAGGTGCTTTATGGAACCAATCTTTGTTCGACTTGTGTTTTGGATTCATGGTGGTTCGAATGTGAATGTGGTGTGCAGATAATATATGTAAAATAGATAATACAAAGACTTGAAATATATAAACTATATAAAGGTTAAAAAACACTATTACAAATCCTACGGTTTAGGGATATATATAAGTTATGAAACGTTGTGACTTATCACCAAAGGATGCAACGTTTCATCCCAACCGATATAACTGTCATTTGTTTCCTAACTGTCTTAAAGGGACGTTTGGCATTGGGTTTAACCCAATCCAACCCATTCGACCCAAATACTAAATACAATACAATAAACATAATACTAACAACATACAGTAATTAATTGTTCTACAAAAGTGGCCCATGCGTGGAAAGTGGCATCGAAACGGTGTCGTCTATGATTCAATTTAATATATTTAGTAATGCATATTTTCATTTTCACATAAGGGGAGGCGGAATCTAAGTGAGAAGTCCGGAGTAATTACAGAATAAACAAGGTATTAGATTCTCATTTCATTATCTATCCCATATATGTGAATAGGTTCAGTTATAAACTGCAGACATTGTGGTTATAAGAATATAAAGATGACATTGGCAATGATCTAGTGACCAAGTATAGTACACATGAGGAAATAAAAGTTCGTCTCAGTTGAACATCCACAACTACAAGACGTCATTAAAAAGCTAATTATCAAAATGTTTGTGTTAGTTTATGTTCGTCTATGTCTTAAAAAAGACTTGCTTTAGTACCGTAAACTTGTCACAAGTATTATTTATCACAGTCCTGATGCAGCAGAGCTCGCGAATTCTACCTATTTGCATATATAAGTGCTGATTAGGATTTTGTTAATAGGGGTTGAGTCAAACGGCTTGAAAGTCGTCCAAAATCCATTTCTTTCTTAATGCATGCTAGTATAGAACCTCATATATATATATATATATATATATATATATATATATATATATATATATATATATATATATATATATATATATATATATATATATATATATATATATATATATATATATATATATATTAGCTACAATTAATTGTAGCTAATTGGCTAAAATTTTGTGCTTTAAATGTGGGTCCTGATTCTTTTTGTGGGTTACTGATTTTTTTTGTGAATCCCTGATTCATTGCTTGTGTATTTTTTGTGAAGTGATTGTAGCCAAGCTATCCCCTATATATATATATATATATATATATATATATATATATATATATATATATATATATATATATATATATATATATATTAGCTACAATTAATTGTAGCTAATTGGCTACAATTTTGTGCTTTAAATGTGGGTCCTGATTCTTTTTGTGGGTTTCTGATTTTTTTTTGTAAATCCCTGATTCATTGCTTGTGTATTTTTTGTGAAGTGATTGTAGCCAAGCTATCCCATATACATACATACATACATATATATATATATATATATATATATATATATATATATATATATATATATATATATATATATATATATATATATATATATATATATATATATATATATATATATATATATATATATATATATATAACGGTTTTGATTATATAAAGCAGTGCATAGTGTAAATAAATTTACACAAACTGCAGTAAAATCAAATTCGATAGTATTCCAAATCTGAAACCGAAATGCACTATGACATTTTCTCAAATACCAAAAGAAGAAAAATTGGTAGAGATGAATAGATGATGGTTATATTTGGCCTGAAGTCAGGCTCATCTTGCACATACAACGCATGCTTTGCAATGGCTATTACAGGATACTCTCCATTAGTTTTAGATCTACGCATTAATTGTTCAACTTTGACTTGAATTAATTAGCATATATTGGAGCAGGCTGTATCAAATAACAAAGCACCAAACATCTCAACTTCATCTTAACATATACGATATTTCAGAACATATTATGTTACGCAAAACTGCGTTTTAATTTGCTGTTTTTCAAAAATGCATTTTCTTTCTAGCAAAACATACATAATCAGATTTGGCTAATAGTTTGCAAAACACTGTTATTTTTGTTTATTTGCATTTTGAGAACACAATATTCACTTCTAATACACAATTCCTAACATTGTCTTAGTAGTAGTTATTGGGTTTCAGTTTTCGTAATTGGTATAGTTATTTTATTTATGTTCTGATCATTTTAGTAACTCGGTTAGTACAAGCACACGCAAACACTATCTCATGCAACCTGTATGTTTTGGATTATATGATTTTTATTATTCCATATCTTATGAATTACTTTCAAAATGCAATACATTGAGATTACAAGCCAATGATGTTGCAAGTAAACAGCTTAAAAGCCTACCTTGATCGAGAAATACTACATTTAAGCAAGAAGCAACTATATATTGAAATTGATTTCGACATAAAATGCAAATAAATAGATTGAAAACAAATATAACCAACTTTTTCAACTTTGAAACACTTCATTGGCACACATAGATAGTGGCAAGATTCAAAAACTAGAATTAAAAAAATTAAAACAATATAATAAAAAAACAAAAAAAAACAAAAAACATTTAACTTCATTCGACGAATCATCTAAACCATTAAAGAAAACAAAGCTTAACTCTGAGAAACAAAATACCCCTCTCTAGCACACATCAATCACCCCTTTCAATCAAACTAGCAATCATCAAAAAGATCCGCAGCTTTACCAACCTTAAGAGGATTAACATAAACACTAATAGAATTCAAAGATCCATTAAGAATGCTTCCATGAAATCCTCAAAAACAACACTTCAGAGCCAAAAGACAATTCACCGCCCGTCGACCTTCCAAAGGGTCCGTATATGTTTTTGTTGGTACAATAAACAATTGAAACCACCCTACCCATATAATTATACTCGCCCCTTACCGAAGTTAAAAACTCTAAAGGGTGATCCAAAACAATTTGCATTATTTAACAACAATATAAATGTTAACAAAAAAAGAACGACTAAACAAAACATACAAGTATTTTTATAAGTCGACTTGTTACCAACTTTATAAAACTATATATGCATGCTTGTCTCCACTTATGAAGAACGATATGATATTCATTGAAGAGAGCTTCAAGTAAAGGTATGAAGGCATTTATCAAGAATATGTGTGCCATACCTTTAGAAATATAAACATATAAGATGACAAGAAACATCAAAATGATTTCCAATATTATGACTAAAAAAATAATATAATTGTTGGACCCTTTTTACTTGGTTATAGTTAACTACAAAGTTAATCGAACCAAGTTCCATGATGTAGCGAAGTATTGATTAATTATTAAAAGTAAATAAACGTAAAAGATAAGACACAATGTTTTCAATGTTTAATTTTTTTATTAGAAATTAATCAAAAGAATTATACCCAAGTGTTTGTGAAACAACACTTGCGATTGAAATGACAAGTATGGTATATTCCTCACTAAACTCAAACTAAGTTTGAGTGACAACTAAGATCCTACTGAGATATCTCAGGGATTGTGTTGTTCTTTGGAGAGAGTAAAAATTTGGTTTGTGAATGTCTAAGTATTAAGTGCACAAACGTAATCTTTACCTCTCCCACTTATTCTCTATTTATACACAAGTAGATTCTAACACATACCTAATGGAGAAAGACTACAAGACAATATTACATCATCCTACATTGGACAAAATACATAGGTATTTTGTCCCTGTCACAAATGGCTATAAGTAGTAAAGGTCAAGGATACTTTCTGGTCTTTAGTGTTGACACATGTCTTGGTATTATACTCATTCAGGGAAAGTTGATATTTGCATGATAAGGACCTTCCCTTATCCATTCAAACTTATCCCGCCTAATCCCGCCTTTACTTCAGCCTTCTTATCTTCAGTCTTTGTTCATTCAGTGATCTTACTTGATGAGGAGTCATGAGACTCAGTGAGTTATTGTCATCCCCTACTGAGTCCATCATCTTCTTCTTTGGCTCAGGTATCATTCACTGAGAACCGCCTCACTGAATGGTGAATCTTTCTTCATAGATCCGCCCTGAGCATCTTGAGGATGACTCACTGAACAACTATGCATTCAGTGAATTGTTTGGTGTTCTCGCTTATCAAACACTTAAGATATTTTATGTTCAAATCCTAGATTAAGGAGTTTGGGTTTTAACAGACCCAACAATAATGAAAGAGACCCCGACCCCATTCGAATAATGTAAAAACTGAAAGGATTTTTTAGAATCTGGTTGATGTGAAATACGAATTTGGGCAATATCAGACTTGCCACCTTCGTCCCACACCGAACCTTGAGTTACTCTGCGTCCCAGTTTAATTTAATCATTTGGGCCATTTGGTATGAGAAAAGGATCAAATATAAGAGATGGCTGGTTACGTGTGAGAATATGAACAAGCGGAGGTTTCTTAATTAAGAAATTAAATAGTTGGTTGAGTGACTTGAATCGAGCCATTGGGAAATGGCAATGAGCTAAAAGATGATGGAAATAACGAGGTGTCACGCTCTTTAAAAAATGTATTATTTGAAAATTATTTTTATTTTTTGGTTTTGGTTTTGGTTTTGGTTTTGGTTTTGGTTTTGCTAGACTGTTTTTTAATTCCATGAACTTAACAAGCAAGGACACCTCTATAGTTTGGTTTGGGCATGTTGGAAGCAATCCAACAAACCGGTTTCTAGAGCGGAACTATGAATCAAGAACTACTCCAACAAGACTTCGATAAAGGGTTATGATCCCTTAATATCGAGTGGTACCAACACAAGAAGTACAAATAAACCTCGCCTCCTCATCTCTATTTTTATAGAATGAGGGGGAGGGGAAACATAATCCTTGGTGAACAAGGATTATACAACTAAGAAGGTTAGAAGATGTCCTAATACATGACTAACCTTCTTAAGTTTGAGCTAAACTACAACTAACCCCTTCACTTATATCCAAATGACTACACATTAATATTTTAACAATATCCACCTTAGTGGTAATAGTTAGCCTTCTCTGATACGCAACCGCTTCAATCAGTGCCGGAATCTTGGACCAGGGACCGCCTTCGTTAAGGCGCTAGTAGCAATACTTGCTACTAATCTTAGCTCAAATCTAACTCTATATAGAGTCCTTTTAGATTGTGCATATGTGTTTGCTAGTGTTCAAAATAAAATTAATAATAATTGTTTGTAATGTCAGTTATTGATAAAGATGTGACCAATACACATGTGTTTTCGGCAAGTATATCATTTGTGAAAAAAAGTTAATTTTGATAAAGATGTAAAGACGCAAGTGCAGCGTGCATCTATGTTTTAATAAATTTGATGAGAAAGTAAAGTGTGCATGTATGTTCTTGGAAGAGTGCACACATATTTTGCACGATGTGCACATCTATATTTAACAAGATACATTTTTATTTGAATTGTGTTTCACTCGATATCAATGTTTGTGTATATTATTCATGTTTTTTGTTTGTAATAAATTTACAGATTACATGTATTTGGTTATAAATGTCGAAGATTAAAGAAGATACATTAGAAACATATGTGCAATTAACATTTTAAGCAAAACAAGTTTGATAGCTAAACAATGTACGCAAGATACGTATATAAACTTACAATATTTTAGAAAACACATATGCTCCTGATTTTTTCTGAAAACATGTATGCTAAAAAAATTACAAAATAAATAAATAAATAAATAAAAAATCCAAAAATTAAGAGGCTTAAAAGATGTTTCTTTTTTAATGAAAAAATTCATAAAAAAAATGAAAATGCGTTTTATAATAGTTTTCATTTAAATAATACTATTTAACAATGTTAAATTCTTATTTACCAAATGGTTCTGTAAAATTCTGTGCATAAATAGTAGTTCTGCATTGTAAGACTTCAAATATTTATTGGGACACTCACTATACAAGCGGTTAAATAAGATTATACTTAAAGTACACCTGCATACAATAGATTGTCCCAAAAAAATTTTGAAGTGTGTCAATCACTTCATCAAACCAAAGGCCTAGGTATCACGTACAACTTGTATCAATTGCCTAGAAACCTCCTTGCAAACGCCTAGCAGATTAGCAATCGCCTAGCACATTTCGTCGCCTAGCAATCACCTATAGACATGTATACGGTTGAAAAGTTATTCTGAAATAACGAATAATATCTAAAAGTTTATTTTGAAAAAAACTATGTGTGACATTTAATTTTCATAAACTAACCTTATAAAAGGGTCATTTAAAAAAATTATATTATTATTATTATTATTATTATTATTATTATTATTATTATTATTATTATTATTTTATTGAATTTTGAATTTGTTTTATTTCTTTTAAATATAGACTCAACATTGGCCTCCTGTCCAACCCATTTCTACTAAGTACATGGAAAAAAATATGGTAGTTCCTATAGTAAATATATAGCTCCAATCACACATTCGTAGGTACTAGCTTAATTATTGCCATAAAGTGAAATTCTAAAAAGGATATAGTTTTTTTTGGCAACCATGGTTTTCTATTTTATTGCTGACTAATTCACGGGGTTTGAACTCACTGCCATACGTCATACAGACTCAAATCATGTAAATCCTTCATTTTTCAAGAGGTTGGCGTGACCACTGAGTTACCTGCAACATAATATTGGCATCAGAAAGTGGGGTTGAAAATTTGTTATACTCTTTTTAAGATTTTACTTGGAATGTGATTTACCTCAAAATGTAGACTTTAGGTAGGATTATGGTATATTCACTTTTGGCCAACTATTTGATAATTTGTACAAGAATTAACTAATTATCGGGGTGAGGATCCTCTCCAATTACTTGGCTCAAGTTGGGGAAGTGTGAGCCATTGAATTTGATCCAATGACTCAAATAAAAAAAAAGTTCGTTTGATTTGAGCCATTTGATCAAATCCAATGGCTCACACTACCTCAACTTGAATCAAGTTGGTTTTCAAACTTGAGACAATCTCCATCCATCAGTCACTCGTCGTGATTTTATAATGTTTATGTTGATTGCAATGGAAAAGGTTGATTTGAAACACGTGGTGGATGAGATACGTGGTTGAGATACAAAGTTATAATCATGTGGGCATATTACATGGTGATTGAGATAATAATAGTTACAGGTTATATGGACCCCGTATTCAAGTGAAGACCTCCTAAAAGAGTATATATATAACCATATGTCTATATATCATCACATATACTCCTTTCATCGTATTAGCAAAATGGCGCAGTTAAATAATGATGGGTCGTGGTGGTGGGAAGGGATCGTTAGCGGCAACAGTGACGAGCTTATTGTGGCAGTAGTTGTGATCACCCTTACAGTAGTGATCTTGGCTATGCTATGGTCCAAGATACTCTCGAGCTCATCAAAGGGTGCACTACCGTTGCCACCAGGACCACGTTCGTTGCCAATTGTTGGGTACCTTCCATTTCTTAGACCTGACTTGCACACACAGTTCACCAACATGGCTCACACTTATGGCCCTATCTTCAAGTTCAAAGCGGGAAGCAAGCTTCACATTGTGATAAGCACCCCCGATTTAGTAAAGGAGGTGGTTAGAGACCAAGACGAAAACTTTTCAAACCGGAATCCACCAGTTGCTGCCAAAATACTCTCTTACGGGACACAAGATGTAGTATGGTCCGACAACAACTTGACGTGGCGCACTGTTCGTAAAATATATGTCCAACAGGTCCTAAGCAACAAGAATCTCCAAGCATGTAGTTCTTTCCGAAGGGATGAAGTTAGAAAAACCATCAAGAATGTTTTTAGTAGAATCGGAACTACTATTAACATTAACGAGGTTTCTTTCTCGACTGAGGCACATGTCATAACAAGCATGGTTTGGGAAAATGCATCAGTAGATAGTCATCTTGTAGCTCATGAGTTGCAGATGGTCATTTCAAAGTTGTTAGAGCTAGTGGCAAAGCCGAACCTGTCTGATTTCTTCCCTAGTCTTGCATGGCTCGATCTACAAAGTGTCGGGCGGGACACGAAGAGGGAAGTTCAACGTTTGGATCGAATTTTCGATATGTTTATAGACGGTCGAATCAAAGCTAACTCCAAGGAGTCGAAGGAGGCACTTCAGCATGAAGGAAAAAAAGATTTCTTACAAATCTTACTAGAGCTCAAGGACCAAAAAGATGCAAAAACCTCGCTAAGCATGACCCAGATAAAGGCACTTCTCATGGTAAGATTCATTTTAAACCTTTACTTTCTTTAAATACCATCACGCATCAATCATATGGTTAAACATGCGTCATTGTATCAGGACATAATGACTGCAGGAACAGAAACAACGACAACAGTAATAGAATGGGCAATGTCAGAGATTATGCGTGATGAGAGCGTAATGAGAAGAGTTAAAAAAGAATTAACGGAAGTCGTAGGATTAAACAACATGGTGGAAGAATCTCATCTACCGAAACTACAATACCTAGATGCAACAATTAAGGAAACATTAAGGTTACACCCTATTCTCCCTCTCATAGTCCCACGGTCACCAAGCCAAACTTGCACTGTAGGTGGCTACACCATCCCAAAGAGCTGTACTGTATTTCTAAATGTTTGGGCAATCCAACGGGATCCTCGGTACTGGGGCAATCCCTTAGATTTTAATCCTGAGAGGTTTTTGACTCACGATGGGACAAACAAATGGGATTTCACAGGGAACAATTTGAAGTTCTTTCCTTTTGGATCCGGAAGAAGATTGTGTCCAGGTTATGCATTGGCTGAGAAAATGCAAATGTATATCTTGGCTTCGCTTTTTCACTCATTCTACTGGAACTTGCCGAAGGGCAAAGAGCATGACCTTTCTGAAAAATTTGGCCTTACCTTAAGGAAAAGAAAACCTCTCATGGCTGTCCCATCTCAAAGGTTGTCCGATGTGAGCCTATATATGTAATCTTGTTGGTGGTTAGTGTTGGCCTTCATGGATCACTCAAGGGAACATCGTCAACAAATAAGTTCTTTGCTATTTTGAACATTGAATGTGTAACAAATTAATTTCTTTTGGAACTTAATATATTGTGTGTATGAATACTTAATAAGTTTTAAATTGTTGTCTGATTTCTCATACAGTTTGTAATTGTATTATCCTTTGAATAAATGAAGATTATAGTTTCTTCCTTTGAATAAAATCTATAAAGTTCTTCCCATTTGAATCAGTGAGAAGACTGTCTCCAGGTTTATCATGTAACTCGTTCAAGTTTGATAAAGGGTAAAAGCTAGCGTGACTCTTCCGAAAATTTTGGCATTAGAGTACTAATGTAATGAAACGACTCATTAGTGGAAACTTCAGTGAAAATTTCGGTTTCTCCAACATTGGTCACAAGTAATTAGAGACTCAGATTATCTATGGGTAATATCATATTGGATTACGTACCACCTTATAAAAGCTTCCTTAACAATATATTATATGTCTAAGATGGAGCTCACTGAATGAGATATCAGTTCATAAATAAGGTGTTCAGAATAAAAACGAAAGAAAAATGAGATGATAATCTAGTTGTAAGGAAAGTTTCCATTCTATGCTCAAGTATTACGACACTTGGAAATGTAATCAGTGTTAACTTGACATGTGAATTTTCTAGTTTGCTAGTGGCAAGTGACTATTGCAGTTCCACCAAACACTTCAGTAAGAGAGTGTTGAGGCACCGCATATGATAAGTGTCCGATTAGCACATATGACAATTGCAGTTCCTACATTGTTATACCTTTGTAGTGACTGATAACACATATGATGTAGTCATGGGTATACATAGGAAAGAGTGGAGATAAGTGTCTGATTAGCACTTTTAGGTGCCCGAAGGAACTCTACATGGACTACTATCAAAATGTGTAAACGAGTTTGATGACAATTAGAATGTTATAGTTGACATGTGAAATTTCTTGTTTGCGTGTCAAGGGGCACTTGGAGTTCCACCAAACACTTCAGTAAGACATTCTTAGCAAAACATCCTAATGAAGTACCCGGAGGAACTCTTACGGACACTTGACGTTCTTACATTTGTAAACCTTTTTTGTTACTTGATGTATTTGATGACAAACAAGATGTAGTTATGAGTATATATAGGCCGATTACCGGGCATGCATGTTGCAGGCATATAAGCTTGAACATGGGTGGCATTGTGTCTCCATTAATTAAGATATTGACTTATGCTTTCATTTTCACGTACGGGGAGGGGGAATCTTACTGAGAAGTCCGGAGTAATTACAGAACAAACAAGGTATTAGATTCTCATTTCATATCTGTCCCATATATGTGAATAGGTTCACTTAACTGCATACATTTTGGTTATAAGAATATAAAGATGACGTTGATAATGATCTAACCAAGTATAGTACACGTGAGGAAACGATTAGTATTGTGTTTTATTTAAAGCGGGTACAAAAAAAAAAAAAAAAAAAAAAAAAAAAAAAAAAAATGGCTAATAGGGGTATGTGTTGGATTACATAATTCCCCGTATGTATTACATTATTATTGACCATTATTTATAATGGTAAAACACTAAATACTCTAAACTCACAAACCGGGCTTGGGTCTAATCCTTTAATACTCCTCTGCAGTACTAGCGGCGAAATCGCAAAAACTCGGGCTTGAGTAATAAACTAGAAAAGAAAAGAAAAACAAAACATGAATGTAATACATGCAATGTAATACATGCATAACTTTAGTCGACTGTTAACAAAACCTTACCAATGGTTGACTTTAGGGACCGGTACCAACGGTCAACTTTAGTCGACTAGTAACAAAGCCGTAAGAATAATCGACTAACAAACAAACAATAAAACAACTATATATATATATATATATATATATATATATATATATATATATATATATATATATATATATATATATATATATATATATATATATATATATTAGTTTAGTTTTAGCAGCAATAATCTTTAAGATAAAATTGAAAACACAAATAACAGGATTCTCCAAATCCAAATCAGTGACACCTTCCTCTCTGTTTTCTTCTTCATCTTCAAACTCATAATCACCGGTCACGCAACCAACATCTTCACTCATCTCCATCACAACAAAAGTCGCATCCCTCATCACACGCATGTGATTAAATTAAAGTAAGTAAAGAACCAAAGAGTTAGGATTGTGATGTTATGGGATTATGTGGATCGACATGATGCGGGGATGAAAAACTTATAAAGAAAGTAACACCTATTTTCATCACCACACTAAATTTAAACAACAACTCACACACCTTTCTTTGATACCAAGTCAACCGAAACTATTGATATGAATCACAAGCCAACAATTGTTGGTTATAAGAAAAGAGAAAAAAGTATATAGAGATAGCAGTGGTGGAGTACGCAGCGGAAGAGAAGAAAATATTATTAGCTTGGGTTTGACGGGTGGTTTAGGGGAGACGGCTTAACTTAGCCACCTAGGTCTGATGTTGAGAATTAGACCCGCTTCGATACCATATTAGAACATTGAAAACCTCGTAGGTAATAAGTTTTATTGATGTGATATATATAGAGGTAAATACAAACCCTAATGGACCCAAACCCTCAATCGGGCTTGGGCCATATCTACCCACTAATATTCCTCGCAATCCGAGTGGCGAAATCACAAAAGATCGGATTGGATGAAAAAATTAAATACACACTAAAGCAGTAAAAGTTTTGTGGATGAGGATGTTCGGTAGCAAGCGGATACAAATCTTCATTAGCAGGACCAAAAGCAAAATAAATTAAGCGATAGCAAAGCAAAAGCAGTAAAGCAAATAATTAATTTTCATGACGACATCCAACAACAACTGGAGATTAATCTTCATCATGCATCAACAACAAAAGCAAAGGAAAAAATAAAAATAAAAGCAAAGCATTGACCTTTTTTTCTTTTTTGAAAATGGATAAATGATAGCGGCTAGAGTTTGGCGGGGTGACATAAAGGTGGCGGCTCAACTTAGCCACCTAGTCACCTAGATCTGAGGATCAGACCCGCTACGATACCATGTTGGATTACATAATTACCAGTCGGTATTACTTTATTATTGACCATTATTTATAATTGTAAAACCCTATATAACTCTAAAACCACAAACCGGGCTTGGGCCTAATCCTCTAATAGAATGATCAGTCAAACGGGTTGGAAAGTTGTCCGAAGTCCTCTTTTTAATGTATGAATAAACGTATAAATTAATTTATTCAATGGTTTTTCTATATAAACATTGCACAATATGAAAATATTACCAAGCCACAACAAAAACAAATTCAATAGTATTCCAAATCCGAAACAGGCATTCACTATGACATTTTGTCAAATCGTCTAAAGAAGAAATAATAGAGATAATGGTTATGTATATCAGTATAGAGAAGTGGTCTAAACCAGAATCTACATGCATACAAACCCAAACTTGGCTTTACGTGATGCCTAGACCTCAGCCACGGGCGCAGGAGCCGCCATCAAGAGTGGTTGAAGTGCCCTAACCACGATGCTCATATTTGGCCTAAAGTCCGGCTCATCTTGCAGTCTTGCACAAACAATGATACCACTGTTGCAAGCTTTGCAGCGGCTTTTAAAAGATACTCTCCATTAAGTTTTGGATCTTGTCTTGACTTAGCATTGGAGTAGCCTGTATAAATAACAAACCACCAAATGTTTCAACTTTTTCATCTCTTAACTTATACGCTCTTTCAGAAATAAATGGTTGCAGGTCCACTAAATAAGGAATAAAACCTACCCGTGTGCATAGCATCGTGTGATCAACAGGTTTTTGGCCTGCTAAAAGCTCAAGTAGAACAACACCAAAGCTATAGACATCATTTTTGTCTATCAACTCTCCCGTCATTGCATATATTCTTAATTTATTTATACTTTTATATAAAGAATGAAATTAATGTTTTGAGCTGCTCTTTGCACAGAGGTTTTCTGAGAAGCTGTCCTAACTTCTCACGAGTTCAAACACGTGGTGAGTGGTTCGAGGTAGTTATCTACTATTTTGATTGGTTATTACATATTGTCAGATAATATTACCATGTTGTATGTTTTGGCTTACATTATTGGAGATAAAAATGGTGTATATGGAAGTAGTTGCCCATACCGTTGACTTCATCGATTAAGTTTTTAGAGCTTTCATCCCCTTCTCTATAAAAGAATGCTCAGGCATTGTATAATATTGTTGGCTCAATTCTGATATTGTTATTAGTTTTACAAGGTTTTTTAATTGGTGTTTGGGATTGCTTCGTAGAACATATTATGTGATGCAAAACTGCGTTTTAATGTGCTTTTTTTCAAAAATGCATTTTCATTCTAGCAAAACATACATAATCAAATTTTGCTAATAGTTTGTTAAGAGCTGTTATTTATGTTTATTTGCGTTTTGCAAACATAATTATCACTTTCAATACAAAATTCCTAACATCGTCTTAGTAGTAGTTATTGGGTTTCAGTTTTCGTAAATGGCATAGTTATTTTATTTATGTCGTGGTCATTTAAGTAACTCGGTCAGCACAAGCATATTAGAGTTATAATTGTGGAAGGGTAGTTACAATATATAATCCCATAACATTATTCTAGAGAGATAATACAAATGGGCTAGGCCTAATCAACAAAATAATAAAGCCCCAAGGCAAACTACACGTCTAACACTCTCCCGCAGTTTGAACGGAAGAGGACCGAACGCTACTAGAACGAAATTTCTCAAACAATACGGACGGCAAACCCTTGGTAAAAATATCAGCATATTGGTAACGCGAGGGCACATGAAGAACAAGAACTTATCCTTCCTCGAGCAACCATGTCACACACAAAATGTATATCAATTTCAATGTGTTTGGTTTGCTAATGTTGTTCAAGATTAGCCATCAAATAAATAGCACTAACATTACCACAATAAACCAAAGTAGCAGACAACAGTGGTGTATGGAGTTCACGAAGAAGATACGAAGCCATGTGGTTTCTGCCACTCCATTAGAACACCCTGGTACTCAACCCAGTACTAGATCGAGAGAGGGTGTGTTGTCGCTTGGATGGCCATGAAAGAAGATTATCCCCGAGAAATACACAATAACCGGAAGTAGAACGCTTCGTAGTGGCGCAACCAATCCCATCAGCATCACAATAAGCCACAAGAGAACCAGTAGAAAATGCATAAAGTTGAAGTCCAAAATCCAACGTGTCATGTACATACCGTAAAATACGCTTGATTGATGCTAAATAGTCAACTTAAATTGACCAAGTAAATGGTCAACAAAGTCAAACTCTCTAGACCAATACTCCGGTGATAGTATAGTGTTTTCCCGGGTCGTTAAAGTCCCAGCGAGATTGAAATGGTGTCGTTTGAAATTGTTTATGAGTGAGTGGCACTGAGGACAGTAGCCCAGATGATATGGAATTGATTTTGCTACTGTTATTTTGGTATTGGTACACAGATATAATATTCACAAAAATCAGATACCAGATATATGCACTCACAATTCAGATTTACGCAATCGGACTGAAAAAGTGGGATTTTGGTATTTAACAAACTACAGGGGGTGCTTTTGACACTTTTTGAAACTTAAAAATTAAAAGAAATTGAAAATGAAATTGGAATTATGAAAATGATTAAAATACTATTTAAATATTATTTAATTAGTAAAACTATTAAAAATCTAAATTAAAACCTAATTTAAATTAACTAATAATTATAACTATCACAAATTAAACTAAAAAATTTGCAAAAATAATTTCTAAACTTAAATTAGAACTTGAAGAAAGTATAAAAAATAAAAATAAATATTTTTGTCTTTTTAAGTTTTTTTTTATAAATTAAAAACTATTTAACTTTATTTATCTAATTAAACTACTTTTAATTACTATTAATACTAAATTAACTTAGAAAATTATAAGAAAATTTATAAAATTACTTAACCATCACTGGAATCCTACAAAATTATAAAAACTCTAAAAATTATGTTTTAAGATTAATCCACTAATTATTTACCTTTTAATTAACTTAAGTCTAATTTAAACAATTAACATAAGAAAAATGGAAAATGAATAGTAGAAATTCAAAATATATTTTCTAAAAGTCTATTATACTATATAAGAACTAGGAAAAATATAAAAACTAAGTTTTGCTTTATAAAAACTAAATATGATATTTAATACTTAATATTAATTAATAATTAAGAAAACTAGTGTTAAATCTAATAAATACTAAAAGGCAGAATAAAAATCTGAAAAATTTACTAAAAATACTTTACTATATAAGGTAATTAATAAAAATATAAAAATAGTAAATACTTAATAAAAATCTAAAAATAAAAATTAAAATTAAATTGAATTAAATAGAAACTATCACTTAATTTAAACTTGGTTTTTCTTGGATTTTCTTTTACAAACCTACTTTACTACTGAAAATGTAAAACTTTTGTGAAACCACTTTTGAAAATAGCTTATAAATAAGCAGTAGCACCCCCTTTTGCTTATTCAGTTGACTTATGTTGACTGTTTGGGCAAATAAGCTCAAATGGGTATAGGTGGGGTCCACAATGGTGGAAATGGGTGCAATCAGGCTAAACAAACTTAAATAAGCAGAGAATAGCAAGCAATAAGCACAAATAAGCTGAATGCAATCAAATAAGCACTTTGCAATATGAACTGAACACAGATCTGGGGACAGATTTTGGGATGAATTCTAGGTGGGGTCCACTTGATCCTAGGTCAAACCAAGGGTCAATATATGTACCCTGGTAGGAGGGGGTTGTCAAAGCAAAAGTTGGGCAATGGGTCCCACTGAGGTGGGCTGCAGCCACCACCAAAGGTGGTGGTGTGGGTGAGGTCTGCTGGTGCAGGGGAATGCTTCTTCCCTGCAACTGAGTTCAAGGGCTTTTGGAGCCCACACAAAAATTCTCAAAATTCTAACAACTATGAGAATCAAAATTTGAGGTGGTAGAGTTTATCTACAACAATTTTCAGACCATGAATCCAAACACATAAATCACAAAAAATCTTGCAAATTTTGGATTTTCTAAGCACAAGTAAAATTGACTTTTGAAGAAAAGTGATTCTTTGACTTTGGTGGATTAAGATCTTGAATTACTGACTGAAAAACTTGTATTAAGCAATATTGTAACTATCCTAAGCTATGTTTACCACTTTTGAGCTAATTTGAAAGCTTTGTGAACACAATTCCCTCACAGTTAACTGTGAGGGGGATTAAATGGAGATTTTGACTTTTTTGTGTTATGAAACTGGATTTTATGGTTCAAACCACCAAATGAAACCTAATGCAAGCTATTTGAACTATGGTTACTTTCTGAGATCAACAACAACACAATTAATTTATCAGATCCAAACACCCCTAATGCTTGACTGTTTAGAGTTTTTCCAAGCAGATTATAACTAGGGAGTGCAAGCTTGATTCCAAACCACAAATTATGACTAATATAACTTAATTAAGCACTTGAAAACAGATTACTACTACAACAACACAAGTATACCACTTGAACTATTATGGCAGACAAATATTGAAATATTAAGTAACTATGTATTCTAACAAGCTAGTAATGATTACTAAGCTAAAAACAACTAAAACACAATCAACTAGCACAGATTAGCAATAAAAAACAATCAAACAGAAGTTACTCAGACTAGAATTTTAGTGGAAAAATTAAATGAGCCAAATCTTACAAGGGTACCCTCAGCATGAACAGAGGGTTTTCCTTATGAAGCCTATCTTTAGATAGGCCAAACTTCACTCCAATCTTGCTCTTTTTTGATCCTCAGTACCTGGAAACAAGTTAGAACAAGACAGTTGACCAATGTTGACTATTTTTATGTTTTTGTTTATCTTCTAATAACACTGGTTTTTAATTGTCTCTAAAGCTTTGATAAGCTTATTGGAACCTATATGAACCTAATTCAGTCCATGAAACAACCATAAACACTAACAGATTAATATTGAGAATTTTGATAAAAAAGGAAAAATGCATAAACAAAAGGATAAAGGAAACTTAATTATATTGCTTTTAAAAGATTAAAGATACACTGAATTGACTAAGAACAATGCTTAAAAGCTTTCAATTACACTATAATTGCATGCTACACTTATACGACTACTTTTTAACTAAAAAACTAGACAACCACTTCATCTTGCTTTCTTTGCCTTTTATAGCCCCTGATTAGGGTTTCTTGATCCTCTCTGATCACTTCCCCACTCTTTGTAGCCCTTGGATTGCTTCTGAGACCTCTAATCATCCGCCACGTGTTTTGGCGGGAAACTTCTTTTTGCAAATTGTTTCTGTAACAGACAAGGGGGCAGTAGCATTTAATGTGGATGTGAGGGTTGGTGTAGTGGGTTGGGCGGTGGCATCTGATAGGGGTTGATGGGACCTGCAAGTGGTGGTGGTGGTGGGCAATACCAGGGGGGAAGGAAGGGGTGGTTTGGCGGTTTTGGGGTGGTTTGACAGGTATTTGACCAGGGTCAATGTTTGACCCTGGATTATATAAAACGGGGTTGTGGGTGGGCTTAGTTTTGGGCTCAAAATAGGAAGATTGGGCTTTTAGGATGGACTTGGACTATTGGTTTATTGAGTAGTATTATTAGTTAGTCCGGTTTGGTTTATGGTTTACACAAGGACCATTTTTGTAATTTTATGAAAGTTAGGGGGTAGGATTTGGCATGTTTTCAAATTGTTTCCAAGGGTGTAATTTGCCAATCCATGAATAGTATAAGGCCCTTTTATGATTTTTCCAATTTATTTTCACCAGGGACTGAAACCGTCAAACTTTCAAACTTCAGGGACCATTTATGTAATTTTTCACCAAACTTTCCACCAAGGACCAATCCTGTCATAAAAGGTTAGTGCAAGGACAAAATTTGTTTTTCTCAAAGTTTTTCATATCCCAGGGACCATTTTTGATAATTTTCAAAGTTCAGGGACTAAACTTGACATTTTGTGAAAATTTTGCACCAAAGGACTATTTGTGTAACTTTTTGATTTATAATGACCTTTGGTGACTTTTTCAAGTTTTTAGAACAACTAGGGACTAGATTTGACAACTTTTGAAAGTTGGGGACTGAAACTGCCAATTTTGCAAACTTTGTGCGTTTTTCATCTGTTTTTGATATTTTTGCATTTAAAACATGTAAAACACTTTCCTGGGATATTTTCACTATTTTGATTCAATATTAAGTGTTTTTAGATGTTTTGGCAGCTCAGAAATGGTAAAAATGATGAGTATTTACACACTCATCAATCCCCCACACTAAAACATTGCTAGTCCCTAGCAATCTTTTTGAGAAAAACCTGATGGATTTGAAATTCTCTTTACCAAAAGCCATCACTTCTGGAGTAGCCAGGTGTAAGAACTGTGGCACACCTGATAACCGTGTGATTTTGAGCAAACCACCAGCTGTCAACGGATTTGATTAGTCTTTACCAAAAGCCGTTTGCTTCTGGACTAGCCAGCAATCTTGATGGACTAAGTCAACATCTTGGTGAGCTGATTACCAATTATGGATTTTCCACGGCCTTTACCACAAGCCATAATCTTGTGGGCTAGCCAACTCATTTGTTTTTGGGGAGCTGAGGAACCATGCAATTTTTGGCAAATTGCAAGCCATCAACGGGTTTGAGATGTCTTTACCAAGAGCCGTTTGCTCCTGGACTAGCCAATCCATTTGTCATTTAGACTTTGGCGGACTGATTACCACAAAATTTTTGAAATAAAGTGATTGAAAATTTTAGGCCTAAAAATGGGGGTACTTAGAAAGTTTTGTGATAAAATTCGTAAGAATTCCCCCCCCCCCCCCCCCCCCCCCACACACACTAGAATTGAATATTGTCCTCAATATTCAAAGTCCCGGCTATTATGCCGAATCTCTGAACGGAAAAAGCTAATATTCGATGCTAACTGCGGAAATATGGATTTTATTTTTCACTTTATTTATCTGTACATATAAACATTTTTTATTTTTTCATTTTTTTTTTTTTTTTTTTGAAACAAGACTTATATACATATTTACTTTTCAAACGGTGGGGGATGGCCACTCCCCCACACTAGGGTGGTAGAAAGTAGAAAGAAGTCAGAAATACGGGTGAAAACCCATATATGGTGCTAATTTTTGTTCACCGAGTCACTAGCTTGACTCGATCCCCGAATTCATTGGTCCATGGGGAAAGTTTGGAGATCCGGGACAACCATGGGTGGTATGTCCTCTCCAAAATAATGTTTCAATCTATGACCATTCACTTTGAAGTTGGGACCTTCGGGTTGAGATAACTCAACAGTCCCGTATGGATATACTTTAGCAATAGTGAATGGTCCAGTCCATCGGGTTTTTAATTTCCCCGAGAAGATCTTTAATCTTGAGTTGAAAAGAAGGACTCTGTCACCGACGTTGAAAACGCGGTTCTTAATCTTAGAGTCGTGGATCTTCTTTGTCTTTTCTTTGTAGATCAAAGAGTTCTCGTAGGCTTGATCACGAAGTTCGTTTAATTCATTGAGTTGAACCTTACGGTGATCACCCGCTTTATGAAGGTCGTAGTTAGCATGTTTCAAGGCCAAGTAGGCTTTGTGCTCGAGCTCGATCGGTAAATGACACGCCTTCCCGTATACAAGCTTGTATGGAGTACACCCAATGGGTGTTTTGTAAGCTGTACGGAAGGCCCAAAGTGCATCATCTAGTTTATCCGACCAGGAAGCACGGTTTTCACCTACTGTCCTCTCAAGAATCCTTTTTATACCACGGTTGGAAACCTCCACCTGCCCACTTGTTTGGGGGTGATACGCGGTGGAAAGACGATGAGTAACACCGTACTTAAGCATGACTTTTGCAAATTGATCATTGCAAAAGTGAGTACCCGCGATCACTAATGATGGCACGTGGGGTTCCAAATCGAGAAAAGAGGGATTTCAAGAATTTTACAACAACTCGGGCATCGTTAGTGGGTAAGGCCTTAGCCTCGACCCATTTTGACAAGTAGTCAACAGCCACGAGAATATACTTGTTTCCACGAGAAGATGGGAATGGCCCCATAAAATCAATGCCCCAGACGTCAAAGATTTCACAAACTTGAATAGCATTTTGTGGCATTTCGTTCTTTTGTGAAATATTCCCGTGACGCTGACAAGCATCACAGGCTTTGACTAACTCGTGGGCATCCTTATAGATCGTGGGCCAATAGAAACCGGAATCAAACACCTTTTTGGCGGTGTAGTTAGGACTATGGTGGCCCCCGGTGGGTCCAGCATGGCAAGCCTTGAGAATATCAGCGGCTTCCTGTCCGTATACACATCGACTGATGACTTGATCGGCACAGATTTTGAAGAGGAAGGGGTCGTCCCAAAAGTAATGTTTGACGTCTTTAAAAAATTTGTTTTTCTGTTGGGACGTCATCCCCTTCACGATGAAGTTACCCGCATGGTAATTTGCAAAGTCGGCAAACCATGGGGTAGTAGAGTCACCACGAAAAGTAACCGCACTGAGTGTCTCGAGAGGGAATGATTCATTTATTTCTTGTTTCTCGGATACATCTTGATGTGGGTTTTCTAATCGTGAGAGATGATCAGCAGCAAGGTTCTCAGCTCCTTTTTTATCACGGATAATGATATCAAATTCCTGAAGGAGGAGAACCCAACGGAGAAGCCTTGGCTTTGCATCTTGCTTCGCAAATAAGTATTTCAAAGCCGAGTGATCCGTATACACCACACATTTGGTCAGAAGCTACTCAGATTAGAATTTTAGTGGAAAAACTAAATGAGCCAAATCTTACAAGGGTACCCTCAGCATGAACAGAGGGTTTTCCTTCTGAAGCCTATCTTTAGATAGGCCAAACTTCACTCCAATCTTGCTCTTTTTTTATCCTCAGTACCTGGAAACAAGTTAGAACAAGACAGATGACCAATGTTGACTATTTTTATGTTTTTGTTTATCTTCTAATAACACTGGTTTTTAATTGTCTCTAAAGCTTTGATAAGCTTATTGGAACCTATATGAACCTAATTCAGTCCATGAAACAACCATAAACACTAACAGATTAATATTGAGAATTTTGATATAAAAAGGAAAAATGCATAAACAAAAGGATTAAGGAAACTTAATTATATTGCTTTTAAAAGATTAAAGATACACTGAATTGACTAAGAACAATGCTTAAAAGCTTTCAATTACACTATAATTGCATGCTACACTTATACGACTACTTTTTAACTAAAAAACTAGACAACCACTTCATTTTGCTTTCTTTGCCTTTTATAGCCCCTGATTAGGGTTTCTTGATCCTCTCTGATCACTTCCCCACTCTTTGTAGCCCTTGGATTGCTTCTGAGACCTCTAATCATCCGCCACGTGTTTTGGCGGGAAACTTCTTTTTGCAAATTGTTTCTGTAACAGACAAGGGGGGGTAGTAGCATTTAATGTGGATGTGAGGGTTGGTGTAGTGGGTTGGGCGGTGGCGTCTGATGGGGGTTGATGGGACCTGCAAGTGGTGGTGGTGGTGGGCAATACCAGGGGGGAAGGAAGGGGTGGTTTGGCGGTTTTGGGGTGGTTTGACCGGTATTTGACCAGGGTCAATGTTTGACCCTGGATTATATAAAACGGGGTTGTGGGTGGGCTTAGTTTTGGGCTCAAAATAGGAAGGGTGGGCTTTTAGGATGGACTTGGACTATTGGTTTATTGAGTAGTATTATTAGTTAGTCCGGTTTGGTTTATGGTTTACACAAGGACCATTTTTGTAATTTTATGAAAGTTAGGGGGTAGGATTTGGCATGTTTTCAAATTGTTTCCAAGGGTGTAATTTGCCAATCCATGAATAGTATAAGGCATTTTTATGATTTTTATGATTTATTTTCACCAGGGACTGAAACCGTCAAACTTTCAAACTTTAGGGACCATTTGTGTAATTTTTCACCAAACTTTCCACCAAAGACCAATCCTGTCATAAAAGGTTAGTGCAAGGACAAAATTTGTTTTTCTCAAAGTTTTTCATATCCCAGGGACCATTTTTGACAATTTTCAAAGTTCAGGGACTAAACTTGACATTTTATGAAAATTTTGCACCAAAGGACTATTTGTGTAACTTTTTGATTTATAATGACCTTTGGTGACTTTTTCAAGTTTTTAGAACAACTAGGGACTAGATTTGACAACTTTTGAAAGTTGGGGGACTGAAACTGCCAATTTTGCAAACTTTGTGCGTTTTTCATCTGTTTTTGATATTTTTGCATTTAAAACATGTAAAACACTTTCCTGGGATATTTTCACTATTTTGATTCAATATTGAGTGTTTTTAGATGTTTTGGCAGCTCAGAAATGGTAAAAATGATGAGTATTTACACACTCATCAACGCTTAAGGGCTAAAAAATGAGGCTCGCGAGGATCATGCATATAAAGACAAACCTGTTAAACAACATAAGAAATATCCGGGCGAGTAAACGTCAGATAGTGTAAACCACCTTCAAGACTGTGATATACTATAGAATCAAATACAGGATCCCCATCGACACCAAGCTTGGATTCCGAGTAGGATTAAAAGAATCCATATGTGCCCTATCTTGAAGCTCCATCGCATACTTTTTCTAAGAAAAAAAACATGCGTGTAGAGTCACGAGTAACCGAAATACCCAAAAAATAGTTAAGATCCCTTAAATCAGTCATATCAAACTCTTTATGCACAAAGGAGATAATACAATAAAGTAAACCTGTGTCATCAATGTATATCAGTAAATATGCAACCTCATAACCATGTTGATATATGAATAGGGACGAGTCACATCGGCACCTGAAGAGAAACCAACCCGAAGAGCATACCCCGCAAAACGTTGAAACCAAGCACGAAGTGCCTGCTTCAACCCATATAAGGACCGCTGTAACTGACAAACATGGTGCGGAAACCTAGAATCCTAATCAGGCTACCCAATGAGGGCGACTCTTTTCGGTCAGACGAATTCTATTACCGCTTACAATTGGAAGGGCTTGATCCTAAACTATCTTAGTGGTGGTGTCTAGTATGGCTTTCCTCTAAAACTACGTGTAGCATATGTAAACCAGGTTTCCTTAAATGTATATTAGTTTACATTTTCTAGCAAAATATAGTATTTGTGTGGATGTTTTAAGGAAAACAGGTTATATTTCTAGTCCCTTTCATTTCTCCTGTCTTTCCATATCAATATCATGCCTAGTTAAAGTTTCCATCTAACACGAAAATAGTAAGCATTTTTAGTTTCTGCCTTTTTTGTTTACTTTTTGTATCAGAAATATTTATGAAATAACAATAAGTATAACTGTATTATTGATAGTATGAATTAAGTGAATTGAAAAACTGGTTGGCATCACTACAGATAAAAAAAGGGGCATCTGATTTTCAGAAAACCACGTGCATTCAACTTGCGCCATATTCTCTTTGAGTAAATCACCAACAAGAAGGCTCTGTACACTTTGCAGACAAGTCGGTAAGTGCAGCAGTCTCCTTGTTCTTACTACTGTTAAGAATGAGTACGAAGGCACTAAATAAATGCTTTACTTAATCTTTGAAATTTCTAGTTTGTTAGTGTCAAGTGACTCTCGGAGTTCCACCAAACACTTCAGTAAGACATTCCTTGTAAGACATCGTAATGAAGTGCTCGGAGGAACTCTAAGGGACACTTGGCGTTCACGTATTAGTGTATACTATCAAGATGTGTTAAGAACTCAATCTAAGGGACTACTATCAAAGTGTGTTAAGAGCAAGTTTGACGACATTTAAAAGATATAAAATGTGTTATACTTTTCTAGTTTTCATGGTGTCAAGTGGCACCCGTTGTTCCACCAAACACTTCAGTAAGACATCCTAAGTGAAACATCCAAATCAAGTGCTCGGAGAAACTCTAAGTGACACTTGACGTTCCTACTTACGTGATGTGTTTGATGCCAAAAATGATGTAGTTATAGGTATATAAAGAAAATACTAGAGATGAGTGTCCGATTAACGTGCAAGCTAAGCATGAAGAAATTCATAGCTTGAACATGGTTGACATTGTGTCTCCATTAAGATATCGATGCATGTTTTCATTTTCACGTAAGGGGAGGGGAATCTAATTGAGAAGTCCGGAGTAATTTCAGAATAAACAAGGTTTTAGATTCTCATTTCATTATCTATCCCATATATGTGAATAGGTTCAGTTATAAACTGCAGACATTGTGGTTATAAGAATATAAAGATGACACTGACAATGATCAAGTGACCAAGTATAGTACACATGAGGAAATAAAAGTTCATCTCATTTGAATATCCTCAACTCCTAAACGTCATTAAAAAGCTAATTATCAATACGTTTGTGTTAGTTTATGTCCGTCTCTATCTTAAAAAATACACTTGCTTTAGTATCGGTAAACTTATCAAAAGTATTATTTGACACATTCATGATGTAGCAGAGCTCGCGATTTTTCCCTATTTACATATATAAGTGCTGATTAGTATTGTGTTAATAGGGATTGAGTCAAACGGCTTGAAAGTCGTCCAAAATCCAGTACTTTCTTAATGCATGCTTGTATCGAACCTCATATATATATATATATATATATATATATATATATATATATATATATATATATATATATATATATATATATATATATATATATATAAAGGGGGCTTTATTTTCAGAACCCTGTTAAGTGCGGGAACTGCGAGAACTCCAATTTTGCATTAGAAAACATGCATGTTCACATAAAACATATATGTTTTCTTACATACAAAATTGGAGTTCTCGCAGTTCCCGCACTTAAGAGGGTTTTAAAAATAAAACCATTTTGCATTGATTTTTTGCACTTAATAGGTTTTTATATGAACATGTATGTTATGCATGTTTGTGTATTAAGGTGTATGTAAGAAAAAATACTTGTTTTATATGAACATGCATGTTTTCCAATGAAAAATTAGAGTTCTCGCAGTTCCCGCACTTAACAGGGTTCTGAAAATAAAGATACACTATATATATATATATACTAGCCGAGTACCCGCGCCTAACGGCAGCGGTGTCTAGCTTTCGACAAAATTTAAGCGACGAATAATTTGTTTCAAAAAATTGTATATGTATCATTCAAGAATCCTTTTTGAAAAGCTGTTTTTCTAAAGGCATGATTTCACAGCAGCGACAATGTATATAGATTATTGTGTTTTTATCAATGTTTTGAAAACCGGGTTCGAAATTGACCCAGTCGAGTTACCGGGCACCGGGTCAACTGGTTCGACCGTCGGGTCAACCTGGCTTTCAATTTATTATTTTTTTTATTTTTTCGACCTGGTCAACCGGTTTGACCGCCAGGTCAACCTGGGCTTTTATTAAAAATTTTTGAAAAAACAAAACCCGTCCGGGTTTCGAGACCCGGGTCACTCAAAACCCAGAGAGTCTAACAGGTTAACCCGGTTTTAAAAATCCGGGTTTTTTTTTACCCTTTTTTAGCCGGAACCGGTCAAACCGGTTAACCCGACCAGGTCGACCCGGGTTTCAAAACACTGGTTTTTATGAAGCCATAGGGGAGGAAACTACTATTTACCAAGAAACAACTTATTCAACCATGGTTTTAAAAGGCGCACCATGGCCAAGCCAAGGCGCAGATAAAGCGTGAGGCGTGACTTCCACGTTATAAAATAGACCAATGCGTCAACTCTAGGCGTAACGTGAGATAAGGCGGGAAAAAGTGCAAAAAGGCTTGAGGCGTGACGAATTTTTTTTTATTCAACTTTGATAACTTTTTGTTTTTTATTTTTTAAATTAACAATATTACATGTAAAAATAGTTTTTTAACCTTATACCTTATGTATAATGCAAAAACATCGTCTTGATCGTCAATGCGTAAGACTTGATCATGCTACCACGTCACGCCTCACGTTATTTATAATATTGTATTCAACACAATATTTTCTTTTATTATTTGTTTGGTCCTAAAAAAACGTGAAAGCAATATTATTTGTCGGAGTATATGTTATCTCCTTATTCTTTAGTAATAAAAAGTATTTATTACGGCATGGATTTGTCGTTCAGCACATAATGTGCTTGTTTTGTTTTAGTATTTGAAGACTAACAAATAATTTTGATAGATATTATTCTCGTTGCAAATTTGGTCTTTAACAGGTGACACGTTTTCATGACATTCAAGTTGGTCATCTATTGTGTTCAAAAAAAAAAAAGTTGGTCATCTATTATTTTTTAATATAGTAGAAACTCGATAAATTAATACTCAGTTATTTAATAAACTCTCTAAAATAATATTTTTTGCTGGTACCGACTCGGGGATAGGGTGCTAAATTAATAATTCGCTAAAATTATAAGATACTACATTTTTGATAATTTCTTTAGACCCCATATAAAATATAAATTAATAATTCTTTATATATAGCATATTACATGAATGATTTATGAAGGTTTCTGGAAAAATGATTCAATTGTCTTTTGTTTTTTGTTGAAATCAATTTCCCCTTGAATCTCGTCTCTAATTTTTCTTAGCATGGTAAAAACTTCTGGTGTTGTTTTCTCATAGCTCAACAAGAAATTGTATTTATATAGAAAATATTTTTAATGTCCATAAAGTGATACATTGAATACAAGAAGCATAATAAGGTGGGAGATTGAATGTTTCTTGCAAATTGGGCCGTTCATTTGATATACATGCATTGTATACAATAATTAAGTGAAAGCTTGAAAGGTGTTTGTAAACTAAGTATTCTACTATAAATTAATAAAATATTAATTAATATATAAATTAATAATTATTAATTTATCGATTAATTAATAACTCTTTTAATTAATAAATTTTGGTAGTTCCAAGTGTATTATATTATAGAGTTTCTACTGTATGTCTTTTATGTTACCAATCTAATTGGAGCTTTAACATCTTTAATGAAGTTCTTGATAATTGTCATTGCGCAATTCCCGAAATTGGTTTAAGTTTTTATTGGATACAGTAGTACAATTTTTGAAGGGACGAGTTATAGCAACGGGGGCTACCGGTTAGATTAACCCTCTCTATATTCAGTAGGGTGTACTTGTTTTGTAATTTTTTTTGGACTTTTTGCTATTTTGTCGTTTAGTGACTGCAATTTTTTTTTTTTTTTTTTTTTTTTTTTTAGTTTTTGTATTTGTTTAAATAAAAATGATTATGTATGTAAAAAGGATTATGTATGTGTATAATAATGTTTTGTATATGTATAATGTTTTGTATAATAGCACGTTAAATATTACCACATTAAATAACTGCAACAACAACTGTTATTATTAAATTAAACGACAACGTTATACATATTATTTAAAAACAACAATATCTACGACATATGAAGATTATTCATCTCATTTAAAAGATCATGGAGCCGGGCACTTGACTGACAAGCGTGATCCTCAGGATTCCTTGCCATTTCTACCTCCATTTCCAGCGCCTTTATTCTTGCCTTCAACAACTTGTTCTCATTTTTTGTAGCAACGCAGTTTGAGCAATGCGTTGAAGAAGAGGGTTGATTAAAGTGCTCTGCTTCAAATTCATCTTTCCACGCGAAGTATCGACACCCATAGTCTTTTGTACCTGGCTGTTACATGTTAAGAAAATAATAAGAAATGTATTTTTAACAAACAAATTATTTACATAACTAAGCAAACGTCTGATTATTTACCACTGAAAGAGGACATGCATAAAACTGTCGCCCACGACTACCGTTTTGCCAGGATGTCCGTTCTATAATAAATCCTCTATCACATCGACACCAGAAAGGATTTTTTTGGCCCACCTGACAAAAGAATTTGCATAATGAATCAATAATGTTATTTACTAATTTAAATAAATATTTAATCATCTACTATATAATACAAACAGTTATTTACAACATAAAATCAATAATTATTTACATTGTTTTACAAGTACAAAAATTACAAAGAATGCATTTTTACAAATATAGTAATCATTTACAATGGTTTTGTCGGTGTCTCTATTAGTTACAAATACAAATAACTTTTACATTTGATTCACTATGTTTTGTCGGTATCTCTATTATTTACAACATAAATCAGTAATCATTTACAATGGTTTTGTCGGTGTCTCTATTATTTACAACATAAATCAATGAACCATTAGTCGATTTTGATACAAAGTTGCCCAGTCGGCTGCAACTGGCTCTCTGAAATGCCTCCATTGTGGGTGGATATAGGGTAGTCGAAAATCTCTGTCGAGCATCAGTACAATGTAGTGAGCACCCACACGGGCAATCACAATGGGGTCGGTTCCTTGTGATGAGTTTGGCCCGGTAAAAAGCGGAAAACATGTGTTCCAACCTGCATCGGATATAAATACAACAGGTCGGTGAATGCTTGAAGCGATAACCAGCCCCGTGAGTGGCATCACCATCCAGCGATCGTTAGGTGCAGGTCCATTGAACCAGTCTATGTTATACCAAAGTCGGTCAAAGTCTTGTTGCTGCCACATATCTATGTATCTTTGCTTATGATAATCTAACTCTTGCAACAACATACCTCTGACTTCGTCCCACCTATTTTCGTTTTGAACAATACAGTGGGCAACGCACCGAAACCCACAATTTCCATCACCCTCAACATTATGTATGCTTATTACGAGTGGACGGAAAATAGGTGGAATATGCTTAATAAACGCATTGCTCACACTATCTCCAGCATAAAATCTGTGGCGTAGAGTATCACCCGTGTAAGAGCTATGTCTTGCAGGTTCTTTCCGCATGTTCGGCACTTTTGTAGATCTTGAATTTGTACTTCTTCGGTGATCTATGAATGGTACTTCATCAAAGTCAGGGACTTCATTCAAGTCAGGGACTTCATCAAAGTCCGGGACTTGTGTAGCCTTGCCCTTTTTGTCCTTTGCGCTCGGACGTCCACGGGTATTTTTTTGAATAGCTGGTTCTCGTGTGTCAACAGATTCAGGCTGAAATATTTCTCTCAACTTCGTTAACATATTTTTCTTGACAAACGACGTTGACTTGCTAAAAATATTCTTGAATTGTCGCACGCCATCGTTAAACGAAGTATCATCATCATCACCAGGTTCGCTGGAAGAGCCATCTTCAGACGGGGGCCTAATGATAGAAGGCCACGGAACAGATAGGGTTCTCCAAAAAATATCAATTTGATCCAGTGGAATGGGGCGTCCTGAATTCAATTAAAGCGACTTGTATAAATTACTGATATTAATGTGGAAAACAACTTGATAGTTGTAAATTTAATATACTTACCATGATCTCTAAAGTATTGCATCTCGTGAAAGCATGGTAGTCCGAAATTTGCCCGCAACTTATGGCTACAGTCTGCTGCGGTGATCTTAAGGTTGAGTTCTTTTTCCATCTTGTCGAAAGCATGTTTGGAAACTTTATACCACAATTCTTGAAATAGTGGTGTATTACACGTATTTAGTTTCTCGTTCATGCTTCTATTGAAAGTCTCTTTTATCGCATTTTCTTGCGTAATGAGAATCTTATCGATCGACCTCAACAACCTGTCTAGTTTTGACTGTGTGCCGTCCAAATATAATTTCAACAACGCGTGGTGAGCCTCAACTCTGCACGTTGTTGTCTGGCCGTAGGAGCGATATCGGTCGGTAATATACGAGACAAACATGGGTGAGTAATCTCGCAGCCAGGTATCCATATACGCAGCGATATCTGAAAAAGAAATAGAGCATACTAAAAGGTCATTCGGGTACTTATTTAAATAAACATAAACAATGAATTAATAAATTTTTTTATACCCAGATGGTTCACCAATCGCCGTTGTAGGCGTTGATAATGGTCCCTGAAGGATTCGAATGTCGGAGCTTTAATCATCCAATCCCATCGGTGTTTAATGGACTCATACTCTTTTCCATCGTCGAATTTATTTCTGCAAAACTTAAGCAGATTTTGCTCTATATGCCATCGACAGAGTAATTTGTGAGCGTTAGGAAATTCTTCTCTTATTGCCCCAACCAACGCTAAATCTCTGTCAGTGACGATAACACGCGGGTAATATCTTTCGTCTATCACTTGCTTCACACGTTGCATTACCCATTTAAAATTATGCCCCTTTTCACTGGATATAAAGCTATACGCCATTGAAAATGTTTTATTTGTTGAAGTTACTCCAACAATTTCCAACAACGCAATTTAAACATGGTGGTATTGTACGTGGAGTCCATCAGCATTATTTGAGGGAATGTACACCATATAGCATATGACGTGGGGTGCACAAAAAATAGCTCCTCAAGCACTTTGGTATGCTCATTTACCCTCGGGTACCATGTATACCCTGAATCCCTCAAATGCGAGTACAAGACTTGAATTGGAGTTCTATCTCCTACTATGTCTCCCCGGAACTTATTTTGTGCGTTATATATAGTTCTAACGCTAGACACGTTATCCGGATTACGGCCCTGTATTGTCGAAAGTATATTGAGTGGTCGTACGTTATAATCTGTCAATTCTTTGACCAAACCCAACTCATCATCCTTTAATCGCATTGCATATGGCACACCATGCAACGAATCTAGCATATCATGATTATGCGTATCATCCTTCACCCTCAAAACCCAATAATTTTTTGTTCGATGATATTTCGCCAGTAATCTGAATGGACAATTGGTTTTATATGTTTTGGTTTTCCGTTTTCCACTACCTCGTACGATATAATTCCCACCCTTTGTACACCTATAATTGATTTCGTTCATCAGACCATCTTCTGATTTGGTTCTATTTTTTACAATTACAAAACCGAGCTCCCGAGCTATATTTTGCACCCACTCAGTTACTTGCTCGTGAGAATCGAAAACCTGAAAATACGTACAATTTTTATAACATTTACATTTTATATAACATTTTTTTATAATAATTACAACTTTTACAACATTTACATTTTTTATAACATTTACAAAACACTTTTTTTTATAATAATTACAATAATTACAATTTTTTACAACATTTACATTTTTTTATAACAATTTTTTATAACAATTTTTATAATAACTACAATAATTACATTTTTATAACAATTTTTATAATAATTACAATTTTTTACAACATTTACATTTTTTTTTACAAAATACTTTTTTTTTTTACAAAACACAACTTTTACAAATAATAATAATAATAATAATAATAATAATAATAATAATAATAATAATAATAATAATAATAATAATAATAATAATAATAATAATAATAATAATAATAATAATAAAGATTTAATACGCGTACGCGTATATCTCCCACCCACACACACACACCACACACACACACGCTAACTCTCTCTCTCTCTATATCTCACATCTGTCTCTCATTTTCTCTCTCTATTTTAGATCTGGAAATGATTCTAGATCTAAAATTACTCTTGGTGGTGTGGTATGTGATGGTTCATCAGTGGAATGTGATGGTATGTGCATGCTTTTTAAAAGGTAGGGTTCATCAGTGGAATGGGGGTTATTGGGGCTTAGGGTTTCGTATAAATTTGGTGGGTGATTCTGTGATGTTTATATGATTATTATACTTGTGTGATGTTTAATTACTCAGATCTGTCATAAAAAATAAAAACGCCTAATTTTTAAAAACTAGGGTTTGGGTGTTTTGGTTATTTGGTGGGTGATTCTGTGATGTTTATATGATTATTATACTTGTGTGATGTTTAATTACCCAGATCTGTCATAAAAAATAAAAACGCCTAATTTTTAAAAACTAGGGTTTGGGTGTTTTGGTTATTTGGTGGGTGATTCTGTGATGTTTATATGATTATTATACTTGTGTGATGTTTAATTACCCAGATCTGTCATAAAAAATAAAAACGCCTAATTTTTAAAAACTAGGGTTTGGGTGTTTTGGTTATTTGGTGGGTGATTCTGTGATGTTTATATGATTATTATACTTGTGTGATGTTTAATTACCCAGATCTGTCATAAAAAATAAAAATGCCTAATTTTTAAAAACTAGGGTTTGGGTGTTTTGGTTATTTGGTGGGTGATTATGTGATGTTTATATGATTATTATACTTGTGTGATGTTTAATTCCTCAGATCTGTCATAAAAATTAAAAACGCCTAATTTTTAAAAACTAGGGTTTGGGTGTTTTGGTTATTTGGTGGGTGATTTATGGATGGTGGTTCTGTGGTAGGTGATTCTGTGATGGTGGTTCTTTGGTGGGTGATTCTGTGATGGTGGTTCTGTGGTGGGTGATTCTGTGATGGTGGTTATTTTGTAGGTGATTCTGTGATGTTTATATGATTATTATACTTGTGTGATGTTTAATTCCTCAGATCTGTCATAAAAATTAAAAACGCCTAATTTTTAAAAACTAGGGTTTGGGTGTTTTGGTTATTTGGTGGGTGATTTATGGATGGTGGTTCTGTGGTAGGTGATTCTGTGATGGTGGTTCTTTGGTGGGTGATTCTGTGATGGTGGTTCTGTGGTGGGTGATTCTGTGATGGTGGTTCTTTGGTGGATGTTTATGTGATTATGTTGGTGGTTCTGCGGCTGTGGGTAGGTTAACACCTTGATCTGCCACCAATGAGTGGTATGAATACCTGCTCTGGCCTACCCCATAGTCCACAGGTGTGTGATATGTGATTATGTTGTGCTCTATGGTGATGAATGTGAGACTTGTGTTTCACTTTTGGTTCAGTTGGTTTGGGTGATCTGTGGTGATGAATACCTGTGGCTGTTGGTAGGTTAACACCTTGATCTGCCACCAATGAGTGGTATGAATACCTGCTCTGGCCTACCCCACAGTCCACAGGTATGTGATATGTGATTATGTTGTGCTCTGACCCTCCTATGGGGTGGGTTATTGTTAGGAATACAAATATTCCTGTAAAAGTCTCGGTCACCTAATTATTGTAATAGCATTAAGTTAGCTCGTAGTTAGTTTGTTTATTAGTTAATTAGTATTAGTTTAAGTAACACCGTGGAAGAAGGACGGGTCTTTACCCACTGTATACCTGATCCACAGCCCGGGTGTGGGTGTTTTATTAGTTATCTTGTAGGAACTATATATATCCCTCTCCACATGTGGAGAGGGTGAGCCTTTCATTTTTTAATCTAATTTTTCTTTCTTCTTTTATCTCAAGGTTCCAAACTCTCTCTCTCTCTCTAGTTCTTGAATCTAACACAAACATGGATATCATCTACCATGAATTAAGGCCACCCGAATCTAGATGTTCATATTCTACAATTGGTATCAAGAGCCATGGTTTCATCCTAGGATTGTTGGTGCTCTAATTTGTAGCTTGGTTTAGTTGGTTCGAAATTTTTTTTTGATGAACACACCTCGAATTGATTATTGGTTGTGGTGATTTTGATGATTTGGTGGTATTGTTGTGTTTTGAGGTGTTGTAGTACTTAACTTTTCACTTGGGTAGGTTGAATTAGTTGATTAGTTTGATGTTTGATGTGATTTAGTGCAAGTTTCTTGGTTGAGATTAGCTTGTTTCTTGGTTGAGGTTAGCTTGTTCTTGGTTGAGGTTAACTCTAAAACAGGAAAAAGACGAAAAAGGACGAAAGTGACTGTTTTGTCTCTATTCTGCGGTTAGCTTTGGTCAACTGCGGTTATCTTTGGTCAACTGCGGTTATCTTTGGTCAACTGCGGTTAGCTGTGGTCAACTGCGGTTAGCTGTGGTCAACTGCGGTTATCTCTGGTCAACTGCGGTTATCTTTGGTCAACTGCGGTTATCTTTGGTCAACTGCGGTTAGCTTTGGTCAACTGCGGTTAGCTTTGGTCAACTGCGGTTAGCTTTGGTCAACTGCGGTTAGCTTTGGTCAACTGCGGTTAGCTTTGGTCAACTGCGGTTATCTTTGGTCAACTGCGGTTATCTTTGGTCAACTGCGGTTAGCTTTGGTCAACTGCGGTTACCTTTGGTCAACTGCGGTTAGCTTTGGTCAACTGCGGTTTGCTCATCAGTTTGACCAAAGTTGACTTTTTACGTCAAAACTTCAAACGGTCATAACTTTTGAACCGTAACTCCGTTTTCAGCGAATAAGCTGTCAAAACGTCCGGAACAGGTTGAATATTGTGAGGTTTCACCACGAAGTCGTGAAATGAATTTTTCGAGGCCCAAATCACCTCCGGAGTGAAGTTTTTGAGGTTTTAAGTTTTCAGACCAAAAATTTCACCGTAAAAACTTGCATCAACCGAATCAAGATCACAACTAAACAACATATAACCTTGTCAAAACAAACAATCATCACTCTTAACATAAAATCACATTCAAGAATCCAGTTATCAGGATTGAGTATAAATTTTGGGCAACGACTTTGTTTGAGCTTCAAGAATCCAGGATTGAATATTAATCTGGTTGTGATATTCTCGAGTTTAGTGGATATAATTTCGGGGTATATATTTATGTCGACGTGATTACAGAGTTTTTAAGCTTGTCAGCATTGTGGATGCCTATGATTTGAGTGAGCCTGCAATTTAATTTTTGCGACTTGAGTCACAGTTGACAACTTGCGATTTGATTAATTGCGGTTCGTCAAATTGTGTTTTGATTTGTTGCGACTTGACTGATTGCGATTTGACCAATTGCGATTTGACGTTGCGAGTTAATACTTGCGATTTGACGTATTGCAATTTGGTTGTCTGCAATTTGACTTGTTGCGATTTTTCAAACTGCGACTTGACTTGCTGCAATTTGATCAAGTTGATACTTGACTTTGTTGACTTAAGTTTTGAAGATTAGTATTGCAACTCACCCTTTAGATGCTCTTGTTAATTTCGCGGTTACTTTTGATGTTTTTAGAAAATCCCGCGAAAGATTCGATAGGCTGGACTTGGTCTTTGACATATTAAAACTTACGGGATCTGACTATTATCTTCGGGATAAGTTTGTGCTTCGAGAACAGCAGGAATTGGGAAATTACGGTGACTTGATTGGTGTGTTAATTCACGGGCTGGCATACTTAGTGTCACAAACATCTTGGGGTGGATGGACGCACGATGTTTGGTGACCCTTGCTCGAGTGTATTTAAGGTGATTAGACTTGGATGTTCAAGAAGTGGATATATACAATTAAGGATGGAAGGTTGGGTATATGTCACTACCTATATTTAAAGGAGTTACGTTGTTGTGCTCAATATAGGTTCTAAATCACGATTTTAATGCAAGTATAAGTCTCTAACTTGTCCTTTATCATGCTTCATCAAGAGATTGTTGTTTCTCAAGCTTCTAATGGGATTGTAGTACAAGAACTTCTCAAGAGATGGTCAGACTTAAAGACAGGAGGTGATTTGTTTAGAGACGTGCTTTAACCCTTTACTCACTCTATAGTTAAGCACATTTCATCCAGTGGTCTAGCATATTCCGAACTACTATGAATCATTAATCTGCTAAATCATTGATGAGGAGTCCAGCAAGGTGTTACTACAAGCATGTCTTTATCACCATCTTCTCTGCAGTAGGTTTATGTGTCTCCTTCCATGTATCTGATTTGCGCATGACAAACTCACGACTATCACAGACTTTCAGTTCTTTGGCAAAAAGGTCATTGCATGTCCTTTTTGAGGGGGAGAATTTGCGCAAGTTTCCTAGCGATTCCGTCTCCTGTAGTGTGAATCTTTGCAGTTCCGGTTTCAACAATTCAGGATTCAGTGGATCAGTCTCTAGAGGTTTGCTCACTCTTTAGCGACTATCTCTAACTTATTGGCAAGTTACTAAGTGATGAGATTCGTGTGATTGGTTAATCATTTTGCAATTAGTGAATTGTTGTAACTTAAGTCGTTTCGATTAATCAAATTGTTATCTGACGTTGTGAGTTAATCCTTACGAATTGACTAATATCAATTTGATATATTGTAACTTGACTTGTCACGACATGACACTTAGTGCGAATTGTGACTCATCCGGTATCTCTCTCTAAGTTTAACTTGTTGAAGATATCTTCCGGTTTCTTTTGTTGACTTTAGTAAAATCCCTAGAAAGAAACATTTCTCGGTTTAAGTCACATAAGTTGTAAAATCCCGTTTGAAGATATTGAGATGTCAACTGTTTCGGATGACATTCAAGCAGCTGGTTCAGACAGCTATGTTTGATTGGTCTGACTATGAGTCTTGGGCACTCCTAAGAATTTGCGCATGTTTCTTCTCACTTTGATTGCTCAACCGCACAAAATGATCACGAAGCTAATTTGGTATCCTTTGCTTGAGGGTGAAGTTGGATTTCACGAAAGAGTATACCTATTTTATCTTGAAATCGGGGATGGTTGGATGCAGGATTTCAATGATAACTTGCTCGCGCATAAGATGTAAGTTGAAGACTTGGGTTATCTCGTTTCCAGAAGTCGGGGTGGATGGTTGAAGACCTGGTTAACTATCACTTAAAGGAGTTACGTTATTGTACTCAGTGTCACACGTAGATAACGTTGTGGATAATCGCAAGAGGTGATGATTGTCTCATACTTTGTCAAGATAGTATTGAGTACTTAGAGATTTGCATGGTTCACAAATTCTCTACACCGTTCTTCCAACAACAATGCAAGCTTAGGTAACAAATTTGAGTAATTATGCTTCATTTTCAAGATTGGTATATCGGGTTCCTTCATCATGTGGTCAAAATTGTTTGTGTTCGAGGTTGGTTAATTGGACAAAGACTTTAAAATTGTGATGTGATCTGTAATTCTCACATGATATTCTTAACCCAAACTGATGTTTTCCATAACCAAATCAGTCATGCCACATTCAACCTGTTACTATCTCACGGTTTCTTCTTGGTTTTGTAAAATCCCGCGAAAGAACTTATTTCTCGGTTTAAACTATAGATTTGTAAAATCCCGTGATGATGGGCTATGTGCTCTTGACCATGGTCGGGTTAAAACCATTATCAAAGTTCAGCCATAACATCACAAATGGCTAGATTGAGGCATTGAATTGACGAAATGTGACTACGGGGTTAGTTCAGTACTATTTATTTGAGGCTGAAGTGAAATTTCATGGGTGCGTGTACTTAGTATCTGAAGATATCGGGAAGGTTGGATGAAGATTCTTCAAGATCCTTGTTCGAGCTTTCAATACAACGACAAGGACTTGGATATCTAGTTATTTTTTTCTTTCTCTCCATTGCAAAATAACTATCACTTTAAGGAGTCACGTTGTAGTGCTCAGTGTCACATGAAGTTGTGGATATCCAAGAGGTGATGTACATCTTATACTTGATGGTTGGTTGGTTGAAGAGTATAGACTACTTAGGGATTCGATGTTGCACGAAGTCTCTACACCGCTCTTTGTCTCGCATTATTACAAGTTTAAGTCACAAACTCGGGTCATATTACTTCGGTCTCAAGTTCATCATATTGGGTTTCTCTCCATCTGTAGTCACGACATATATCCAACAGAATGATAATGGGGTTGGTAACGAGTTAGCAAGAGAGTAGAAGAAAAGAGAGAGATGACGTTTGATCACTTCAGATCAAGCCTCGTTCTTCAATGACAATGACGTCTGTACACTTCAGTGCAGGCCTCGTACTTCAACATTATGGCGTCTGCTGACAACACTTCAGGCCCCGTTCATCTAAGAAAAGAAAAGTGTATGCTTGAGTGCACTTTATCTTCAAAAGAAGAGGAATCTTCTTATTTATGGCCATTCTCATCAACAAGTTCATGCTCTTTCCGTGCTTATTCTGTTTTCAAGTGGATCGGCGCATATTGGAGTATTCTATTATTCACTTATTCAACCAAAACTTGCATTCGACAGGCATATGCAATTTTTGAGGGGGGGGGGGGGAAAGGGTGAATAAACAACATGTCAGTCCTCAAGTACCGTCAAGTGGAGCTTCCTACCGTTGATGGTATTCATATTCACTAGTTCAATCATCAAAAATTGCAGTTGGCTGGCATATGCAATTTTTGAGGGGGGGAAAGGGTGAATATTAATCTACATGTTGGATGATGACTGAGAAATGGTCATACGACTCCTGAATACGTCAGTTCAGGAGTCGTGCTAACCATGGTTCTCCAACACTACATCTTCCTCTCTATTAAGGTGTTGAAGAACATGGTCATGGTATGCATGGTTCTCCAACACTACTTCTTCCTCTCTATCAAGGTGTTGAAGAACATGGTCATGGAATGCTAATCGACATAGTCTCACGGGCTGATTCAATCAGTAACAAAGGGTTTCTAGTCAATGCTTCATGTATACGTCATCAGGCTACATGTACACATAATGATGATGATTCCGATTAATCGTAACCATCATGGGGGAGAGAAATGTGTACACCAAGGACGCACAAAAGGTTCACGTGATCGGGCTTAATCGTGTATTCCGGTGTTGAAAAGCCGCAGAGATGATCAGTGGTTCAACATGTCACCTTGGTATTAACGTTTCACTGTTATGTCATGGTATGATTAATCGTAACCATCAGGGGAGAGAGAATGTGTACATCAAGGACGCACAACAGGTCTACGTGATCAGGGCTTAATATCCAAGGATGGATACATTCTATAGATGATCAGTGGTTCAACTTGTTACTTTGGTGTTATACTAAAGACTGAAGAAGGTCGAGTCGTCAGTCTATTCTTTATTCTCGGATGGGTGTTATCGTCTCATGTGTGCGCTGCGGGCTGATGGGTTATATGTAAAGTTACTGGAAGGCATTTGGTGAGATGAAGATGGTTGGTATTCTGTTCCTCCATATTGGGCAATCTTGAAGTAGGTCGTGTCTACAGTCTTCTCTACATTCTCCGCTATGTGATTAGAAGACTAAAGACGGCATGTATTTGGTTATCAAATGACCGTGTCTACAGTCTTCTCTACATTCTCCGCTATGTGATTAGAAGACTAAAGACGGCATGTATTTGGTTATCAAATGACCTCTTCATATTATGGGTGTTCGTCCAAAGTCTTCCTTCTATTATGGGTGTTCATCAGAAAGGTTGTCAGTCTGGGGGAGAGCACTAATTAGGGGAGAGTGAAAAGTCTGAGTTAATCCCTAATTAGATGTTCTCATATTGCTCTTCAGCAAGTTGATTCTCACAGGATATATTTGAGCTTATTTTGTTCCTCTCACAAGATTTCAAGTATATGGGCGTAATATGTGTTGCTGATTCTGAGGTGTCAAAACCAACAAGGGGGAAGGAGACATACATCGAAACGCACAACGAGTACACGTGATGAGCTTTACACTTCTACTTAATTGAAGTTATTCCGGGAAGAAAAATGTCATGACCGCAGAGGAAATCAGTGTTTTAACTCGTTCTTTTGGTGTATTATTCCAACTACGTAGGGGAAGAGATGTAAGAAACAGTTTCTGATGACAAAAGATGTACACAATTGATTGTGTGTGTACTTCGGGTTTCTGAGCTTCATATAATGAGACTGGTTGCATCATTTCAACTACTTGGGGGGAAGTGGTCTCTGGATACTTTTTGGTACGCATTACCTCAGCCTTCAATAGAAAGAATGTTGAGAAGAACTATTCAAGCGTGAGATGATACGTTGCTGATCTATCAAAGCTTCACAATGAGAAGGCTCAAGTTCAAACGACTATTCAGGAGCCTCGAAAGCTTTGGTGGAGAAGGTTTAAGAGATGTTGACTACTGACTTCTACAACATGCAGACCGATATCCTCTTTTCGGTATTGAGGTCAACATCTTCTTAAACTGCATAATATCCTTTGTACATATCTTATACCAATACGTAAATAGAAAAATATAATACCTACAAAAAAAAAAAAAAAAAAAAAAAAAAAAAAAACCATAAAAATCTGAAAAATCATAAAAAAAAAAAAAAAAAAAAAAAAAAAAAAAAAATTCTTCTCACGACATGTCTCTTGTGTAATCAATATTATGTACGTTTCTAGAAATGTCATTCAATAATGACACGGAATCATACATATGCTTGAGCAAGAGTTTTTCGGTTTCAAATAAAGTCTTTTTCTAAAACATGTCGTTCCTCAAAATATTCTTCAAAAATATGGCTTGTAGTCATTTCAGGCTACAACCCGGACTTCAACAATATGGCTTGCTATTACTTCAGATAGCAACCCGGTTTTCAAAAATGAGGAAAACACGTCGCCAAAAAGACGGTTGTTCCTAGCAAAGGGTGCCGTTCATCCGAGCGTGAATTACTTTATATTCATGCACCCTCGATCTAATGTACGCTTCAGTGCATTATTTCTTGATAAAGAAGAGAAATCTTCTTTTTGTCGCCAAATACTTTCCCTTCTATGATTTTTCCGGGAAGTATTTGTACAAAACTTGGTGGTACCATGAGATTTTGATTGAAAATCAATTTGAACTCAAAGGTTGATAAAATTTTCACTCAATCAATGACGTTATTAGTTTATGAAAATATTTATGCTTTAACATCCGTCATTGATTGAGGGGGAGAGTGATTTCTCAAAATTTTATGTATCATCAAAACTCCCCACACTTCGTACATAATACCTTGCAACAAAATGATTTGTGATGGTTATGTGTCAGAATGAGTAAATTTTTCAAAGAGTTTTCATTAAAACTTCGAATCTTTTGCAAACTCTTCAAATCTGACACATAACAACCTCCCTCACAGTTTGAGGGGGAGCAAGAAAAAGTTCCTTTTATCAGAAAATATTAAACTTGACCGCATTTCTCTCCCAAAAACGCTTTCTAAATTATTTAAATCAATTGAGATCAAAAATCTCGAAAGATTTGAAATTTTTGATCGGGGGAGAGAATGTGATTTAAATATGAAATCTGATAATCAAAAGTGATCTTTTGTACACAATAATAGGCTCCCACATATGTGCTAAACACTTTCGAATATCGATGCACATATTAAGGGGGAGCTAAAGGCGTTTGTGGAAGTAATACTAAAGACCGACCATTTATCTTTATGCATGGAGTTATAAGGTTGGTTAAGGTTAGGTATGAATTCCCATGATCCACCAGAACCGGAAGGATCTTCCCAGGGACAATCCTCTAGATAGAATAGAAGTCCTTAGGAATGATTGAAAAAAGGAGTAAAGTGAGAAAGGGAAGAGTGCGGACTTAGATAGAGCTAGGACTGGAACAAACCCAACAAGGTTCTAGTGGTGAAGTCTCGGTAAGCACTGAAGGGGTTGAAGAATGAAAAAGAAATATAATGAGAAAGGGTGAAAAGAAATAGCCCTCCAATTATTCAACCTTAGGGCAGAAACCGGGTTCAATACATATGCTACTGGCGGTTACTAAGGTAACACCGGTATTGAAGATAAGACGTCATGGACCCAGTGACGCACTGCACCAAAACTTCCCAACCACTCAAGTTCTCTTAAAAGAGCTTGTTTCAATCTCACGGGGAACCCTGTGCAATGTATCGACCGCTCATTGCGAGCCATGTTGATACCTAAAACAGGAGACGCCTCCCCAGTCTCCAGGAGCGGATCAAAACGCACTATTGAGTCTAGAGCCATGAGATCATCCATAAATCTCGCTAGGACACATTCCAAATATGCTTATTGTTTCACATAATGTGGAAAATAAGATAAAATATTTAGAGTCCTACGCATTATCCTTGTGGTATTGCCAGAACATCCGAGTGATATGAAAATATTCACAATGAAGATGGAAATCCTTCTAGAGCGAACATCACTCAAGCTCTTGGTAGGTGACATGTGAGATCCATCTTGGATCAATGATCAAGTGACAACTGGAAAGCAACAATGGTGCGATTCAAATTTGAATCAAACTTGTTCCAGGATATGGATTGACGGATACTTTTGCCTAAACCTCTCAATGTGCTTACCAACTTATCTTTCGAGCACATTGATTGTGTAATATCTTTTAAACAAAAGTATTTTTGATGGAAATGTGATTCAATGTATAAAACTCTCGTCGTGTCTCAAAAATGTTTATCATATGACACGCGAGTGATTTCTATAAATCAATTTCTCATCAATCCGTGAATATCTATTCATCGATTCACTCTATCGTGCTGTCTGCTTTGAGACGTTCCGGTATGAGAACATGCTAAGTATGAAGATTCCGAAGTGGATTCTTTGGAAAATTCATTACTACAAGCTGGAAATTCCTGTCAAGGAGAGTCTTCTTTAAAAGAGACTCTACCTGATCACAAGTCGGTTTTCACAAAACCGGAGGGTAGTCTGACCTCGCAGAACGAATGACAAAGCCATATTCGTTCTCTATCTTTATTGCTAACTGTTTTATTTCAGGGACACATATAAAGATGGCGTTGATGGCTCCAGTTTCCAGCTGAATCGGGTCAATCCATACCTCATGCTCACACATCCTCCACACTATCAATGAAGATGAGAGACTTGCTACAACAAATGTTGAGAGACTGCCAACAACGTTTCCGCAACTCTGATGAAAAAGTCTCCTAATCTACAACTCTTATGCAACGTCTCCAGATAAAGAAGGGTGTGAGCATGATGATCCTTAGTCACTACATCACATGAAGGCAATACAACTATGGATGAGCTTGGAGATTTACTTTGGCTGATGATCTCAAAGGAAGCTCAAAGATCACATATCTCAAAGGAATTCTAATCACAAGTTTGCTTGCTTGAAGTACAAAGTGTGAAGAAAAGTGAAGAATCAGATCCTACGAGCTACAGAGACTAAAGAATGCTTAAAGACAAAAGAGCTTAATTTCAAAGGTGACCTCGCTTAGGGGGAGATTGTTAGGAATACAAATATTCCTGTAAAAGTCTCGGTCACCTAATTATTGTAATAGCATTAAGTTAGCTCGTAGTTAGTTTGTTTATTAGTTAATTAGTATTAGTTTAAGTAACACCGTGGAAGAAGGACGGGTCTTTACCCACTGTATACCTGATCCACAGCCCGGGTGTGGGTGTTTTATTAGTTATCTTGTAGGAACTATATATATCCCTCTCCACATGTGGAGAGGGTGAGCCTTTCATTTTTTAATCTAATTTTTCTTTCTTCTTTTATCTCAAGGTTCCAAACTCTCTCTCTCTCTCTAGTTCTTGAATCTAACACAAACATGGATATCATCTACCATGAATTAAGGCCACCCGAATCTAGATGTTCATATTCTACAGTTATATTGACGGGGGCTATTCGGTTAGATTAAACCTCTCTAATATGCTTGATAAGCAGTTTCTGATGAAACTGCTTATAAGCAGTTTGATTTGAAACTTGGTTTAATCAGTTTGCTTTTGAAACTTGATAAGCAGTTTGTTTTAAAAAAAACTGAGATATGGCAATGATGATTTAAAAAAAAAAAGTTTTGATTTTGGCGTGGCATTACCGAATGGACATGCAAAATTTTTTTTTTTGCAACCTTTGAAGTTGCAGCCAAATATGATAAAACTTGCTTATGATGCACCAATATATAATCTGAGCCTAATGTTACCTCTTGTGTGTTAAATGGTGAATTTGACATATTGGCAGCCTAAGATCTTTGTTGTGTTTCACTTGCGGCTTTCACTTGCTGCTGCTTGTGTTTCACTTGTGTGCAATCTGCTAAGAAATGGTTTGTTAGAATATTTAAATAGCGAGGGTTAATCTAACCAAATACCCCCGTTGCTATAACTCGACCCCTTTCACTTGTTTGTGATATTGATTGTGGTGAGACTTGCTTTCACTTGTTTGTGATATTGATTGTGGTGAGACTTGCTTCTTTGTGAGCCTTGTATATAATTGGAGCCTTTCTTGTGAATTATTGCAGTGCTCTTTACTTTCCCGTGAGTATTTGCAGGAATCTTTACTTTCTACTGTTGTGAGTAACATGGGTGCAGTCTCTGCAGTGAATTGAGAATCTTACTGTTGTGTGGAATGTGAGACTTTGTGTTTCACTTTTGGTTCACTTGGTTTGGGTGCAATCTGTGCACATTTGGGTGCAATCTGTGCACATTTAGGTGCAATTTGCTTGTGTGCAATCTGTGCACTTGGTGGCAAATCTGTGCACTTGGGTGCAATCTACTTGTGCAAGCTGCTTGTGTGCAAGCTGCAGTTGGACAAAATATTTTTTTCAAAAAAGGCGATGACGAATGGTTTTCTAAAAAACCGAACGGCATGGCAAAGTGATATTTTATCACTTTGCAGCCTTCATATCCGAGCCTAATATTTGGTTAGATTAACCCTCTCTAAATATGGTAGGGTGCACTTGTTTATATATTTTTTTTCAAAATCGGCGATGATGAATCTGAGCCTATTACCAATCTGCTTGTGTTCTAAATGCTTGTGTTCTAAATCGGCGATGATGATTGTTAATCTAAGCCTGCAATCTGCTTGTGTGCAATACTGCATGTGTGCAATACTAGCACTTTGGACAAAAAAACATGGACAAAGGACAAATAAAAAAAAGTATACCTATTGGACTAATAAAAAAAACAAACAGAAAAAGAAAAAAAAAAAAGTCAAAAGGACAAAAGCTGCATGAACAGTATTGCAACAGTGGGCTAGTGTTAGGGAGGGTGGGAGTAGACCCCGTTTCCCTAACACAACCCTTTTTGAATTAATGCATCTTTTCAAAGAAAATGAGACTTTCGAAGTTGACTTTCTAATTTCCTTTAATCTGATTCACTGCTTGTTTTCGAGGATAGTACAATGTACACTCACATGTTACAACTTTTTTAGCAGCCTAAAAAATACAGTAACACACTCACATGTTACATCTCTTTTCATTATCTTATTTTATCTTGTATTTTGTGACATCAACTTGATTTTTCTATGATACTAAAATTTTGAAATTCAAACACTTTTAAGTTTTAAACTTTTAAAACAATAATCTTTCGAAGATTTTCAAAATTTAAAAATATTGGAATTTAAAAAATTCCAGATTCGTAAAATAATACTGTACTCAAGAAAAAACAAATAAAAAAATTCAAATTTGTTAGTAACCAAAGAGATTTATAAAAATTCCCCACTCAGATTTATTAAAAAAATATATCAAACTTACAAATAAAAGGTCAAAAATATTAGATTCACGTTAGAAAATAAAATAAAAAATCAAATTGATAAAAAAAACGAAAAAAACAAAAAATATGAATAAAACCAAAAAAAAATGCAAGATTAATTCGAAAGAAAAGAAAAATAATAAGAAAAATAATAAAAAAAGAAAAAAAAAAAAGAAAAGAAAAAAAAAATACTACTTGTACAACCAAGAAAAGAAAAATAAATATCAGAAACTTATAAAAAAAAAAGAAATCAAAGATCTAGAAAAAAACTTAAGCAAACAGATTTATAAAATACTCAAAACCATTAATTATAAGATAATTCAAAAACTGTTATAATTCAACAAAAAAAAATAACCCAACGAATAAACAAAAAACAAAAAAAAAAAAAAAAAGAAAAAAAAAAAAAAAAAAAAGGTTGTACCAAGTATTAAAAAAAACACAAAAAACTACCTCAAAAAACCTTGTAGTGGGTTTTGGAGGTTGTTTGCTGCAGGTACCCAATCGTCGTGGTGGTGGGTCGAGTGTGGCTGTGGTTGTGTTTGTTATAGGTGGCATCAACGGAGACAACGGCGGCTAACTATTCCGGCAACGGCGGACGCGGCTTAATTGAAAAAAATGCCAAAAGCTCAAAAGACATTATATAGATCCAAAAAATTACAGATCTATTAAAAAATATAAAAAACTACAAAAAATAATTATAGATATATAAAGAAAAAAAACATTCAAAAGTTGTTTAATACATGGATCTTTAGAAAAGCTCAAAAGACAACCTCTGCACTTGATAAAACTTTCGGTTGGATCATGGTGTTCGGCTGCAGTGACACGGTGGTGGTCGGCGCATGGTGGCAGTAGGTTGTGACATGGTGTTATTGGTGGTGGAAGAGATAAATGTGTATGTGTTTATTGTATGAGTTTGTGTTTGTGTGTGTGAGAGAGAGAGAGAGAGAGAGAGAGAGAGAGAGAGAGAGAGAGAGAGAGAGAGAGAGAGAGAGAGAGAGAGAGAGAGATTTTTGGTTGGTGTAGGTGAGAGAAATGGAATAAAGATGACGAAAGTAAATGGGGTGTGAGGGTGATGTTGGTATGGAGTACTTATGTGTTTTACATTGGTTTTGATTATTTTTTAGGTTAAGATGTTGGTTTGGTGTGTGTAAATTTAGGGTCGGATATAGATTCATGAGTCTGAATCTTAATTTTTCAGGTTTGGAGTTAGGAGGGGATATGCATGCTTTATAATATATATATATATATATATATATATATATATATATATATATATATATATATATATATATATGTTTAACGGTTTTGATTATATAAAGCAGTGCACATTCAGTATGAATAAATTTACACAAACTGCAGTAAAATCAAATTTGATAGTGTTCCAAATCTGAAACCGAAATGCACTATGACATTTTCTCAAATACCAAAAGAAGAAAATTGGTAGAGATGAATAGATGATGGTTATATTTGGCTTGAAGTCAGGCTCATCTTGCACATACAACGCAAGCTTTGCAATGGCTATTACAGGATACTCTCCATTAGTTTTAGATCTACGCGTTAATTGTTCAACTTTGTCTTGACTTAATTAGCATATATTGGAGCAGCCTGTATCAAATAACAAAGCACCAAACATCTCAACTTATACGCTATTTCAGAACAGATTATGTTACGCAAAACTGCGTTTTAATTTGCTTTTTTCCAAAAATGCATTTTCTTTCTAGCAAAATGTACATAATCACATTTGGCTAATAGTTTGCAAAACACTGTTATTTTTGTTTATTTGAATTTTGAGAACCCAATAATCACTTCTAATACACAATTCCTAACATTGTCTTAGTAGTAGTTATTGGGTTTCAGTTTTCGTAATTGGTATAGTTATTTTATTTATGTTCTGGTCATTTTAGTAACTCGGTCAGTACAAGCACACGCAAACACTATCTCATGCAACCTGTATGTTTTGGATTATATGATTTTTATTATTCCATATCTTATGAATTATTTTCAAAAGACATTGAGATTACAAGCCAATGTTGCAAGTAAACAGCTTAAAAGCCTACCTTGATCGAGAAATACTACATTTAACCAAGAAGCAACTATTGAAATTGATTTCGACATAAAATGCAAATATATAGATTAAAAACAAATATAACCAACTTTTTCAACTTTGAAATACTTCATTGGAATGAATAGCTTAAAACCATTAAAACACACATAGATAGTGGCAAGATTCAAAAACTAGTATTAAAAAAAAAAAAAAAAAAAAAAAAAAAAATTAACTTCATTCGGCGAATCATCTAAACCATTAAAGAAAACAAAGCTTAACTCAGAGAAACAAAATACCCCTATCTAGCACACATCAATCACCCCTTTCAATCAGACCAACAATTGTCAAAAAGATCCGCAGCTTTACCAACCTTAAGAGGATTAACATAAACACCAATAGAATTCAAAGAGCCATGCATTAAGAATGCTTCCATGAAATCCTCAAAAACAACACTTCAGAGCCTAAAGACAATTCACCGACCGTCGACCTTCCAAAGGGTCCGTATATGTTTTTGTTGGTAGCAAAAACAATTGAAACCACCCTACCCATAGAATAATACTCGCCCCTTACCGAAGTTAAAAACTCTAAAGGGTGATCCAAAACAATCTGCATTATTTAACAGCAATAAATGTTAACAAAAAAAGGACTAAACAAAACTTACAAGTATTTTTATAAGTCGACTTGTTGCCAACTTTATAAAACTATATATGCATGTCTCATCTTATTCTTGGAATTATAATATCATGACAATCATATAAAATAAACCAAACACATCAAGAGAGCATAGCGGAAGCGTTATAACAAGATCATATAACATGTAATTAATTAATCAAATATAAAAGTAAACGTACCTTTGTGATTCTAGTCCGAACAAGAATCAAATGCAATCTTTAACTCAAGAACCCTAATTAGGGTTTATGTGAACAAATCCAAGAAACAAACAATAATGTGTTTGATTCGCGATCTTGTACATACATACTACTTCAAGTAAACGTTTATGCAAGTAAAGCGAGCACAAACATTAGAAGAATAACAAAGTATTCGACTCCCTTAAACTTTAATGGGGTGTCGAAATCTTTGCTAGGAGAAGAGAAGAGAAAACACACAAGATTAGGTGTTCAAGTTATATCAAAACATTGAAACCTTGTGTGTTTATATAGGATAGAAAACTTGGAACAAAAGCTTCACCAAGCGATGTGGGATACCCTTAGTCAATCGACCTTAACCAACCCACAAGGGTTCTAGAGCCTTCTTGACATTCCAATTTTCATCTATAGTCCCTTTCCTTTTATTTATCTAATGGTCGTTAGCCTTTTCCATTAAATGTTAACGATCATTACGTGTTTACGTTCTAATAATTAATATAACATTTATATAATTATTACTCATTTACTTTTCATACGTAAAGTGTGAAATCCCGTGATCTCGAGTTCGATCTTAACACACGACTATTAATTTATGTTCATAAAACCAACAGCTCCCACTTGGACATATCTTAATAGTGTGATCACATCGGTTAGCGTCTTGCAACACGCCGATGCCTCTAGCACGATCTCGAGTAAGGCTCCTGGAAAAACCTTTTAATGATTTCTCATTATTATTATCCTTTTGTTTCTAATAACACGTTAATAAGGATATGGATTAAAGTCATTCCTTAATTAACCATTCTGTTTCTCGTTGTTTGTGATTGATTAAGATTACCAAATCTTCTGAACATATTCAGGGGAGATCTTGGGTGCGGCCGCACATGCATCTTACCAACCCTACGAGGGGCCCAACAGTATTAAACTTCAAAAATAAATTTGAAGGAACAAATTCTATCTTGACTACAAGCAAAACCCACAAACTTTGTAACACTTTCGAAAACAACCCTTATGACTACCAGTTACGTATAACGTTAAGTTGTTCCACAAAAATGTACTACATTCATGACACTTATCTTGCATCTCAAGTCTGAGGACAACTTCTCATGATTTACTTAATAACAAAATCCATAAAATAACATCATGTAGTTGGGATAAGTCCTATATTCGATATCATTGAATATCATCTGAAATGGCATGAATACGCATCAATATACTTTAAGTATATTATACCAACCTTCAGATTTGTCTTGATTTAATAATATTCCCATATTATTAACTGACAACGGACAATTTAGAATAACATTTATTCATGTATTAAACATACAAATACATGATACAATATATTATAAATTAAACATACCATGTATTTAAATTTATAATAATTGTTTAACATCCCTTATCCAAATACTAAATAGATCAATGCATGATAACTCTTGTTGATGAATTATGTCTCAAGAAATGACATTCATACTTGTTGACAAGACATAAATCAACCAACTTTGATCTATCGGAATTTTGAGAATACTTATTTCAAGAATTCAACTATTGAAGTTCTTTTATATGCATACTCAACTATTTTGATAATGCCTTATAATGTTTCATAAATGTGTGATATCCTTAACCACCAATTTATGATAATCAAACTTTCAAACATTTTAAAGTTTAAAGTATTCTTATTCTCTTAATGTATAATGCAACTATACTTTATTAAGTAAGCATAACTAGTAATAGCCAAGGATGAAATCCTTTACCATAACTAGTATTGAGTGTCATCTCAATTTCATTTAACATCATTGTATGCAACAACAATATACTATTAAAACTTTCCGTAAATATTAATATCTATTGTGCAATGTTTGATGCCCTTCAAACTTTCAAGTTTGTTGGCTCTGACAATTTTCACAACAATTGAAAAATTGTTCATCTATAGAATTTGGAAGCTGTTCCAGATTTAGGATGTGATTCTATAATCAAACATATTCATTTAGAATATTACACAAGTTATCTAATAACCTTTTAATTATATATTAATGTTGCTAAATCATCTTGTAATCAAGCATGATACAACAAAACATGATGTGCATGAAAAATCTTTGAGTCATACTTTGATTTTATTCATGTCATACATATCCATTTAGACTTTCTAAATAATATATCATGTAATATTAGATTCATTTACCGCACATGTTTCAACAATAAACATTCATTCCAAGGTTGTATGTCTTATTTCCTAAATCTTATAAGTAAAGTTTCATTCCAAACAAATAGTTAACTTTTAACTTATATGGAATGTTACTTTTATATGTTCCACAACATATATGATTTAAGAAATTAAACATAGTACTCCCACTAGCTTTTAGGAATACTTAGAAATTATCTTATTTCAATTATAAATCAAAACATGAATTTAATAATTAAACATAAGAGTAATCTTCTAGATGCATGCATTTATATATCTATAGATTATTGCACTTTGTACACTACTAAAGATTTATTTGAATTCATAAACTCCTTTTGATTACTTATCGTCCTTGCTCAAGTAATCACTTAAGAAAGAGTTTTGATATTCCATTGTCAATTTCATAAATATGACAATCATAATCTTTATATATTTAATGTATTTAGAAAAGAATATTCAATCACAGTTAATTGCGTAAGTATGATTAATAATCTTGTCATAAGATATGCATTAAATACGTGCACAATATTGTCCATATGATTTCTATAAAAAGATTTAAACCACGAGGGTTACCTTATCTTTAAAGAAACTCATCTTCATTTTCTAGTATAACTATTAAGATAAACCAAGTCTCTAAAATTGATTACCTTTATGGACAACATCTTAATCATTCATATCATGTATACTTTACCCAATTTCATATTTAGTAATGTATCATAATGATTATCAGTTTTACAATAATCTTGTAAATCATAGCCCTCAACATATTAATCAAATATCTGAGATATATTGCTATTCTATGAATGATAATTCCATCATCTTGAGATTTAACATTTAAATGTCAAACTTTATTATCATGTTGAGATTTAACATTCAAATGTCAAACTTTATCATGATATTTACTAGTGTATTTTAGAAGATTATGTATCTTGTAATTTTATCTTTTAAAGATCAAAACTCCCACTTACTTTTAGCAATTTAAAGACTATCTTTAAATACTTAGCAAATAAAGCAATAATACAATGTTCTCTTTTGGGATATTACAAATACTTATTGACTGTTCCTGACTTTACTTTGTTAATAACCTCTTCATAAGCAGTTAAACAAATTTGGAACTTCAATTTAAGACTTAATGAAATTCATCACATTCATCACATTCCATCATATGATGATGTCTTATTAATCTTCTAGGTTGGAGTTTTATTAAATATGTCCAAGTCATACTCAATATTCTAACCTTGATAACTTTTTGGAAGAAAAGAAATCATAGTTATCTTTAATCAAACAATATAACTAGAGTTTGATTTTTCTAACTGAACATACCATAAACATTTGGTATTTCATTAGTATTAATATTATAAGACAATCTAACAATATTTAAAATAACCATATTTCCTTTTGGCTTGTCTGTTTACCAATTAATTCATTTTAATGGTATAATAATTTTCAAGCCAATTACATGCTTTATAACACAAGTACTTTTTACAAAGTCACTTCATGTCTATGTCTTTACAAGAAAACATAAACTGTTATAATCCCATTATACGTTATAAGTCATTTAACAATTTAATGGCTTCATGTTTATGTCTTATTAAAAAACATAACAAGATAACGTCTTACTTTATTATAATAAGTCTTGTAACAATTAAAAGACTTTATATTTATATCTTTACAATGAAACATAAACATGTTTAACTAAAGTAATTATGAACACCATCTTTTGGTTTCAATAGTAATTTCAAGTTAATTTATTACTTCATAATGTAAATAACATTATTTCTTTATTTATTTATGCCATTCCAAGAACACATAAATATTCAGATTGAAGTAGCATTAGATTACTTAATTAATTTATGTCATTCCAAGAATTCATAAATATACAAATTAAAGTAGTCTTGATATCATATTGACACATGTTCTAATAGGTAGCTAATTTAGAAACTGCAAATTCTCATAGCTCAATTACATCAGTTGATCTGCTAGTAATGAAAATATGAAATTCACCTTGTTGTTGCAATCTAGCTAAGCTCTCACATAACATAAATTGTAACACCAAGTGTTTCTTGAATTAGATTAGTATAATTCATATTAGAACTTTATTCTCTTACCTGGTAGTCAAGAGAATCCATTAAATCATATCTTTATGAGCTCTTTCTTGCACACATTAAAGATAACATTTCTCCCACTTGTGCATGGAACAACCTCATATAGTTGATAAACAACATGCCATGCATTTGTTTATGTGTTCAATATGATTGTGTCATAGATTTTAGCATAACAAGTAGATGTAGAACAACAATGTCTAGTAAGGAAACGTACAAGACTATCCTTAAAAGTATGAGTGTCTACACTTGAAAAGTAATTATTTTTAGCTACCAAGATGTCAAAGCTTGTAACTCCCACTGAATTAAAGATCATTACAATAATTCCTTATTCAGTAATAAGTACACCATACTCCCACTGAATTTGACAACATTTAAAATGTTTCCTATCCAGTGAAAGAAAATAGTGTGCTTTTAACTTTCCTACACCTTTGAATGTCCATACGTAACAATTACTTATGCATTAAAGAGTGTATCCTACTATTTAAATGATGGACTATCCACCAAATGCTATTAACTTGAAAAATTGGGCATGCAATTTCTTCCTTAATAGGTCTACCATCCTACAATGTATGTAGCACCTTTAGAATAGTTAAAACAACTAGTTTGTCTTTAACCATTTTGCGGTAATTAGTCTAGCTTCTAATTATAATAACTCATAAAATATCATACATAATTTTCTGTTAACCAAATATCATATTTGTTACTAAGAATTTAATCACCGAATAAGGATGATAAAATCCCTATGAAAAATATTCGCAATTTTCTTAACTATTAAAAAAAATTGCTATGAGTTAAATTAGAATTTAGACATATCTAACGTTCCTATTATCCTTTCTCATTCATGAAAAGGAATAGGATTGTGTCTCACTCTTCTTTCATAGAAATGAGACTTCTTTTGTCTTTTAAGTAAATTATTCTTAATCAAACATTTGTTTGAAAACAGAACGAGATCAATTTACCAAAGCCCAAAGTGCGTTTACGGTTTGAATGTTGCATTAATACATTAAAACGAATTACAAAATTCAATTTCAGTATTTTCGATAATTAGGTCTTTAAGAAAATAAAATACCCATTGGTAAATATTCATATAAACCATAGTATTTTCTTAAAGCTAGGATCCTAATTGACATAGTACCACTACATCAGTTGATCTGCTAGTAATGATAGTATTCAACAAGGTAATTGTCGAACAATAATTGCCAATTTCATATTGCAATTCCTAGATCATTATGGGATTTACATTCACAAAACCTTTGCAATGTAAGCATGTTTCATCCCCATCTTAATGCCTTGAGTCCAAGATCGCACTTCCTACTCAATTTAAGTCGTCTAACTTAAAAACTGCAAACTCATAAATCCATTACATCAGTTGATCTACTAGCAATGAAATTATGAAATTTACCTCTCCATTGCAATCTAGTCAAGCTCTCACATGATGTAAACTACAACTTCAAGTGTTCTTAATTAGATGGCATTCGACTTAATTTTATAAGGGTATTAATTTTGACGTGTAATCAAAATAATGTATGAAGAAGCATGCATATAGCTTCATATCATTGGTTTTATAAAACAATTTTATTACCAATTCACTAAGAGTAAAATAGCAAAGTTTTGATTGAGGTATCGGGTTCACCAATTAAAGAATTACCAACAATTATCGTCCACTTATATCGTACTTTTGCATAAGCCCTAAAGGTTAGTGTTTCGGATAATCATTGTGGAATTGTGGTCAATTCACCCTTAAGATGACAGTGTACATGTAATGGTTGTTCGGTAAGTCTAATTTACACACAAACGAGCGTTAAGACAGAATGTTGTCTATCTAAGGCCACAATTTAATGCGAAGCCAACCTTATACCCATCTTATAGAGTGTAAACTTCGGTCGAGCCTAGTTAACCATTACGTACAAAAACATCAATCAACCAATCCTTTGAAATTTAAACTCTTAAAACCAAAACAATTTCGCCATTTATTTAGTCCATATTATTTTTCTATTCAAAATTACCATTTTTCGTTTATAAACATGTCTCACATAATAATAAACAAAAAACAAGTAATACATAATAAAAAATAAACAACCAAATAAACATATACATAACATAACAATTAAATATGTATAAACATGTAGTCACATGCAAATTTTATTCAATAGTCCTATTAATAATCAAGTCTAGGTGTATAATGCATTTATTCAATTAAGACTTTCTTCTTCAATGGAAAAAGAGCCACATAAATCGATAAATCGATTGCGTAAGCCAAAACTAAACAAACACCACATAGCACATAATTGATTACTTAATATTAGAGTCTTCCTCAATTCGACATCTATTAATAAATTTACATGTTTTGATATAACTTAACATTTAATTTATATATCCAATTTAAACCTTTTAAATTATCACACAATTTAAATCCATGCAAATATGCACTTTTCATGGATTATGCTTAACAATTAACATATTGCACCAAGATCGTTTACTAAAACGCATAAACAATTACATGACAATCCTATGGTTTCTAATCATATTAAAATCAAAACCAAAACCCTAAATATCTAATAAGGTCAATCGACCTAAATAAAAAAAATTAGGGTTAGGAATCGAAAACCCTAAAAAACATGTAATTAAACGAATCAAGATTCAATTTTTACGCATTTTTATAATTAATTACACATTATAACGGCTAATGATGCCACTGTTGGAATTATAATATCATGACAATCATATAAAATAAACCAAACACATCAAAAGAGCATAGTGGAAGCGTTATAACAAGATCATATAACATGTAATTAATTAATCAAATATAAAAGTAAACATACCTTTGTGATTCTAGCTCGAACAAGAATCAAATGCAATCTTCAACTCAAGAATCCTAATTAGGGTTTATGTGAACAAATCCAAGAAACAAACAATAATGTGTTTGATTCACGATCTTGTACATACATACTACTTCAAGTAAACGTTTATGCAAGTAAAGCGAGCACAAACACTAGAAGAATAACAAAGTATTTGACTCCCTTAAACTTTAATGGGGTGTCGAAATCTTTGCTAGGAGAAGAGAAGAGAAAACACACAAGATTAGGTGTTCAAGTTATATCAAAACAATGAAACCTTGTGTATTTATATAGGATAGAAAACTTGGAATAAAAGCTTTACCAAGCGATGTGGGATACCCTTAGTCAATCGACCCTAACCAACCCACAAGGGTTCTAGAGCCTTCTTGACATTCCAATTTTCATCTATAGTCCCTTTCCTTTTATTTGTCTAATGGTCGTTAGCCTTTTCCATTAAAAGTTAACGATCATTACGTGTTTACGTTCTAATAATTAATATAACATTTATATAATTATTACTCATTTACTTTACATACGTAAAGTGTGCAATCCCGTGATATCGAGTTTGATCTTAACACACGACTATTAATTTATGTTCATAAAACCAACACTTATGACCAAGGATATGATATTCATTGAAGAGAGATTACTTCAAGCAAAGGTATGAAGGCATTTATCAAGAATATGTGTGCCGTATCTTTGCAAATATAAACATATAGGATGACAAGAAACAACAAAATGATTTCCAATATTATAACTAAATAATAATATATGAAAGAGACCCGACCCCATTGGAATAATGTAAAAACTGAATGGATTTTATAGAATCTGGTTGATGTGAAATAAGAATTTGGACAATATCAGACTTACCACCTTCGTCCCACACCGAACCTTGAGTTACTCTGCGTCCCAGTTTAATCATTTGGGCCATTTGGTATGAGAGAAGGATCAAATATAAGAGATGGCTGGTCATATAAGAGATGGCTGGTTAGGTGTGCGAACATGAACAAGCGGAATTGGGAAATGGCAATGAGCTAAAAGGTGATGGAAATAACGAGGTGTCACGCTCTTTAGAAAATGTATTATTTGAAAAGAAAAAAAAAAAAAAAAAAAAAAAAAAAAAGAAAAAAAAAAAATTGGTTTTGGTTTCACTAGACTGTTTTTTAATTCCATGAACTTAACAAGCAAGGATACCTCTATAGTTTGGTTTGGGCATGTTAGAAGCAATCCAACAAACCGGTTTTTAAAACGGAACTACGAATCAAGAACTACTCCAACAAGACCCCGACAAAGGGTTATGATCCTTTAATATCGAGTGGTACTAACACAAGAAGTACAAATAAACCTCGCCTCCTCATCTCTCTAATTTTATAGAATGAGGGGGAGGGGAAACAAAATCCTTGGTGAACAAGGATTATACAACTGAGAAGGTTAGGAGATGTCCTAATACATGACTAACCTTTTTAAGTTTGATCTAAACTACAACTAATAACCCCTTCACTTATATCCAAATTACTACACATTAATATTTTAACAATTTTCACCTTAGTGGTAATAGTTAGCCTTCTCTGATACGGAACCTCGGACCAGGGACCCCCTTCGTTAAGGCGCTAGTAGCAATACCTGCTACTAATCTTAGCTCAAATCCTAACTCTATATAGAGTCCTTTTAGATTGTGCATATGTGTTTGCTAGTGTTCAAAATAAAAATAATAATAATTATTTGTAATGTCAGTTATTGATAAGATGTGACCAATACACATGTGTTTTCGGCAAGTACATCATTTGTGAAGAAAAGTTGATTTTGATAAAGATGTAAAGGCGCAAGTGCAGCGTGCATCTATGTTTTAATAAATTTTATGAGAAAGTAAAGTGTGCATGTATGTTCTTGGAAGAATGCACGCATGTTTTTCACGATGTGCACATCTATATTTAACAAGATACATTTTATTTGAATGTGTTTCACTCGATATCAATGTTTGTGTATACTATTCATGTTTTTTGTTTGTAATAAATTTACAGATGACATGTATTTGGTTATAAATGTCGAAGATTAAAGAAGATACATTAGAAACATATGTGCAATTAATATTTTAATCAAAACAAGTTTGATAGCTAAACAATGTACGCAAGATACATATATAAACTTACAATATTTTAGAAAACACATATGCTCCTGATTTTTTCTGAAAACACGTATGCTAAAAAAAATTACAAAATTAAAAAAATAAATAAATAAAAATCCAAAAATCACGAGGCTTAGAAGACATTTCTTTTTTAATGGAAAAAATCATAAAAAAAATGAAATGTGTTTTATAATAGTTTTCATTTAAATAATACTATTTAACAATGTTAAATTCTTATTGACCAAATGGTTCTGTAAAATACTCTAGATAAATAGTAGTTCTGCATTGTAAGACTTCAAATATTTATTGGGACACTCACTATACAAGCGGTTAAAGCAGATTATACTTAAAGTACAACGACATACAGTAGATTGTCCCAAAAAAATTTTGAAGTGTGTCAATCACTTCCCCAAACCAAAGGCCTAGGTATCGCGTACAACTTGTATCAATTGCCTAGAAACCTCCTTGCAAACGCCTAGCAGATTAGCAATCGCCTAGCACATTTCGTCGCCTAGCAATCACCTATAGACATATATACGGTTGAAAAGTTATTCTGAAATGACGAATAATATCTAAAAGTTTATTTTGGAAAAAACTATGTATGACATTTAATTTCGTAAACTAACCTTATAAAAGGGTCATTTAAAAAAATTCTATTATTATTATTATTATTATTATTATTATTATTATTATTATTATTATTATTATTATTATTATTATTATTATTATTATTATTATTATTATTATTATTATTTTGAATTCTGAATTTGTTTTATTTCTTTTAAATTTAGACTAAACATTGGCCTGTGTCCAACCCATTTCTGCTAAGTACATGGAAAAAAAATATGGTAGTTCCTATAGTAAATACGAGCGGGGTACCCGCGCGTTGCTACGGATATGTTGTGGTTAATATAAATTTGAAATAAAACGTTTGAAAAAAATTATTGTTGAAATGTTGTGGTTAATCTAAACTCGAAATAAAACAATTGAAAAAAATTATTTTTGTTATTAACGACTAAATTTGCAAAAGATCGATAAACGTAAGTACTATTTTTTTAAGACTAACTTTGAAATTAAAAATTAACCTGAGGTTGGTCTAAAAAAAATGGATGAAGAGTACATGCTAAAAAAAAAAAAACGGATGAACAGTACTGCTACAGTACCATGCTACAGTAGCGACACACACAAAATCACTGTTTCGTCCACTGTAGCTGCTACAGTGAACGATTCCCCCTTTTAGTATATATAATAATATAGCTCCTATCACACATTCGTTCGTACTAGCTTAATTATTGCCATAAAGTGAAATTCTATAAAGGATATAACTTTTTTTGGCAACCATGGTTTACGATTTTATGGATGTCTAATTCACGGGGTTTGAACCCACTGCCATACGTCATATAGACTCAAATCATGTACATTCTTCATTTTTCAAGAGGTTGGCGTGACCACTGAGTTACTTGCAACATAATATTAGTATCAAAAAGTGGGGTTGTAAAGTTGTTATACTCTTTTTAAGATTTTACTTGGAATGTGATTTACCTCAAAATGTAGACTTTAGGTAGGATTATGGCATATTCACTTTTGGCCAACTATTTGATAATTTGTACAAGAATTAACTAATGATCAGAGGTGAGGATCATTTCCCATTACTTGATTCAAGTTGGGGAAGTGTGAGTCATTGGATTTGATCCATTGGCTCAAATCAAAAGAGTAACTTGAGACAATCCCCATACAATGATCAGTCACTCGTCGTGATTTTATGATGTTTATGTTGATTGCAACGGAAAAGGATGATTTGAAACACGTGGTGGATGAGATACGTGGTTGAGATACAAAGTTATAATCATGTGGGCATATTACATGGTGGTTGAAATAATAATAGTGAGGCACAGGTTATATGGACCCATATTCAAGTGAAGACCTCCTAAAAGAGTATATATATAACCATATGTCTATATATCATCATATATACTACTTTCATCGTATTAGCAAAATGGCGCAGTTAAATAATGATGTGTCGTGGTGGTGGGAAGGGATCGTTAGCCGCAACAGTGACGAGCTTATTGTGGCAGTAGTTGTGATCACCTTTACAGTAGTGATCTTGGCTATGCTATGGTCCAATATACTCTCTAGCTCATCAAAGGGTGCACTACTGTTGCCACCAGGACCACGTTCGTTGCCAATTGTTGGGTACCTTCCATTTCTTAGCCCTGACTTGCACACACAGTTAACCAACATGGCTCACACTTATGGCCCTATATTAAAGTTCAAAGTGGGAAGCAAGCTTCACATTGTGATAAGCACCCCTGAATTAGTAAAGGAGGTGGTTAGAGACCAAGACGAAAACTTTTCAAACCGGAATCCACCAGTTGCTGCCAAAATACTCTCTTATGGGAGACAAGATGTAGTATGGTCCGACAACAACTTGACATGGCGCACTGTTCGTAAAATATTTGTCCAACAGGTCCTAAGCAACAAGAATCTCCAAGCATGTAGTTCTTTCCGAAGGGATGAAGTTAGAAAAACCATCAAGAATGTTTTTAGTAGAATCGGAACTACTATTAACATTAACGAGGTTTCTTTCTCGACTGAGGCACATGTCATAACAAGCATGGTTTGGGAAAATGCATCAGTAGATAGTCATCTTGTAGCTCATGAGTTGCAGATGGTCATTTCAAATTTGTTAGAGCTTGTGGCAAAGCCGAACCTGTCTGATTTCTTCCCTAGTCTTGCATGGCTCGATCTACAAAGTGTCGAGCGGGACACGAAGAGGGAAGTTCAACGTTTGGATCGAATTTTCGATATGTTTATAGACGGTCGAATCAAAGCTAACTCCAAGGAGTCGAAGGAGGCACTTCAGCATGAAGGAAAAAAAGATTTCTTACAAATCTTACTAGAGCTCAAGGACCAAAAAGATACAAAAACCTCGCTAAGCATGACCCAGATAAAGGCACTTCTCTTGGTAAGCTTCATTTTAAACCTTTACTTTCTTTAAATACCATCACGCATCAATCATATGGTTAAACATGCGTCATTGTATCAGGACATAATGACTGCAGGAACAGAAACAACGACAACACTAATAGAATGGGCAATGTCGGAAATTATGCGTGATGAGAGCGTAATGAGAAGAGTTCAAAAAGAATTAACGGAAGTCGTAGGATTAAACAACATGGTGGAAGAATCTCATCTACCGAAACTACAATACCTAGATGCAACAATTAAGGAAACATTAAGGTTACACCCTATTCTCCCTCTCGTAGTCCCACGGTCACCAAGCCAAACTTGCACTGTAGGTGGCTACACCATCCCAAAGGGTTGTACTGTATTTCTAAATGTTTGGGCAATCCAACGGGATCCTCGGTACTGGGACAATCCCTTAGATTTTAATCCCGAGAGGTTTTTGACTCACGATGGGACAAACAAATGGGATTTCACAGGGAACAATTTGAAGTTCTTTCCTTTTGGATCCGGAAGAAGATTGTGTCCAGGTTATGCATTGGCTGAGAAAATGCAAATGTATATCTTGGCTTCGCTTTTTCACTCATTCGACTGGACCTTGCCGAAGGGCAAAGAGCATGACCTTTCTGAAAAATTTGGCATTACCTTAAGGAAAAGAAAACCTCTCATGGCTGTCCCATCTCAAAGGTTGTCCGATGTGAGCCTATATATGTAATCTTGTTGGTGGTTAGTGTTGGCCTTCATGGATCACTCAAGAGAACATCGTCAACAAATAAGTTCTTTGCTATTTCGAACATTGAATGTGTAACAAATTAATTTCTTTTGGAACTTAATATATTGTGTGTATGAATACTGAATAAGTTTTAAATTGTTGTCTGATTTCTCACACAGTTTGTAATTGTAATATCCTTTGAATAAATGAAGATTATAGTTCTTCCTTTGAATAAAATCTATAAAGTTCTTCCCATTTGAATCAGTGAGAAGATTGTCTCCAGGTTTATCATTGGTCGAGAAAATATGAAATGTAATTCATTCAAGTTTGATAACGGGTGAAAGCTAGCGTGACTCTTCCGAAAAATTTGGCAGTGTTAGAATATTAGTGTGTAATAGTTAGGATATAAGTTTAGGGGGTTAATTGTATTTTAGCTCAAACTTAAGGAGGTTAGTCATGTATTAGGAAAGTTCTTAACCTCCTCAATCGTAGAATCCTTGTTCACCAAGGATTAGGTTTCTCCCCCCTCATTCTCTATAAATAGGGATGAGGGGGTGAGGTTTTATTTGTACATTCTTTTCTTACTCACGTTTAATAAACGTTTGAGTGTAAAATATCTCGTGTGTGTTGGTGCCACTCGGCATTAAGGGATCATAACCCTTTGCCTAGGTCTTGTTGGAGTAGTTCTTGATTCGTGGTTTCACTCTAGAAACCGATTTGTTGGATTTCTTCCAACAATTGGTATCGGAGCCTTGTTCGAGAAGAACGAATCACACAACGTGGATAGAGCCAAAACAAGATAAACGAGTGAACCGGGTTTGGTTCGTCGGTTACTGCGCAGTCACGGGAAAATTGGCACTGCGGATTCGTTAACCCTTGCTACGAAATTTGAACCGTAGGTTGAAGACACATAGATCTAGGATCTCACTGGAGGGATCTTGCATCGGAGCTTCTAGGAAGGAGATATAGCTTGTCGAATTTACTGATCTGGTTGATGTCTTGTTTGTCGTTTTCGGTTATTGTTTGGCTATCGCTGTGTAGATTACAAGGTTAAAGGTTTCTAGGTTTACGAGTCAAGATTACTTGGGAAAAAAGGTTATTGAAGTTTTCTTGCAAGGAGGTGGATCGATTCTCCTAGGGTTATGGGAAATCGTTTTCTTTTGTCACAAGGTTCTTGGAGTTTCGGTTTTGAGCTTTAATGGTGACAAGGTTTTGCAAGAAGTTTCAACTTCAAGTTTTCGGTTTCTTGGAATTCAAGTCTTGGTGGTTCTTGGAAGACAAGTAAGGTTTAGCTTTGTCTTGGGATTCAAGAAAAGTGATTACTTGGAGTACAAGGTATATCAAGGTTGTAGACTTGAGGTGGAAAGATCGAAGCTTTAGGGTTTTTCTAAAGGTTAGTAGATCAATTATTACAAGAAAGCGGGTTTAACACACGGCTTGTGAGACTTGTCGGTAAAGTTGGTTAAAAAGCAACTTGACAAGGTTTGTAGCAAGGTTAAAGAACAATGGCTAGTATGAATACTAGGTTAAACATCGATCAGCTCGATGGGAATGTTGTACAAAAGCATGGAGGTTCAAAACAAGTTGGATTCAAACAACTTGATCAAAACAAGTTGGGTTCAAGCAACTTGGTCTTGGTGTTAAAACAAGGGTCCATGGAGTACATATTCAAAAGCGTGTTTGGTTTAAGGTGGAACTGCAGGGAGCTCAGGAAAATCGTGAAGCTGAGGTAATTCAGGAGAGTAACGATCATGCTGCAGTGGCTCAAAGAAAGTTGGAGGTTAAACAACTTGAAGGAAAGACAAACACGGACTGCTTGGTAAATAAGCGGGTATACCTTGGTGCAAAGATCAGGGCAGACATTATGAAAACCGGAGTACCTGGTCAAGAAGGTGCAGTGGGTAATGTTGCTGAAAGGTATAGAGGTGACAGTAATACGGCTGCTTCAGGAGTTGCTGGAGTGATAAATGAAGATGCACATGAGTCATTGACTTTCAGGGATACAGTTGCTTGTGAGGTAATTTCCAAGTGTATGGGTGTAATGAAAGAAGATATGGATACTCGGCCTAGTATGTGTATGCTTAGCAACGGTTTCAGGCGAAGCAGTGACGACAATAACATATATTACTGGAACTATGCACAAGGTATGTTCATATATCTATTCCTCTATATAGATTATACGAGGTTTACTTGCGAAAGCAAGGCTGAGATCTTGGTTACCAAAGGTTTGTTGGATGAAGCAAAGGAAATTATACTTGGTATGGAGATCTTCAGGACTCAGAGTGGTAATACTCTGAGGGTGTCACGATTCAGGTTTTCCAACGGGATGTCGGTTCGGATATTGTTGGGGGGACACTCTACGCTGTCGTTAGAGAATGGTCTATCAAGGAATCGTGATGAAGAAAAGAAGAGTAAGGGGTCATGTATATATGCAGTTGGAAGTCATGAGTATCAAGTGGTCTGCACGAGACCTGACATAACATCTGCGGATGTGGGAATGTTGGATAGGTTTGATCGTGGATTACAGACGGACGTACAGGCTTTTGTGGATTATGACTACGCCATGGGTAGATCAATCACAATGTACGGGTTTATGATACAGAAATGTACGGTGAGCTGGGAAGCTATGTTGCGACACATGATGACTTTGTTAACAACTGAAGCAGAGTGTATGACACTTGCTGGAGAATTGAAGGAGAATACATGGCTAAAGGGACTCTCTACAGAGTTAGGATTTGAGCTAAGGTTAGTAGCGGGTATTGCTACTGGTGCCTTGATGAAGGCGGTCCCCGGTCCGAGGTTCCAGCACTGGTTGAAGCTGCTGTGTATCGGAGAAGGCTAACTATTATCACTAAGGTGGAAATTGTTAGAATATTAGTGTGTAATAGTTAGGATATAAGTTTAGGGGGTTAATTGTATTTTAGCTCAAACTTAAGGAGGTTAGTCATGTTTTAGGAAAGTTCCTAACCTCCTCAATCGTAGAATCCTTGTTCACCAAGGATTAGGTTTCTCCCCCCTCATTCTCTATAAATAGGGATGAGGGGGAAAGGTTTTATTTGTACATTCTTTTCTTACTCACGTTTAATAAACGTTTGAATGTAAAATATCTCGTGTGTGTTGGTGCCACTCGGCATTAAGGGATCATAACCCTTTGCCGAGGTCTTGTTGGAGTAGTTCTTGATTCGTGGTTTCACTCTAGAAACCGATTTGTTGGATTTCTTCCAACAGGCAGTAGAGTACTAATGTAATGAAACGACTCATTAGTGGAAACTTTAGTGAAAATTTCGGTTTCTCCAACATTGGTCACAAGTAATTAGAGACTCAGGTAATCTATGGGTAATATCATACTGGATTACATGCCCCCTTATGAAAGCTTCCTTAACAAAAGGAAAGAACTTCAAAAGGAAAGAACTAAATAAACAAAAAAGTAACCTGTGAAATGAGATCAGTGTAGGGAAAATGACCCAAAATCAGAAATCACATTCATGATACAATAAAACAAAAATCAAAATAAACAAAAAAGTTTATAACTGGAATTGTGGATCGAAAAGGAAAGAACTTCAAAACAAATACAATATAACAGAAATCTAAATAAACAAAAAAGTTTATAAATGGAATTGAGGATATAAACTGTTATCAAAACAAATACAGAGAGTAGATGAAACCAATTCAAGAATGTGATCGAGGCACGTATTTGACACGCTTCCTTAAAAATGGATTCGTCATCTATTCGTCGTCCGTTTCCCAGGGTACAATCATCGAAACAGTACATTGTACTGTCGGATGTGGCCTATGCCTAAAATTCTCATCGAGTACTCACGAATATTTTTCGATAAAGCTAGGAGTAAGTGTATCTTTGGTGGTGAAAAGAAGCTGAAACATGTAACTCCTATTTGGTGTTGTACTGTTGTATATATATGCTCGGGTTTTGTCCGTACAATAGCTGTCTACTTTCTCAAATGTACCGATATGATACATGTACTATTTTTAATACCTGTATAGGAGGTCTACTTTTAGTTTCGTGCTAATATGGCCACTTTTTGACTGGCTACCGGTTGGCAACCTGTAAAACAGGTACAAGTTTTATTTTATTGATTTTTTGGACAAAAATGGTCCCTAGTGATTTGTTTCTTTTGCAAAATAGGTCCTTTGCGATTTTTTCAAAAATGGTCCTTTGTAATTTGTTTCTTTTGCAAAATATGTCCTTTCTTAATTTTTTTTTTCAAAAATGGCCCCTTGTGATTTGTTTCTTTTGCAAAATTGGCCCTTTGCGATTTTTTCAAAAATGGTCCATTGTGATTTGTTTCTTTTGGAAAATAGGTCCGAAAAAGATTTTTCCGAAAATAATTTTATAGAAAAAGATTTTTTTTTTTTTGGAAAAACTTTTCTTATTTCATCTCTAAAAAATTTTGGAAAACCTTTTTCCGAAAAAGATTAAAAAAATCAAAAAAAAAAAATTTGTGGAAAAACTTTTTTTCCGAAAATAATTTTATAGAATAAGATTTTTCGTATTTCATCTCTAAAAAAATTTTTGAATAATTTTTTTTCGGAAAAAAGTTTTCAACAATATTTTTCTAATTTTTTTAGAAATTTTTTATTTGGATTTTTTTTCTAAAAAAAGTTTGAATTATTTTTTTGGAAAAAAGTTTTTCCACAAATTTTATTTTATAATTTTTTTCGAAATCTTGTTTTGTTTTTTTTTTTTTTTTGAATTTTGTTTTTCTAAAAAAAATTTTCCAAAGATTTTTTTTGGATAAAAAGTTTTTCGACAAAAATGTATAAAAATGAACGAAAATGTATAAAAACTTTTTTCTTATGAAAACTCTCCAAATGCCAAGTTTTTCGACTAATTTTTTCTAAAAAAAATCTTTATAAAATTATTTTCGGAAAAAAAGTTTTTCCACAAAAAAAAAAAAAATAAATAAATAAATAAAAAAATTTAGAATTAGATTTTTTTATAATCTTTTTTTAAAAAAAATTAGAATTTTCTTTTTACCTTTTTTTTTAAAATAATCAAATTGTTTTTTTTCGAATAAAAATGCATGGATGAAAACGAATGAAAACGAAAAAAACGGATGAAAAACGGATAAAAACAAATGAAAACAGATGAAAACGAATAAAAACGGAAGAAAACATATAAAAATGGATGAAAATTTTGCAAGTCAAAAAATTGTTTTGAAAAAATTCATGCTAACATACTTAATCACAAGGGACCATTTTTGAAAAAATCACAAAGGACCTATTTTGCAAAAGAAACAAATCACAAGGGACCATTTTTGCTCAAAAATCACCTTTTAACATGTTTTTGCAGGTTTTGCAGGTCAAAAGGTTACCCGCGTACCATATTAACACGAAACTGAAAGTAGACCTCCTATACTGGTACGAAAAATAGTACACGTACCATATCAGTACATTTGTGAAAGTATACAGCTATTGTATGGACAAAACCCATATATGCTCAACTTGATTTATGGTAATGGTCTCATAGCCCGAAAGGAGTTACAAGTATTAAAACTAAGTTTAATACACAATTAAACTAGCTAGTTTAAGTCCTACCATTATCACTAAATTAATTGATAAAAAAATGTAGCTATTAGCAAACCATAAATATATGTTACGGCTCATTTTTTTTCCTCACTTCATATTCTAAACACACCAATATGAGACTCAATTCCTCATTCACACAACTTTACACCAAAATTTCCAGCAATCACTTCATAAAGTAAAGTGTCCGATTAGCACATATGACATTGTTATACCTTTGTAGTGACTGATAACACATATGATGTAGTCATGGGTATATATATAGGAATGAGTGGGAATAAGTGTCCGATTAGCACTTGTAGGTGCTCGAAGGAACTCTAACTACTATCAAAATGAGTAAACAAGTTTGACGCAGAGGCGGAGCTACGGAGGGGGCACGGTGGGCAAGTCCCCCCTCCAAACTTTCCGGCGTAGTGTAACTTTATCATAGATTGTCGCGTTTTTTTTTTTTTTTTATCATTTTGCCCCCTTACAAGTAAATGAAGTGAAGTCAGAAGAACAAAGAAATCGGAAACGATTGATTTGACGGTAGGTAAAAGATGCCTGAGAAGTAAGTAAGGAAGATGATGACATTTTCTATCTCTTCACATGTAATTAGTACGTAATGCATGCAGTGAAGGAAAAAGTAATATCTATTTAATTTTCTTTATGTTTTTCTGTCTCTTCACATTTTTTTACATCATATACTTTACTTTTATCATTCTTTAGTTATTTTCTTTTTTACCTTTTTACTTTTATCATTCTTTTTTACTTTTGACAATATTTGCCTTAATATTTTCTCAAAAAGATTGTAAAATGTTTGACATAATTTTATTTGAAATATTGGCCAGGTGTATATGTGATATCTGCTATTTGTTTAAAACATAAATTTTAAATACTTGATAGGGTAGGACAAACAGGGGCGGAGCCATGTGAAGAGTAGTGGGGGGAATTGCCCCCAACAAACTTCTCGTAGACACACAAAATCATGTAGAAAAAATATCAGATTAGTGGAAAAAAAAACTTCAGTGCCCTCAGCTTGATAATCCGAGTGCCCTCGTCATTTGCTGAGATTAATAATCAGAGTGTCAATTAAGCTTTAATGCCAAAAAACCATTTTTTTTCTGGTAGTTTTGCTTGGTCGGAAAACGTGAGAAGAAGGAAATAAGGATAGGGAAGAGGAAATTATTGACTAGGAATAGGAAAGTGAACAGTGAGCATCAGGAGTGGGTAAGAAAAAGTCAAAAGGTTGCATTTGATTTAACGTTATTTAAGACTACTGTGTATTTACAAAGTGGGACTAGTTTTATTATTAACTTACAACGTCTAAGTGCTAATAAAATGATTGAAATAAAGGTTTTTCACAGTTAGTAGTATTTGTAGGATTTTATGATTTTGGTATGTTTATAATTGTAATATAATCTTGTTAACTTCATAGTTTTTTACAGTAATATGTTAGTTTCAAAATTGGATTTATAATAATGACACATTCTTATCAAGTACATTATTTATAAAGCAACAAACGCTATAATACAATTTGGGCAATGCTTGGTATGCTTTGTTCTTCATGAAGTCTTTGCATTCATTAATTAGTTTATTCTAACAAACACTACCAATCAAATTTATTTTACACCAGCATCTAATATTTATTGTTAATTGCAATGGAGTATAGTTAGTTTTTCCTTGGAAAAAACCCGACCCGACTTCAAATTACACTAAAAATGATACTTTTTAACTTGCTTTGTTTGCTCGTCTGGTGCTCGATGCCCCCCGTGATTAATTTTTCTGGCTCCGCCACTGAGGACAAAGGTTTCCTTTTGGCGACACTCATGTACCAACTTGTTTCTTTTTGGCTTGTCGTATATATATATATATATATATATATATATATATATATATATATATATATATATATATATATATATATATATATATATATATATATATATATATATATATATATTTTGCCCCCCCCCCCCTCCCGCGGAAAATATCGTGGCTCCGCCCTGGTTTGATGACACTTAGAATGTTATAGTTGACATGTGAAATTTCTTGTTTACATGTCAAGTGGCACTTGGAGTTCCACCAAACACTTTAGTAAACTTTGTTGTCACTTGATGTGTTTGATGGCAAACATGATGTAGTTATGCGTATATATAGGAAAGAGTGGAGATAAGTATTATCGGATTTACGTGCATTCAGGCATATAATCTTGAACATGGGTGGCATTGTGTCTCCATTAAGATACTGATGCATGTTTTCATTTTCAAGTAAGAGGAGGGAGAATCTAAAACTGAGAAGTCAAGAGAATCACAGAATAAAAAGGGCTTTAGATTCTCATTTCATCGTCTATCCCATATATGTGAAACTGAATAGGTTCATTATTAACCGCAAACATTTTGTTTATAAGAATATAATCCAAATGAATATTAGACGTGAGAAAATAATAGTTCGTCTTAGTTGAACACCGGCCCTCAACATTTGTGTTAGTTTTGCTGAAATTATCATAGTCATGATTAGGATAGTGTTTTATCCCATATGGGTCAGATGAAAGAAGTTTACCAACAGGGGAAGTAGTCAAATAGGTTGAAAGTTTTCCCAAGTCCATGTGTTTTTGAAGCATAGAAGTATAGAACCTCCTACATTGATTTACTCAACGATTTAGATTGTATAAAGCATTGCACAATATGAATAAATTTACATGAACCACAACAAAACAAAACTCAATAGTATTCCAAATCCAAAACAGAAATGCAGTATGACATTTTTTTCAACTACCGAAAAAAGAAGTTCAATAGGGATGACGGTTATGAGTCAAACAGGTTAAGGTCGTCCAAAGTCCGTTTCATTTTAATGCATGGTGAAGCGGTCTAAGCCAGAATCTACATAGAACCCACGTGCACTTGGCTTTATCTGATGGCTAGACTTCAACCATGGGTGTAGAAGCAGCCTTTAAGAGTGGTTGAACCCTAACCACGATGCTCATATTGGGCCTGAAGTCAGGCTCATCTTTCACGCACAACGATTGTTAGACCCGTTTCCCGGGTACTTGGACCCCACCCTAGATGTATTGGGATAAGGGCCTTGCGTGATTGGTTAGTCAACGAATATTGTGTAGTGGTCAGACCCGGTAGTCAAACTATAAGTATTAAGAATGACTGAATATTATTTGTCACTAATATAAAGGAAAAGAACTTGAGGGACCTAAGTTGACAGAATCCTAAACTGGTACTAGAACCAACTTGTTCTAGTACTAGAAATGGCCAAAGTTGTGGTGGCTTATATGTGAAGGAATTCCCAGACATTCTAAAATGTTCCAGGAAATTGTGGTGTGTTCTTGTGTGTCGACATAAAGCAAGAGAGAAGAGAGGGAAGGCTTAACATATGATCTTTTGATGAAAGAATTAGACTCCCAATTCAAGAGATAAAGCCCTAGTAATGATTCTATGAAAGTAAGTAATCACTATCTTGAGCTAATTTATGAATATTGAATTAGGGTTCATATGGAGTAATTGGGGATTTCATCATATGATCAAGATATGATCATATGATGATATAGAAAGGATGATGAGTAAGTTATGGTGGGTTTTGTATAAACCTTTGTTTATGATTATTGATTGTTATGCTACTAGGTTTGGTAATGATGAAGGATGATGATGATGATGATGATGATGAATAGTGATGTTGTTGATGGTGATTTGGTATATTGATAGCTAGCTTGGAATGAAGGTAAGTAACTTGTACTAAAACATATGTTATATGTATGTTATCCATATGTGTATTATGATTGTGATAGTGTAGCATATGGATTGAGTAATGAATGAAGACTATGTGGTATAGTGAATGTTACGGATTGAAGTAAGTGATCATGATGCTTATGTGCTAATATGTGTATGATATATGTTTTATGTCGGGTTACTTACTAAGCGAAAGCTTATGGTTTAGTTGTCTAACCATGTTTTGTAGGTTCATATATCATGGAGATGCTACGGTTATGAGTATGAGTTAAGACTTGTTTATATGCGAAGTGTAGAACGATTTGGTAAGATAGTAGGAGCTAGGTAGTATACCGAGCTCAAGTGTCAAGTTTGTACCCCCGTTAGTCTTTTATGGGTTGTTAAAGGGCAGCCGTATGGCAAAGTGTATAACAAGAGTTGTATGACAATTTGGTAGTCATTTGATAAGTCAAAGTATGGTTTATGTGTTTTTGAGTAAAGTTAATGGGGCATTTGGTTTAAGTGTAAACATACCCATTTTGAGTAGTAAACGGGTCAAGTGTTATTGGAAAATGTTTTATATGTTAAATGATTGATTTCTGGAAATTTTGGTGTAAAACGAAAGTGATATAAGTGGTTTGTTGCGAAATGGGTCAAAACAAGTTATTTGCATAACCCGTTGTAAAGTACCCCTACGGGGTATCGTGAGATAAATGTTTTTGCATGAAAATGAGCCCTTTCATATACCAAATAAATCTGGAAAGTTTGATTGAGTTTCGAGTTCGGGAGGTCGGGTTTCCGGCCGGGGATTTTGAAAGTGATTTCGGGACAACAAGCTGTCCAGATTTTCTGGGCAGACTGTGCAGATTTTTGGCAGTTTTCAAAAATTCATATATTTTAATCCGTAAGTCGTCACGTGTCGTGCCACCTATCGTTTCGATGGTGATTGAGTCTATTTTCATCTAAAAATAGCCCTAAGGTCTGATTGTGTACTGATTTTTGTCAGTTTATGAAAGAGTAACAACAGGTCAGTTTTAGTTCAAGCGTTTCCGCGTAAAAAGTCAAAGTTTTCAAAGTAAGCGGGCACGGGGTGTAACAAATTGGTATCAGAGCTTCGGTTTAAGTGAATTAGGCTTCCACTATAGGTTGTCTAGTCTTAAACCACTCGTAGATTGCGATGGCCATAAGTTTGAGTAATGCGGAAAAGTAATTGTTAAGAGTGAGACGGATTATGTTTTATGATAGTTGAACTTATAGATGATAAGTGATGGATGTATGATATAGTGTTGATGTATATGAGATGTAAGTCCGTGGAGGACTTGAAATGCTTAAATGATTAGTTAACCGTGGACCTCGGTTGGTGCCGGTGATTATGATGTGATTATGTGATAGTATGGTAATAGAATGCGAGTATTAATGCTAAACGGTATTACAGATGGGCTAGTAAGTGGAGTAAGGTTTTATGATACCTTAGTTATAAGGTAGAATAGTGCTTGCGGTTAGTTAGAATGTTGATGCTTAGACATAGTTTGATTATTCAATGTGATGTATGAGCAATAGACTATATGATTTAATTATGATTATGAATGTTTTAACACTTGTTAGATAAGTGTTAAGTGTTAAGTGTTAAGTGTTATTATTTATGTGACGTTAAGTCTATGGTAGTAGTTTATTATATGTCTAAGTTTTATGTGATGTGCTTGAGAGCACGATTCACAGAAGTGTATGAGTTGAGATAGATGCATTGGAATGCATATTTCGTGAGACATGAACGATTAGATATAATAATGAGTAGATGCTTGAATCATAAGTCTTACACGCTTAATTAAAATAAGAAAAGTTAAAGTATACGGTTAAGATGTGACGAGATCATGTTATATATAAAACATGATAAGTAAAATGTGTTAGTAAGTAAATAGTTAAGCGTGATGAGTAGAAGTGATGAATGATTCATAGATTGCGCTAGAATTCATAAGTGATATGAAGCGCGCTAGAAGAATCGTAAAACATGAGTATAGTCATGTTTATATATTGGATAGTATGTGATGAGATTAATGGAAATGTTATAGAATAAGCCTATGTAAGGCTTATATGAGTAAAGTTGAGTAGACTAAATAAAGTGATAGTATGAGTTGTGAACATGGTCAACAAGGGTTGACAGATAATAGTAAAAGTGTGTGGTAAGGACACATAGAGAATGTGTAAACTGTAAATGGACAAGCATCATATAAAACTTGTCTAAAATAGAGATGCCACGTTGTGAATGTATGAGTCAACTTGGGGTTGACGGATAAATGATAAGTAGCATTGTGAGAATGCAAACATAATTTAACAAGTGTAATATAGCAACTTGTCTAAATGAATGTAAACGTGGTAGCGAATGTTGAAATTGCTCAAGGCAATGAGAAGTGTTGAAGTGATAGCGTGTACTTAATGATAAAAGTACATGAAAGATAAAGTGAGTAAAGATGATAAGTTAGATATAGCTTGGATCCAATTCTCTAGTTTTGGTATCCTTCGGGATAGCCCAGCTTGCCTTTATGGCATGTGTTTTCGGCATCATTCGAGATGGCCTAGCTTGCCTTCATGGCATGGTTGTTAGCTTGCCTTTCATGGCATGGTTGTTAGCTTGCCTTCGCCGGCATGGTTTGCCTATATTCTTGGCATGTATGAAAGTATCCTTTGGGATAGCTTAGCTTGCCTTTCATGGCATGGTTATACAGTTTGCCTTATGGCATGGATGATAGTTATGGCATCCTTCAGGGTGGCCCAGCTTGCCGCAAGGGCATGGATATTATGGTATCCTTCGGGATAGCTAGCTTGTCTTTATGACATGGATGAATAGTTAGCGAGATTGGATCCAAGGCTAGAAAAGAAGGAAAGTAAAGTAAGTATAATTGTTGTGTCGGAAGTACATGAGTAGGAGGATTTATAATCTCCTTATTTAAATGGATTGGGACGCCTCTTCACTTAAATAAAGAAATTGTAAATCGCCGAACCATAAGTTTATAATTCCTTACTTGTATAGATTGGGACGCCTTTTATGTAAGTAAAGAGTTATAAATGAGTGGGCTTATGTGTAGCCGATATGACATGAATACGGGTAGAGATATGAGAAAGTGAAAACTAAAACAAGTTAGACGTTATAAGAAGAGATTAGATATGAAATCTTGTAGCGGCGTTAAGGTCCTATATGAACCTTAAGATAGACGCCTAGAATGATTTTTTTTTGCTTTAAGTTGATAAGATGATGGGTGGAATTCCCACGACTTAACAAGAAGATTGCTTTAGTAATGCGTAGATTTGGTTTTTGGAAGTGCCGTTTATATGGTACTATGTATATATTGCAAGATAAGTTACCGGTTTTTGGCAGTAGATAAGTGTTGATATTGTGTAAAGTGTAATTTTGGACGGTATATGACTTAAGGTCATGTTAGTGCAATTGTGAATGAAGTGATGATAGTGTGAAGTTTGACTTATATAAAGTTAAAATAGTTAATTTTCCATATGAGTAGTCGTCAATTGTGGGAAATTTTAGATGAGCTTATGATGAGAAGTGTTGCCTATAGTATAATATGAATTATGATTAAGTATAGCAAGTTTAGACTTTGCAAGATCATCTAGATCGTTGCAAGGTAATGGCTTAGTTAGCATGAGAATAATAAGTTGTTATGTAGAGATTTAGTTTTGGATACTGATAGACGAAAGATTTCGAGGACGAAATCTAAATAAGGGGATAGAATTGTTAGACCCGTTTCCCGGGTACTTGGACCCCACCCTAGATTTATTGGGATAAGGGCCTTGCGTGATTGGTTAGTCAACGAATATTGTGTAGTGGTCAGACCCGGTAGTCAAACTATAAGTATTAAGAATGACTTAATATTATTTTTCACTAATATAAAGGAAAAGAACTTGAGGGACCTAAGTTGACAGAATCCTAAACTGGTACTAGAACCAACTTGTTCTAGTACTAGAACCAACTTGTTCTAGTCTGCAGGGACCATTCTTGCCAAATGGCCAAAGTTGTGGTGGCTTATATGTGAAGGAATTCCCAGACATTCTAAAATGTTCCAGAAAAGTGTGGTGTGTTCTTGTGTGTCGACATAGAGCAAGAGAGAAGAGAGGGAAGGCTTAACATATGATCTTTTGATGAAAGAATTAGACTCCTAATTCAAGAGATAAAGCCCTAGTAATAATTCTATGCAAGTAAGTAATCACTATCTTGAGCTAATTTATGAATATTGAATTAGGGTTCATATGGAGTAATTGGGGATTTCATCATATGATCAAGATATGATCATATGGTGATATAGAAAGGATGATGAGTAAGTTATGGTGGGTTTTGTATAAACCTTTGTTTATGATTATTGATTGTTATGCTACTAGGTTTGGTAATGATGAAGGATGATGATGATGATGATGATGATGATGAATAGTGATGTTGTTGATGGTGATTTGGTATATTGATAGCTAGCTTGGAATGAAGGTAAGTAACTTGTACTAAAACATATGTTATATGTATTGATTCGTGAAAAAAACACAATATCAATATTATAGTATAGATAGTAAGCTCAAAGAAATCCGCAAAGAAATACGGATAATCCGAGGTCGTATTCCGTGTGAAGGGTGAATGGAATTCCGAATTTCCGATTCGGAAAACGCGTCGTGAAAAGTGTAAAAAAAGTGATGTGAATGAGATAACACTAATGAAATATTAAATGAAGCACAAATAATCAATTAAGCACGTAATTCAACTAAACAAACCAAAAACGTAACGTAGAAACGAAAACCGTAAATTAAAACGTAAAATAAACGTAACCGTACAAAATAAAACGCGACTTTTAAGCTACGCTACTCCTACGGACTTGGAAATATTTTCTAAAAATTAAAAACTATTAAAAAGAATTTTAGAAAAAAGAAAAATATTTTTTTGACTTTTTATGTATTTTCTAGAAATTAAAAACAATTAAATCTAATTAAAAATTATTAAAAATTCAAAAGAAATTCAAATTAAATGAGAAAAATACAAAATAAATTTCTAAAAATCTAAAATAACTAAAAATAATTTTCTAATATTTTTTTGGATTTTTCTGGACTTTTTCTGATTTTTTTGGAATTTTTGGTAATTAAAAAGTATTTAAAAATGATTAAAAAGGAAAATTAAATAAGAAAAATAGCAAATAAGCTTGGAAAAATCTGAAAATTTCAGGGAAAATCTAAAATAATATTCTAAATCTAAGAAAAATATAAAAATGGAAAAATAAGCTGTGGAACTGCTTAATGGATTAAAACTGCTTATAAAGAGTGCTTATTTGATAAGCACTTTGACCAAATTTGACCCAAGACTTTTCCCAAATGATTTTTAGACTATAAAAAGCTTGATGTAACAGAAATAAGGCCAAAAGAATCTCAGTAACACAGATATGGGCAAAACAGATGGCAATAAGCTATAACGAGATAAGCAGTTAAGCAACACATGATAAGCTGAGGTCCCAAACAGTGAAATAAGCTTCTGAATGCACTAATGATCTAACAAGAACCACAAAACTCAGATTCCAAGCTCAAACTCACATCAGCAGGCCTAAAACTTAAAACAGATAATATGGCTAAACTACACAATTGCAGCTGAGAAATAAACAACCTAAAAAACTAATAAGATCTCACCAAAAGTTTATTCTAAGAGTTCACCTAGCAAGGTACAGAAAATACTCAAAAGCCCTAAGTCCATTCATCAAATTGACCACCTACTCGGCCTGAGATCAGACGCTCACAAACCAGCAGGCTGCTGAGTTATGACTTTTTATTTGCACTACAAAGTTTGACCAAAATTAATTTTTAGTGATCAAAGCTATCCCTAGGTATTGTTTGATGATGTTAAATCTTAAAAATCTCATACACAATCACATAACAACACAAAATGGAAAGTAGCAGAATCTGATTTGGAGTTTTTGAATGCAGAAATTAAGTGACAAGCAAATTTTGACTTAACGCTAATTAACCACTAATGTTTAATGTCCTAACTAATCTAGTAAACCCTAGTTACGTCTGTTTATGCAGAAAGTATAGCAACAGATCTACAAACTCAAACAGAACTCAATTAATCTAATCACCCCTATATTGATTGTTTCAAACTACTCCTACTTGATTTGAGCCTAATCTGACTACTCACAGTCCTTAATGCAGTAAAACCAACAATACTCCAATACAATGTTTGCAATCTAAACTTAAACCAACCACTCCTAATAGTACTGTCTAATGACTTATATGAAACAGTTAAGTATTCATATCAATCCAAAACATCAATCTAAGTTCCAATATAGATTCAACAATCATAAATCCAAACAAAAGCACAAGTCTCAAATGCAAAAACAACTCAGAAACCACAAGCACCTCAGATTCAATGCTCAAATAGAAAACACACTCAGATCTAATACAGATGACAGAAGAGATAATGATAACTAAACAATAAATTCAAATGTAATAACAAGACACTTCAATTAAACTACTAGTTAAGTAAAACAAAATCAAGCAATAAACAAATCTAAACTACTGTCTATGCTACTTATGCAATATTAAAACGAAAATTAAACTAGGAACTTACAAATCCCTTCAGCCAAACAGAAGGGTCTCCCTCACAGCCTGTCTTTAGACAGGCCAATAAGCATCCAATTGGCTGTCTTCTATCTCCAATAAGCTTTAGCTTATACAATAAGCTAATGTTGATTCTCTTTTTTTTTACTTTGGATTTTTTAGAATTTGATGAAACAGTAAGATAATATGGATATTATAAGCTTTTAACAACTTAAACAAACTATTTGAAACTGAATTAAGATGTATAAAAACTAATTTGAAATGATTTTTTTTTTTTTTTTTTTTTTTTATATATAAGATAAACAGAAATAAATGGTAATGATAATCAAATTAACACTAAAATAAAAGCAATTAAATGGAATTGAACAAATGACTGAAAGTAATTTTATTAAAATAAAAATGCTGAGTACAATAAGCTGAAAAGAAAATAAAAAAAATACAATGCTTAATTTCAAAAACCTACACACTAACACTGATTTGAGGGGGGTTTTTATAGCCACTGAGGTGAGGTGAGGGCTTGTGTCCAGGCTGGCTATCCGCGTCACTTGTGCTTTCTCTGAGCTCTTATCAGCCGTGTGATTGCTTCTAGATACTTCCCATCAATTTGGACCGTCTGATTTGATTGATATGATGTGATTGAGACTAATCCTCCGTGTATACTTCCATTGGTCCACGTGCCCTTCTCTGACCCCCTGACATACCTCTGACCCTTCTAGAAGTTGTAATCATTAGGTAATTATTGGGATATGAGGGTAATTGGGGGTAATTTTGGGGTGTGTTGTGTTAGGGTTCTTCGAACAGTGAAAAACTGGGTGCGTTATTATTTTGGGGGCGGGTAAAAAGGAATTTGGGGGTTTTTAGTTATTTTATTTAAGGTTGACTGGGTTCGTTTGACCGGGTAAGGGATAGCAGGCCGGGTAGAGTTAATTAGGGGATTGGGCTTTAGTTTTCTTTGGGCCAAGTGGGGTTTAATGGATCAGGTTGTGGGATTTATGGTTTAGTAGTAATTTATCACAAGGGCCAAAGTTGTACAAACTCAAAGCTTAGGGACTGAACTTGATAATTTTCCAAAGTTATTTTCCAAGGATAATTCTTGACTTTTCTGAATTCTTGGAGGATTAATATTGACTTTTTCTTCAACTTATCTTGAGGGACCATTTGTGTAATTTTCTGAAAGTGAGGGACTAAAGTTGCCATTTCTTCAAACTTTTCCCGGGACCAAATATGTAACAAGATGAATCTCTGAGGACTTCAAATCACATAATGAGCTTTTCTTTGTCGTTTTGCTTCCCCGGCTCCGGCTTTTGACCTTTTTCCAATCTCGTGCTCGTTTTTGTCGGTTTTGCTGTGTTTTTGTTCATTTTTTCTCATATCCGTACCTGCACATACACAAATACAAAAACATGCATTCTCTTGGCATTTTTGGTTAGTATTTGGTGTTTTTGGTCTGAAATCAAGCCTAAAAAGGATGAGTGAATAAGCACTCATCAAAATCCCCCAGACTAAGGTATTGCCGTGCCCTCACGCAATGTCATCACCTCACGCTTAAAAAGATAAATAATTTTCAAAACCTCTCTTTACTGACGTTGTAAAGTAGCAATGATGTTCAAGAGAGATAGTAAAATCATTTATTCTCAAAAACGCTCCGTTTTCCGATTTTCATGAATAACAACTACAACTACTATTTTTGTACTTTTTCATTTTTATATAAGTGACGGTTTGCCTTGACTTTCATCATCAATTCATATCTGTTGATAACTTTCAGGGTCTACGAGTAGAAACACTTCTCACAGAGAAGAGACCATACGGATAAAAATCGTCATCCTTGATTTTTCACAAGCTCCCAAACTAAGCGTAAAATCGAAATCATTGTTTATCAGAAGTTAGATGCTAACACTGCCCACGAAAGTTACTTGTGTATTACCTCTTGTCCCCAGGTCCTTAGTTGTATCTAAAGATTTTAATTTGTGAGAAATGAATTGCTTCATATTTTCTCGTTTCGATATTTGTTAGTCCGATAAGAGCACAAAATTTGAACGCTAAGTAGTTTCCAAACTTTTCCTCGAAAACCCCTGCATACAGAAATCGGGTCCACATGAAGGTCTCTGATTTAACACGATTTATGGAGGCTCCCTTTTTATTTACGACCGAGACATACCATGTTTGATACCCGAAACGGAAGCTTTTTATTAGGGAAACCCCCGGAGTCGAAGTTTGGCATTTTTGCATAATCATAAGCACTTTAATAATACTTTTGTCCTTAGTCCTTTATTCTTTTACAGTCAACGGTTTATGAGCCGCCAAGATGTAAGAGTTTTATTATGACTTTGGATTTCTATCCGCTGCTTTTTGTAGCTTTGGATTCCTCTGCCTTTTATTTGGCTTTGGACTATTATTATTGATATTCATAACTATATGCCAAACCCCAAGTCCTACGGCCTTTACTAAGATCACAACATCGGCAGCGAACCGGCAAGATGCAATAGTCTATTTCACCGTAACACTGGCAGTACCTCAATGTGTACCAAACCCCCGTATGCAGAAATTTTGTTGGGAACGAGAAAAAACTAAGTATTGCCCAAACCGTATACCCTTAATTAATCCTAGACATCTATATTTATATATTGGTGTGCAAGCTGGTGGGAACAAGGAGGCCACAAGTACCTCTTGTGGGTTTTTTAAATCCCAGTTATGCGATCCGTGTATAGCACGAAACTTCTAAATAAACTCTATCATTCCTCGATCTCCGCAAATTTAAAATCCCAAGTAATGAGATCCGCGGATGCTTAGCCATAATCTTTTGATTATTTTGGTTAAGGGAAACAAGCTAGGGCTCAACACGCCCGGTCAAGTCGGAACATTTATTTCTACTCTCGCCGGTAGGAAAGTCAAAACAAGGTGTCAAAACTTATTATTCATAACATATATTTTTTTCATTTTTTTTTTTCATTTTTTTTTTTTTTTTTTTTTTTTTGTGCATAATAAAGCGGTGACAAAAATTAAAATTTTTGGTGGAAAACGGAGTTGCGTAAGTTAACAGCTCAGACGATGGTACAGGTCAAATCGAATCGAAGATTCACCCCCCCCCCCCCCCCCCCAGACTAAAGTGAAACATTGTCCTCAATGTTTAAAGGGTAAAGGTAATCCTACGTAAAATCTAAGGCCGTTTATTAAGTATGCCAAGAGATAAACGTTAGTCGATAAGATTTAGGATATGGTGAATTTCCGAAAGAGCAGCGAAGGATGAGACTCGAGTGGAGAGAACGACAAACCACGAGCACGAGAGTCCTCAAACTTCGGGGAAATTCCTGAACATTCATAAACAAACAACCACGAAAACACGAGTTTGGAAAGGGTCGCCCCCTCACGTCACGTTATTAGAAAATAGAAAATAGAGAAAATGAAAATGGATAAGCATGGGGTGCCTCCCACGAAGCGCTTGTTTTTGTTCACCGAGTCACATGAGCTTGACTCGATCCCCGAATTAATTCGTCCTTGGGGAGAGCAAATGGAAAATAATCTCCATCGGGCTTTCATTTAAAATATTTTGAAAAACATAAGAGTTAGTTGAAAGTTCCATCCCGAAGAGATAACCACTGGTATTTTAATTTTGAAAACGTTTAGAAACGATACCCGGATCAAATACAACATCCTCACTTCCCACGGAGTGAAGGATAAGAGAAATCACACCAAACGTTATAAACGGCAAGAACGTTATGATAACAATCTTGAAAAACTCCTCATCTTCAAAAGAAAACTTCATAATTGTGGAATTATGAATCTTATCATTCAAACTCATTTTAAAATCTTTTCCGGGTGGGAGGGTTGGGAAAAACTTTTCTTTAAAATTCTCATTCTTAAGAACTCCACCCGGATCATGATCAACTTCAAGATCAAAACTGAAACTTTCATATTCCGGATTAGAAAACTTTTCAATTTTACATTCAATTTTATCAAAGCAAAATGACTCATATTCCGGAAGAGAGATAAAAGCATGAGAAGTGGTACTGCCACGACTCGTCTCTTCCGAGTGATTGAAATGAAAAGCTTCAAACGTCGGATCATAAAAATCAGGACGATAAGTGGGATTGCCACTTATTTTCTCAGTCGTATCAAAGAAGAAACTCTCAAAGTCGGGTAAAAATTCCTCGAGCTCGGGCTCAAGAGGATTATCAATTATAAGCTCAATCTTCGTCTTAACTTTATCCGGAGGGATTGACGGTTCATCATTCAACAAATTGTTAAGAAAAATAGTATCTCCCTCCGAATCAAAGTAAGAATTGTCAATCTCAGAAAACGGAATCGTATCAATAGCAAGAAATTCATCGACCTCTTCCCAAAAAGAATCATGTTCCTTAGTCCTAGGAAATGATGGGGAAGAGTCGGAGACGAACGTTTTCACAAAATCATCAAAGGAATAATCACAAACATCAATGCTTTTGACGGAAAACTTCTTTGATTTCGGAGCATCGGCTTTAAAAATCATAATATCGTCATCATGACGTAAAGTTAGAGTATCCTCAAAATGATCAACTAGGGCTTTTGCGGTTCGTAAAAACGGTCGCCCTAGTATAAGAGGAACTCTCGGATCGGGTTCAAAATTAACAACGACAAAGTCGGCCGGAAAAGTACACGAGTTCACTTGAACAAAAACATCTTCCGCTATTCCAACCGGATGAGTAATTGAACGGTTAGCAAGCTCTAACGTCATTCGGGTCGGTTTAAGTTCCCCCATCCCAAGTTGTTTATAGATTGACAAAGGCATAAGGTTAATGCTTGCACCTGAATCGGCCAAGGCTTTGCAAACCTCTTGATCTTTCAACGAACAAGGAATGAGAAACTTTCCTGAATCTCCAAGCTTCTCGGGAAGCTTCTTGAGAAGAATAGCGGAGCATTGAACATTTATCGGTGTTTCGGCTAATTCGAGCAATTTCTCTTTGTTACTTATTAGATTCTTAAACGTTGAGGCAAATTTCGGCATGTAAACAAGAGCATCCATGAAACTGATATCAAAGTGCAACTTTTGAAAAATATCGAGAAACTTTTCCATTTGTTTTTTAGATTTTGCACGGAGCTCTTCATCATTAAATCGTGACGGATATGGCAATTTAGACTTGTATTTCACATTATTCTCAAAAACGACTTTTTCCTTTTCTTTAGACGTTTGAACAACCGGAGGTTGGACGTTTTCAGTATCTCCGTTATTACTAGGAGGAACCGGGTCCTTTGTCGCCTCGGTCTCACGGTCCACTACCTTTGGTGGAAGAGAAGAAAAGGTAGTCGGAACCGTGGGTTCATATAAAGCACCACTGCGAGTCGTGATCGCCTTAATCTCGCCCCTCGGGTTTGGAATCGTATTACTTGGAAGAGTACCAGATGTCGACGCTTGATTCATTTGCATAAAACTACTCATCATTTGCTTCAGCTCATTTGTTTGTCGAGTAATAGATGTGTCGATCTCTTTCTTAAATTCAACCCTCAAGTTATTGATTTGATTTTGCATTGCTCGTATGCTAACATCGTTCGTTTTCATATAATTAGCAAGCTCAGGAGAAGGTTGTACTTGTTGTGGTGGTTGATAAACTTGTTGGGGTGGAGGGACTTGAAAATTTTGAGTTTGATTGAAATTGGTTCCACGGTTTTGATTGTAACCTTGGTTTTGATTACCTTGGTTATTTTGAGGATAACGGTTTTGATGATTTTGCACGGGTGGAAACCCAGGTGGAGTTGTTTGGTTAGCACGAAAATCTTGGTTTTGATTGTAGTTTACGGCTGCTACGTTAGCATTATAAACTTGGCCATCGGTGGCTTGACAATCATAATACGGATGCGGTCCACCACAAATCACACATTTTTCATTAACGGCTTTAACGGGCTCGGGTTTTTGGTTCTGCGACTTAAACTCTTTCATCATACAACGGATAGCGTCGGTAAGTTCGGCCAATTCCGATGATTGGACCGACGAAGGTGAAGGAGGAGTAAAAGAAGTCACTTTCGAAACATTCGGTTTGTTACGAGAAGTCGGAACCTTAGATTTGTTCTCGATAATCGTCAAAATATCCCTAGGTGTACGATTCAAGATATTGCCACCGGCGGCTGCGTTTAAAGAATCTTGATCGTTTTGCGTCAAAGCGTTATAAAACGTGTCGATTTGGTGTAACTCGGAGAAACCATGGTGAGAACATTTTCGAAGAAGATCCTTAAAGCGTTCCCAAGCCTCACCAAAGTTCTCATCAAAACGTTGTTGAAAATTAGTTATATCATTCTTAAGATTAGTCGTTTTGGACGGCGGAAAGAAATGATTAACAAATTTTGAGACGAGTTCTTCCCATGTGTGAATTGATCGAGGGGGTTCTTTTTCGAGCCAAATCCGGGCTGAACCCTCGAGTGAAAATGGGAACAACATTAATTTGATAGCATCGTGAGGGACATCCTTAAATTTCAAAGTCGAAGTTAGCTTATTAAACCATCGGATGTGTGCGTGAGGATCGTCCCTCTCAAAACCGTGAAATTGTTTTGACGTGACAAGTTGAATCAATCCAGTTTTAAGTTCAAAATTATCGGAAAGGATTGGTGGTAAAACAATTGCATCCCCGTATCCCTCGGTAGGACACTGGAGTAATTCTTGCATAGTACGTTGATCGTAAACCGGTTGTGGTCCCATCGGCGGGATCACATTGTTTTGGATACCACCCATCGGCGGGGGTCCCAAGTGTTGTTCGTTCGGGTTCATTTCCTCCGTATTAGGAAATAGAACTCGGTGTGTGTGACGAAACAAACTTTCCGGATTTGAAAGTGGTGAAACAAGTCGTTTAGACGTAGAACGTGTGTTCATACACCACAAAAATCAAATTTTTGAAAAATAAAAGGAAAATCAAATTTGAAAAGGAAAATCTTTTTGTATTTTTGTTTTTATAAAGCAAAATTTAAAAACTTATACTTTTGTTTTCTTTTTCTAACGTTACGTTAATTGTAAAACGTTTCCCTTAATCTACTCGCGACGGAACGGGAGAGAAGAATGGATCTCTCTTCAGCTTGCAATTTAATGTCAAAGCTTCCGTATTTTCCGCTTATTCGGTCGTAGAATCAAAGTAATCCGTCTAGCAACTAATTTCACGCGTAGTTATATTGGGAGACTTATTTGGTTTACAACGCCCTTTCTTTCGATCGGAACGAGGCTGTAACTTTATTATTTTTTTGGTATTTTTGTGAAAACACTTTAGGAAAAGTGTTTTTGATTTTTCGATATTTATATAATATATACAAAATAGAGGAAGGCTTATCAAAACACAATTTTTCAAAAACGAAATTTCAAAAATTCACTTCAACCTTCCCCGGCAGCGGCGCCAAAATTGATTCGTGAAAAAAACACAATATCAATATTATAGTATAGATAGTAAGCTCAAAGAAATCCGCAAAGAAATACGGATAATCCGAGGTCGTATTCCGTGTGAAGGGTGAATGGAATTCCGAATTTCCGATTCGGAAAACGCGTCGTGAAAAGTGTAAAAAAAGTGATGTGAATGAGATAACACTAATGAAATATTAAATGAAGCACAAATAATCAATTAAGCACGTAATTCAACTAAACAAACCAAAAACGTAACGTAGAAACGAAAACCGTAAATTAAAACGTAAAATAAACGTAACCGTACAAAATAAAACGCGACTTTTAAGCTACGCTACTCCTACGGACTTGGAAATATTTTCTAAAAATTAAAAACTATTAAAAAGAATTTTAGAAAAAAGAAAAATATTTTTTTGACTTTTTATGTATTTTCTAGAAATTAAAAACAATTAAATCTAATTAAAAATTATTAAAAATTCAAAAGAAATTCAAATTAAATGAGAAAAATACAAAATAAATTTCTAAAAATATAAAATAACTAAAAATAATTTTCTAATATTTTTTTGGATTTTTCTGGACTTTTTCTGATTTTTTTGGAATTTTTGGTAATTAAAAAGTATTTAAAAATGATTAAAAAGGAAAATTAAATAAGAAAAATAGCAAATAAGCTTGGAAAAATCTGAAAATTTCAGGGAAAATCTAAAATAATATTCTAAATCTAAGAAAAATATAAAAATGGAAAAATAAGCTGTGGAACTGCTTAATGGATTAAAACTGCTTATAAAGAGTGCTTATTTGATAAGCACTTTGACCAAATTTGACCCAAGACTTTTCCCAAATGATTTTTAGACTATAAAAAGCTTGATGTAACAGAAATAAGGCCAAAAGAATCTCAGTAACACAGATATGGGCAAAACAGATGGCAATAAGCTATAACGAGATAAGCAGTTAAGCAACACATGATAAGCTGAGGTCCCAAACAGTGAAATAAGCTTCTGAATGCACTAATGATCTAACAAGAACCACAAAACTCAGATTCCAAGCTCAAACTCACATCAGCAGGCCTAAAACTTAAAACAGATAATATGGCTAAACTACACAATTGCAGCTGAGAAATAAACAACCTAAAAAACTAATAAGATCTCACCAAAAGTTTATTCTAAGAGTTCACCTAGCAAGGTACAGAAAATACTCAAAAGCCCTAAGTCCATTCATCAAATTGACCACCTACTCGGCCTGAGATCAGACGCTCACAAACCAGCAGGCTGCTGAGTTATGACTTTTTATTTGCACTACAAAGTTTGACCAAAATTAATTTTTAGTGATCAAAGCTATCCCTAGGTATAGTTTGATGATGTTAAATCTTAAAAATCTCATACACAATCACATAACAACACAAAATGGAAAGTAGCAGAATCTGATTTGGAGTTTTTGAATGCAGAAATTAAGTGACAAGCAAATTTTGACTTAACGCTAATTAACCACTAATGTTTAATGTCCTAACTAATCTAGTAAACCCTAGTTACGTCTGTTTATGCAGAAAGTACAGCAACAGATCTACAAACTCAAACAGAACTCAATTAATCTAATCACCCCTATATTGATTGTTTCAAACTACTCCTACTTGATTTGAGCCTAATCTGACTACTCACAGTCCTTAATGCAGTAAAACCAACAATACTCCAATACAATGTTTGCAATCTAAACTTAAACCAACCACTCCTAATAGTACTGTCTAATGACTTATATGAAACAGTTAAGTATTCATATCAATCCAAAACATCAATCTAAGTTCCAATATAGATTCAACAGTCATAAATCCAAACAAAAGCACAAGTCTCAAATGCAAAAACAACTCAGAAACCACAAGCACCTCAGATTCAATGCTCAAATAGAAAACACACTCAGATCTAATACAGATGACAGAAGAGATAATGATAACTAAACAATAAATTCAAATGTAATAACAAGACACTTCAATTAAACTACTAGTTAAGTAAAACAAAATCAAGCAATAAACAAATCTAAACTACTGTCTATGCTACTTATGCAATATTAAAACGAAAATTAAACTAGGAACTTACAAATCCCTTCAGCCAAACAGAAGGGTCTCCCTCACAGCCTGTCTTTAGACAGGCCAATAAGCATCCAATTGGCTGTCTTCTATCTCCAATAAGCTTTAGCTTATACAATAAGCTAATGTTGATTCTCTTTTTTTTTACTTTGGATTTTTTAGAATTTGATGAAACAGTAAGATAATATGGATATTATAAGCTTTTAACAACTTAAACAAACTATTTGAAACTGAATTAAGATGTATAAAAACTAATTTGAAATGATTTTTTTTTTTTTTTTTTTTTTTTTTTTATATATAAGATAAACAGAAATAAATGGTAATGATAATCAAATTAACACTAAAATAAAAGCAATTAAATGGAATTGAACAAATGACTGAAAGTAATTTTATTAAAATAAAAATGCTGAGTACAATAAGCTGAAAAGAAAATAAAAAAAATACAATGCTTAATTTCAAAAACCTACACACTAACACTGATTTGAGGGGGGTTTTTATAGCCACTGAGGTGAGGTGAGGGCTTGTGTCCAGGCTGGCTATCCGCGTCACTTGTGCTTTCTCTGAGCTCTTATCAGCCGTGTGATTGCTTCTAGATACTTCCCATCAATTTGGACCGTCTGATTTGATTGATATGATGTGATTGAGACTAATCCTCCGTGTATACTTCCATTGGTCCACGTGCCCTTCTCTGACCCCCTGACATACCTCTGACCCTTCTAGAAGTTGTAATCATTAGGTAATTATTGGGATATGAGGGTAATTGGGGGTAATTTTGGGGTGTGTTGTGTTAGGGTTCTTCGAACAGTGAAAAACTGGGTGCGTTATTATTTTGGGGGCGGGTAAAAAGGAATTTGGGGGTTTTTAGTTATTTTATTTAAGGTTGACTGGGTTCGTTTGACCGGGTAAGGGATAGCAGGCCGGGTAGAGTTAATTAGGGGATTGGGCTTTAGTTTTCTTTGGGCCAAGTGGGGTTTAATGGATCAGGTTGTGGGATTTATGGTTTAGTAGTAATTTATCACAAGGGCCAAAGTTGTACAAACTCAAAGCTTAGGGACTGAACTTGATAATTTTCCAAAGTTATTTTCCAAGGATAATTCTTGACTTTTCTGAATTCTTGGAGGATTAATATTGACTTTTTCTTCAACTTATCTTGAGGGACCATTTGTGTAATTTTCTGAAAGTGAGGGACTAAAGTTGCCATTTCTTCAAACTTTTCCCGGGACCAAATATGTAACAAGATGAATCTCTGAGGACTTCAAATCACATAATGAGCTTTTCTTTGTCGTTTTGCTTCCCCGGCTCCGGCTTTTGACCTTTTTCCAATCTCGTGCTCGTTTTTGTCGGTTTTGCTGTGTTTTTGTTCATTTTTTCTCATATCCGTACCTGCACATACACAAATACAAAAACATGCATTCTCTTGGCATTTTTGGTTAGTATTTGGTGTTTTTGGTCTGAAATCAAGCCTAAAAAGGATGAGTGAATAAGCACTCATCATGTATGTTATCCATATGTGTATTATGATTGTGATAGTGTAGCATATGGATTGAGTAATGAATGAAGACTATGTGGTATAGTGAGTGTTATGGATTGAAGTAAGTGATCATGATGCTTATGTGCTAATATGTGTATGATATATGTTTTATGTCGGGTTACTTACTAAACGAAAGCTTATGGTTTAGTTGTCTAACCATGTTTTGTAGGTTCATATATCATGGAGATGCTACGGTTTGGAGTATGAGTTAAGACTTGTTTATATGAGAAGTGTAGAACGATTTGGTAAGATAGTAGGAGCTAGGTAGTATACCGAGCTCAAGTGTCAAGTTTGTATCCCCGTTAGTCTTTTATGGGTTGTTAAAGGGCAGCCGTATGGCAAAGTGTATAACAAGAGTTGTATGACAATTTGGTAGTCATTTGATAAGTCAAAGTATGGTTTATGTGTTTTTGAGTAAAGTTAAAGGGCGTTTGGTTTAAGTGTAAACATACCCATTTTGAGTAGTAAACGGGTCAAGTGTTATTGAAACATGTTTGATATGTTAAATGATTGATTTCTGGTAAGTTTGGTGTAAAACGAAAGTAATATAAGTGGTTTGTTGTGAAATGGGTCAAAACGGGTTATTTGCATAACCCGTCGTAAAGTACCCCTTCTAGGTATCGTAAGATAAATGTTTTTGCATGAAAATGAGCCCATTCATATACCAAATAAATCTGGAAAGTTTGATTGAGTTTCGAGTTCGGGAGGTCGGGTTTCCGGCTAGGGATTTTGAAAGTGATTTCGGGACAACAAGCTGTCCAGATTTTCCGGGCAGACTGTGCAGATTTTTGGCAGTTTTCAAAAATTCATATCTTTTAATCTGTAAGTCGTCACGTGTCGTGCCACCTATCGTTTCAAAGGTGATTGAGTCTATTTTCATCTAAATATAGCCCCAATGTCTGATTGTGTACTGATTTTTGTCAGTTTATGAAAGAGTAACAGCAGGTCAGTTTTAGTTCAAGCGTTTCCGCGTAAAAAGTCAAAGTTTTCAAAGTAAGCGGGCACGGGGTGTAACAATGATGCTACTGCTGCAAGCTTTGCAACGGCTATTAAAGCATACTCTCCGTTAAGTTTTTGGATCTACGCATTGTTCAACATTGTCTTCATTTAGCATTGGAGTAGCCTATAAGAAATGCAACTTGAATATGCAACTTGAATGCAGATACAAACAGGGACAGACCTAGGATTTTTCGTCGGGTGTTGCACAATTTTTTTGAGAAGGCGCTACATATAATTTTCTTTATCATAAACAATAAAATTTTCACCGTACATAATTTTTAGGCTAAATAGAAGTAACTAAACATATTTTTGGGTGTTGCACAAACTAAAAAAGTTAACACTTTTCAAAAAATTTATACTTCGTAGCCCAAAAACGGGTGTGGCCTGTGCCACACCCGGTTCACATGTGAGTCCGTCCCTAGATACAAAGTATAGTATTGACTATATGATTATCATATCTCTGGCAGTCAAAGATATACTAATTTATTTGTAGCTTTTTTATTTTTAGTATCTTGATTTGGTCAACTTACGTTTAATATTTGTTTTCTTGCACTAAAACAAGGCAACTAGTCACTAAGTATTATCACTAATAATGTTTTCTCATAAATAAAATAATGGGGTCTATTGTCAAATTTTTATTTTTTATTTTTTTTTAATTGTGAGAAAACATTACAAGTCATGTTCGTATTAACATGAGAGGATCTTAACCATTAAATATAATCTCTTTTTATCTAAAAGAATAACAAAAATGAAGCACTTTATATAGCTTAACTTACAAAAATAGTCTTTATAAAGAGTCATTTATCATTCTAACAAGTGACGAGACTTCAATGAACTTACTAGAAGGGCTGAATTGTATATCTTTTCCTTTGGGAGGGTCAAACTTATACTTCTATATAAATATCGTCAAACTTATACTTCAAATTTCAAAACAGCTTGAAATTTCTCAAAACAACCGACCTTTCATCCGTAAAATTAAACTAAACGACTACCCGTTCATAGCAACATGATTTTATAATAACATATACTTATAATGATAATAATAATAATAAAAATAAATCAAAAAAAAAAGTTATAAACAAAAAATAAACCAGTTCGACCGACCAGTTCAGGTAAAAAAAAGTCAAATTAAACCGGTTTTGATACTTTTGAAACCCGGTAGACCTGCTGGGTTTGAAGTGACCCAGAACAACCGGGTTTTTGAGATATGTATTTACTTTTTTTTTGTATCATTCCAAATATATATAAAGTGGAAAACCGGGTTGACCGGTAGTAAAAAACCAGTTGAACCGGTAACTTAGTGACTCGGCCTTATATTTTTTAATTTCTAGTCAATGTATCAAACCTTATATATTCAAATTTCTAGCTCAAATATTAAGACGAAAACTTTCGCGAAGTACAGGTTCATTAAATTATACAAGTAGCTCTTAGCTAAAAAATTACACTAGTAAAATGCCAGCAAAAAAAAAAAGAAAAAGAAACATGCAAATAAAAAAGGCCACGAGGATGTAATGAGAGCGGAGACATCATCACGCGAAGAAACGCCGCACTTTGCTCCAATAACGCAATCAACCTTTGACTTTTTTATTCTCTTTAATGCTCAAAAAATAATAAACTATACTTTTGTTTTTGGCATTTTAAAGAGCATAATTTTTCTAAATACACGGTTGCTATATCTATATTAAATGTTCAGTCTTTTATTCTATTTTTGCTCATGCATTACTCTCTCACATTTGACCATTTTCAGACTTTCAACATTTCAACATTTTACATATGACTATTTTCATTTTATATGTAGTATCTTACCTTTCGTTTAATTTCTATAACCACACGGCTTTTACTAATTCTTATTATAATGAAAATTTACGAAGTACAGGTTCATTAAATTATACGAGTTGCTTTTAGCTCAAAAGTTACGTTAATAAAATACCAGCGAAAAAAGAAAAGGAAACATGGAAATTAAAAAGGCCACGAGGATGTATTGTGTGTCAACTCGTATTTTTAGGTCATTATTTAAAGTCGAACTTTTTTATATTTTCGTCCGTCTTTTTTACGAACGAAAACTTAAAAGACGGACGAAAACGAAAAATATCGGATGAAAACTTCAAAAAACGGACAAAAACATAAAAAAACCAGACGAAAACTTAATGAAGAAGATAAAAACGTAAAAAATAGACGAAAACGTATAAAAATGGACGAAAACGTGCAAAAATGGGAGAAAAAGTTTTTAAAAAAGGACTAACGGGGCAAATACAGTAAACCCAGAGGACTAACGGTGTAAATATTTTCTATCTCGTTACGACATAACGGAGAAATAATTTGCGCCGTTTGTCTTTATTTTAACGGATGGATGTATATAGGTTAACTTTTACTAACGGAGTGATGTATGTGTTGAAACTTTTGCGAAAGGGATGTGTAGTGCGAATCGAGGTAAACCACAGGGATATATAATGTATTTTGGATTTTACTCTTATTAGTATTTGCTTAGATCTAATGAAACCTAGTTATTGATTATTGATTTGTCGTCTCTTGTTTAATTGTTTGTCTCGCGTTAGAATAAGAAAAGCTGCTTAACTCTTATAAGTACTAGCTTGTCCATCTTATAAAACGCAACCCTAGAGTGCACTAGCTGGTTTTTCTTATTTTATTTATTGCTCGAATTGCGGCTTTTAGATCCTAGAAAACTTAATAAACTTTAAGGTTTTTAGGGGAGACTTATACATTCATAGAGTTGGGGCATTCAGCACCTCCTCACAACTAATAAAACGGAATACAACACTTCAATTAAAATAAGGAAGTGACAATTCGACAATTCGATAGGAAATAACTACGGAGTAAAGAAATCTAACTAAACACTTTTTCCTCATTTAAGAGTTACCACTTTTTATTTTCTTGTTTATTAGTTTAATTTAGTTTAATTATCAGTTTTAGGTTTAATTAAGTAGTAGTTAAACTGCCCACTCTTCAGACCATGAGAGTTTAGTGATGCTTTTCATAAAAATATAAAAATACAAAAAGAATCATCCTTCACCTTTACACCTATCTCGATATACACTTCGGCCTTCACATACATTGTAGAACCGTAGAGGGGGGGTGAATACGGTCTTTTCTGCTTCTTCGAATTTTAAAGACTTTAAGCCTCAAAGATCAATAAGTGGTTGTACAATAAATACAACAACCACAAACGAAACCAAACTATATAAAGCAAGTAAAGAGACACTACGATATATACAGGTTCGGGATAGGGGGTTTATACCATCCGTACGTCCAGTTGCGAATCCACGACACCGATACTATTCACTAAGTATAATCCTTTCGGTAGACTATAAACCGTTACAACTTCACTCCACCGATATTCCCAAATATCGATGCTCACTAAGAAGGAGCTACTCCCAACGGTATTCCACCCTTGGAAATCACCCAAAAGAATCTCGCGATTCGACTTCCAATAAGGTCACTAAGACCACTACAAAGGTCACTAAGACCAACGCAACTTCCCACCGGAAGTATCAAACCCCAACTAGATCACCAATGATCTAGGCTTGGTCACCAAGACAGAAGACTTCCCTTACAAACAAATTGAAAGAATAAGTGTATGTTTATTCAACCAAGCCCTAACCTAACCTAGAGGCTCGATTGTAGTAGAAAAGGTGGAGATAAGAAGATCCTCGACACAATCACAAGAGTGGATTAGGTTCTTGTGATTCTTCCCTTGCAAGGAGATGTGTTCTTTCAAAGAATGTTATGTGAAAGATCAAGAACACAAGAAGGAATTAGAGGACTAGAGAAAAAGAATATAGATAGAAAGAATAATTGCAAGGGGTGAGGAATACAAGAGGCAAGGGTAGGTATTTATAGGCCAAGATCCTAACTTGGGAATTATTTATCGTTGAGGTCTAAAGAAACTTTGGTTTGCATTGGAGTTGTCTCTCCTTTGGTAGCTGTTTTGTTGATAATAAGATGACCTTTGATTATTATTGTAAAAATTTCGTCTTGGAAATGATTGATTATATTGAAAAGAAGATCTTTGGTTGTATGATTTTGAAGGTCTCACATTGGGTGTAGATAATAGTAATTTATGATTGACCCGAGGTTCTGTGTAACCAAGGCCATTACGAGAACTTGAGTTATAAGATTGTTTAGGGTTTTATCTTCTTGTGATGGGTGCTTGATTATCTCGAGTATTTGCAAAAGGAACTTGAGGGATAATTGGTTTAAAAAAAAAATTTGAAGATTCCCCAATTTTCCTCCGAGGTCTAGCGCGTCGACGCGTCAGCCTTGGAAAATTTTGGAGTCTCATTTTCTTTAGCTTTCACAAATACTATTGGTTTGGTTTGACTCTCAGAAGTGGTTTTTCCATGTTTTGAAAATCCAAGACCTTCCTTATCTTGGGACACTTTTTGACGACTTATCATGTCATCCAAATCAATGGTACTTTTCTTAAATCTTGAAAAACTTAAGGACTCTTTTTGAAGTTTGGATACCTTATCATTCAAAGAGTTAACCTCAAATGTGAGTGTCTCACATCTTTTAAAAGGTTTAACTACCTTTTTGCGATGATTTAGTATCTTTACTTCTCTTTCGAGTTCATAAATCCTTTTATTCAATTTAACACTCTCTTGTTCAATAAGAAGTTTCTCCTTAACAATTTTCTCGTAGGTTTTTCTAAAATCCTCACTAAATTTATCTAGTTCCTCTTTTTCCTTTTGCAAATTATTAACATTTAAATTATTTTTGGAAGTAGAAGGGTTTTGAGGTACCTCTAGTTTTTCTTGTGCCATGAGACAAGTAGCTTCCTTATTTGGTTGGTCTTCATCTTCACTATCGCTTCAAGCTCCACCCATGAATGCTTTGTTCTCTTTTAGCTTAGGATACTCACTTATGAAGTGACCTTTTTCACCAGAATGGTAGCATCCTTGAGTACGTCTAGAGCTTTCCCAACCTTGTTGTCAAAGCCTCGACCTCTACCGAAATTGTTTCTTCCATTATTACCTCGGTTCCCAAACCGATTACCACGCCTAAAATTACCTCCTCTTCTAAAGAACTTTTTAAAGTTCTTCGACATCAAGTTGTACTCTTCGTCATTGATAACATCAAATAATGCCGATAGTTTAGTGCTAATTTCCCCTAGATTACTCATCTTTTGTGTTAATATGTTAGGATATATACTCTTGTTTGTTTATATTCTATTTTCAGGACAAAGACGAGCATGGGAATGAAAAGACGCGCATTTGTACGGAGTAATGTGAAAATTATTGAAGTATGCGGATAATGCACTAACTACGGCATAGAGGTACCATCTACCTGCGTCGTAGCACTCATTTATGAAGACTACGACGTAGTCAACATATAAAACTACGGCGTAGTGACCCATTAAAGGATTCTACAGTGTAGCAAACACTCCACCTACGTCGTAGATCTCAATTTCAGGCAGTAAAGAACTTTTGAGACCAAAGATGAAGTTACGGCGTAGTTTCCAACAAAACTACGCCGTATAAGTGATAAATGAAGAACTGCGACCGTAGAACATGATCAAGCTACGGCGTAGAAACTATTTACGAAGGCTACGACGTAGCTAAACCTAGAGCTACACCGTAGTAAAGTCGGGCCAATAAATACCAGCCCAAATTCCGAGTTTATTCATTCACTTTTCACCACACAGAAGTCAGGAGGAATTCAAGGAGCAAGGGTAACGGAGTTTTACCAGCATACAAGTCATTTCCAAGGGACAATTCACGCCATAATCATAAGTTTATTCATTCATTCAATCTGTATTAATTCAATGTTTACATTTGGTATGTTAAATAATTGTTTTTCTGCATTTATGAACACGAGTGGCTAAAACCTTTTGGTGTTAGCCTTATTATGAAATTGTTATTACTATGATTTAGTTTTCTCGCATCTATTGTCCTTTTATTTGTATACTTTCTTAGCATGTCTTAGGACACTTTAGTTTGGGTAGTCAAGATGTTTGGTAGTTCCATTGAGGCTAGGAGAATTGACCATAGGACCCATAGCGGATAAGGGTGTGTCTTGGGGGTAGAAATATCACTATCCATGTGGAAATTTCAACGAACGACAACCTACCAAACAGACTTGCTTAAGGAATTATAGGCGATGTCAGTTCCGATGGGCCGCATCCCATTAGACTATATAAGTTAGTAGAGGCACTTAATGACTCTTACATTTCGTACCAGCGAACTCTTTCAATCACAAGTTGGGAGAATAGGGCGAGGTGTAAGATAGGATTAGGTGATTTTACCTTCTTAGTCTATTGAATTAAACCGCCATATGAAATGATAGGATGCATGTTAAGAAAACTAGTCATGTTAATAACAAGAGTAGTAATTAGGTTAACATTATTCTCTCTATCTGATTTCCCTTTGCTCATTTACTTGCTTTACTTATTTGTTTTGTTATTTCATTTCTTTAGTTTACTTAATTAATCATTAAAACCCCTTTTAAACTAGTGACATTAAACTTAGATAAATTTTAATCCTTAGCTCTTGGGACGACCTCGGCTTTACCATCTAGCTATACCTCACACAACCGGGTACACTGCCAGTAAGTGCATTAGGTAGACCTTAGGTAGACGAGACTATTGTAAATATAAAACCTGGTCGGTAAATCCTGCATCAGTCATCTTCATTGCTCTCATCATCATCGCTTCCTTCTTGACTATCACTATCATCACTAACTTGACTCTTAGTGACTTTTGCTTTGAGAGCCAAAGACTTCATCTTCTCCTTCTTGTCTTTGGTAGAAACCTTGTCATTTTCAAGAATCATTTCATAGACCTTGAGGCTTCCAATAAGCTCGTCAAGAGAAAGTTCCGCCAATTTATTGACTCTCAGAAGTGGCATGATGGGGGAAGTAGTAAGAGCATTGGTGGGAATTTGGAAGGAATTACTCTCATAACCAATAAACTAGAAAGTTTAGGGAGAGACATGAAGAAACTCAATGAAAATGTACATGCTATTTAACTAGGGTATGATAACGGAAAGGAAGTGCACCCGAGTAATAATTGCACAACCAAGGAAGAAGTAAAAAGGGTTGAAGAGGCGAAGTACGGAGAAGCTAGCAAACCATTTTTAGGGCAAGGTGATAATGGAGCCAAATACCGGGTAGGACCTCAAGGAAATTACACTCGGATCGATAATCGACCTTCATATGAACAAAGAAAGCCTAGCCTTGATGAAATGGTCAACAAGCATATTAAGGAGTCCTCGTATAAGAATGAGAGATTCCAAGAATGGATGAGCAAGATGAAGGAAGGTACCGAAAGGAACCTAACAAACCAAAATGCTGCTATCAAGAACCTTGAAACTCAAATTGGGAAATTAGCCAAAAATGTCAAAACAAGGAAATCTGAAGCAGTCTTAGAAGAATGCAAGGTCCTCTCTACTCAAGAGGACATGGAGGAAACTAATTCTAACTTAAGTAAAAAATTTTGTGGAGTTAGTTATTTGTAGGAGAACGAGGGAAATATTTGAAAGAATGCCTTGCCAATTACCAGAAAAGGAGCCAAACCCAGGGAAGTTTCTACTCCCATGCACTATTTGTAATTTTAATACGTTTGCTTTGGCTGACCTAGGGGCTAGTGTTAATATGATGTCATTTTCATTGTTTAAAAAATTGAGTCTTATTAACCTTAAGGAAATAACAACTATGGTTGAAATGGCAGACATGTCTAGAGCAACATCTAAGGGAGTAGTTGATAATGTTCTATTGAGAATTAACAAATTTGTATTCCCTGGTGACTTTTTGGTTATAGACATGATGGAGGGACATAATAATAACCTAATTCTAGGGAAACCGTTTTTGGCCACTTCACATGCTAATATAAAAGTTTTTTGAAAAAGAGATAACTTTAGAAAATGGTAAAGATAGAATTCCATTTAATCATAACGGATCCCTAAAATCTGTTAGTACGTCTCTAGAGGAAGTTTGCATGATTAAGGTAGCTAATGATGTGTGTTCGCCTAGGAATTTGGATATTTACACTAACCCCTTGTTATGTGATTCAGAATCGTGTGAGGAATGAAATTTTGATCAAACCAAGGAAAAGAAAACTATTTATTCTCATCAGGCACAGGACAGACATGACCGAATTATGAACAGAGTGGCTAACGAAAAGATTCTTTCTTAATAACCCATTATTGCAACCCAATAATGATGATCAACGAGGGAGATGAACAAGCATGGCCATCCTGCAACCCTTTTCATAAAAAATGTGATGGTGGTGATAACGGAAAGCTTGACGAAGACCAAAGAGCTGATTTATAGTGGACGTGTTTCTATGAAGTGTAACGGCACGACGTTGAATTTGGAAATTTTCCCTTTCATGAATGGTATAAGGTTCGGTTCGGGAGCAAGATAATCAACGAAGAAGCAATCAAAAGGTTCCAACGGGACTTTGAAAATTATCACTTAGCTCGTGCACTTGAATTGGAAGATTCACTTGACGAATGCCCGATTCATTATCCTGAAAAACCAATGAAGGAAAAAGTTTATGCAGCTGAAATTGGGGAATGCTCAACTAGCTCTTTTCCTGATATTCAGGAGGATGATGATCCGCACTTTAAGGTGAAGTGCATTGATCAAGAAAAGGAGCCCAAGGGGCGTGATTACTCCTTCGACGAATGGCTAATAAAAAGGTTCAGGACCACAAACGTCGACAAAAAGAATTAAATGAAGGTATTCGTGAATGGATTATTGATAGTTATTCATAGGAATTCGACGTTCCTAATGAAGATGATGATCCCTACAATAGGAGTTTCGAGACATTTAAGCTAGAATTCAAAAGGGAAGTACTGCAACTTTTAGACGAATATGGGCTTAAAATCGGAGTTAAGGGGTATATGCTTCAAGACATTTAGGAGAAGTGTGAAAGAACCTATAAAAAGGGATGATCATTTTGGCATGAGGTCGATCTAGAAGCAATGGAAGTTCATGGGTGTCAACTCGAAGGGACTAAATATGACCCACCTGAAGTGAAGTTAGAAATGTTTAAGGTTTGAAGATACACTATCGGTGGGATAGGAAGTTTTATATGTGCTGATAAGACCATTGACAAACAACTTCCTGTAGGCCGGATGAATGGAGAAAAATTCAATAATCTAATCAGAGAGGAGATGAACACCAAACTTGGTGTGAGGCCGGCAAACTGACACGGCAGTGAGTCTAACTTAAAGACTCGATAATAAACAAAAGTGCTCTTTCGGGAGACAACCTGAATTATCCTTTGTTTTTCCATTTTATTAGGGTAGTTTTGTTTTGTATGTTTTGTTCTAATCATTTTTGCAGGTAAAGAAAAGGGGATAGACGATTGGATGAGCTAACTTTGGAGTTTTTACTCAAGAAATTTCCCTCAAGAAAAGTCTACGGTGTAGCCCACACTATGACTACGCCGTAGCACCCTCCAGGTGTCAGTCTGTATGATTTTTCCAACTACGGTGTAGCTCCCATTTTCTCTACGTTGTAGTTTTCTCCTGTACCATCTAAATTAAAAAGATTTTTATTACAAACATATTTTAACCTTGTATTAGTTTTAAATGAACTTTGTGGGTGTGTTCACTGTAAACCCTCACAAGACTTCACTCGTCCACTTGGGACACCAAGTGATTTAAAAGGCTTGTTGCATACGCTAAATGCAACCGTGATTCCTACGAAAGTGAGTTAAGATTTCTATTTTTTTTCTCTCTTTTAGGTTTTATGCGTGTGGTTGTTGCGTGATTTCAGGGATATGAAGTTTGCTCATTAGGCGAAGCGAAGGCACGTTTTCTCAAACATGATCCTTCTATCATTTTCAAGAGCGAGTTTCAGGGAAGTTCTCATTCCAATTCTACTTAACTCCTACATTCTCATTGTTTATTTGCGTACAAAATAGACTTTGTACATTTCAAGTGGGGGGACGGGAGTAGAATGTAACTTGAACTTTTATTTGCCCCATTTTTCTAGTTTATTTTGAAAAATTATGTCATTCTTAAAAATTTTGACATGTTTTTCCAAACCTAACTAGAATAGACCTTAGCCGAGTACATTTAACCTTTAATCCCATGGTGAGGTTTAACCTTTTCAGTTTCCCCTGATTTACCCAAATCCACCAAATTATGAGTGTGCCGGTAGTTTGTAGACTTTAGAACTTGGCCTTTACATCATTTTGAGACCATAGACGAGTAGTGTGTTGAGATTACTTGACACATTTAGAAGAAACTTTTTGAGAAGGAAATATATTAGGATTATCACCCACATAGCCTATATATGTGTGTTTATCGATTAGTCACATCGATTCTTCGACCCCCGTGTTTAAACCCTTTTGTTGCACTCACTTTTAGTGCAAGATACCCCTAGTTACACCCTTTTGAGCCTATCATTTCGTTTCCTACCCATATAATAAATTTTTCGATACACCTATTCGCCTTAGCCTACCGTGTAGTCTTGGTTTGTGATTGAGAAGTTGCCACTTGCTTTAGTTTGAGGTTCGAGTTAAGAGATACAGAAATCACGCCTACGTTGAAGACCCATCTTTAAAGATCATTTGAGACCCCCCCCCCCCAATTTTTCCATGTATGATTCATCTCAAGTGATAGGATGTATGTTCTTTTTATTATTTCATGTAATTGTTAGTTTAAAAAAAGTGTAATTCAGTATGTAGATAATTTATCTTTCCGGTGCAAAAATGTGTAGCACCATATTTTGAGCTTGTGAAGATTTAGCATCGAGGAGGACACCTTGATCACTTTTGAAGTCCTCTAATTCTACATTCACTTGTTATGATCTAATTTTTGCATCTTGGAGCTTTGACTTTGGATGAACGGCAAGTGGTAGCAAATCGGTTATAGGTTAAGACTATTTGTTTCTATTTTTCATTTTACACCATTATTGTGAATCCCATGTCTTATCCTACCCTTTAGTTGTGAATCATACTTAGGTGAGGGAATCGAGTAGTCATTGGAGTCTTGCCCGACGTTCTGGTCATGCACCATTGCCTTTGTCACCTTCGCCATAGTATTTTAGTAACAACACTACACTAATAGCCTTATATATGTTCACCCAATATTGCCTTTAAAAATTGTTTTAACCTTAGCTCTAGTGGTGGAGATTTGTGTAACCTCCAAGCCTATGATAGAATACTTACTATGACTTTGCGTTGAGTGATCACCCCAAAAATAACACTTAGATTAGTGAGTGAGGATGAGTGTTTGTTCCCATTTTCGTGAGGTGTTTGGCTTTGATATATTCTAGTATAGGAAATTTTTAGATTCATATATTCCAGTTTCTCGAAGATATCTTTTTAAGAATTATTCTGATAAGATCTACTTGAGGGCAAGTAGAGTTCAAGTGGTGGGATATTTGATAACATCAAATAATGCTGATATTTTAGTGTTAATTTCCCCCTAGATTACTCATATTTTGTGTTAATATATTAGGATATATACTCTTATTTGTTTATATTATGTTTTCAGGAAAAAGATGAGCATAGGAACGAAAAGACGCGGATTTGGAAGGATTAATGTCAAAATTATTGAAGTATGCGGATTCTACACTAACTACGGCGTAGAGGTACCATCTACCTGCGCCGTAGCACTCATTTACGAAGACTACGACGTAGTCCAAAAACAAAACTATGGCGTAGTGACCCATTAAAAGATTCTACGGTGTAGCAAACACTCCACCTAAACCGTAGATCTCAATTTCAGGCAGTAAAGAACTTTCGAGGCCAAAGATGAATTTACGGTGTAGTTTCCAACAAAACTACGCCGTAGAAGTGATAAATGAAAACTACGACCATAGCACATGATCAAGCTATGGCGTAGATACTATTTACGAAGGCTATGACGTAGCTAAACCTAGAGCTATGCCGTAGTAAAGTCGGGCCTATAAGTACTAGCCCTAATTCCGAGTTTATTCATTCACTTTTCACCACACAAAAGTTAGGAGGAAACTCAGGGAGCAAGGGGAACGAAGTTCTACCAGCATACAAGTCATTTCCATGGGAGAATTAACGCCATAATCATAAGTTTATTCATTCATTCAATTTGTATTAATTCAATCTTTACATTTGTTATGTTAAATACTTGTTTTCTGCATTTATGAACATGAGTGGCTACACATCTTTTGGTGTTAGCCTTATTATGAAATTGTTATTAATATAATTTAGTTTTCTCGCATCTATTGTCGTTTTATTTGTATACTTTCTTAGAATGTCTTAGGACACTTTAGTTTCGGTAGTGATGAGGTTTGGTAGTTCCATTGAGGCTAGGAGAATTGACCATAGGACACATAGCGGATAAGGGTGTGTCTTGGTGGTAGAAATATCACCATCCATGTGAAAATTTCAACGAACGACCACCTACCAAATAGACTTGCTTAAGGAATTAGAAGGGATGTAAGTTCCGACCGGCCACAACCTGTTAGACTATCTATGTTAGTAGAGGCACTTAATGACCTTTACATTTCGTACCAGCGAACTCTTTCAATCACAAGTTGGGAGAATAGAGCGAGGTGTAAGATAGGATAAGGCGATTTGACCATCCGAGTCTATTGAATTAAACCCCCGGATGAAACGATAGGATGCACGTTTAGAAAACTTGTAATGTTAATAACAAGAATAGAAATTAGGTTAACACTATTCTCTCTATCTTATTTCTATTTGCTCATTTGCTTGCTTTATTTATTTGTTCTGTTATTTCATTTCTTTAGTTTACTTAATTAATCATTAAAACCCCTTTTTAAACTAGTGACATTAAACTTAGATAAATTCTGCACCTTAGCTCTTGGGACGACCTCGGCTTTACCATCTAGCTATACCTCACACGACCGGGTACACTGCCCGTAAGTGCATTAGGTAGACCTTAGGTAGACGAGACTATTATAAATATAAAACCTGGTCAGTAAATCCTGCATCAGTCATCTTCATTGCTATCATCATCATCGCTTCCTTCTTGACTATCACTATCGTCACTAACTTGACTCTTAGTGACTTTAGCTTTGAGAGCCAAAGACTTCATCTTCTCTTTCTTGTCTTTGGTAGCAACCTTGTCATTTTCATGAATCATTTCATAGACCTTGAGGTTGCCAATAAGCTCGTTAAGAGGAAGTTCCGCCAAATTCTTGGCTTTTCTATGACCATCACCTTCGGCCGCCACGTCACCAGAAGAGCTCGAAGAAAGTTTCTCACATGGTTCTTGTTGTAAAAGCTAGGATCTATAGCCGTTAGGCTTGTGATAATAGCATTGAACCGTGTTTAACCATTGTCAATGGTTTCTTCATCCGAGATCGAGAACTTCTCATATTGATATTGTTGGAAGAGCAAGTCAATCTTGTAATCTTTGACTTTTGAGTTACCTTGATGGGTGATGATGAGAGAATGCCAAATCTCTTTGGCCGTCTTACAAACATGGACTCTCTCGAACTCCCTTCGAGGTAGAGCATTGTAGATCATCATCTTGGCTTCTTGATTTTTGACAAGCTTTTTCTTCTCATCATCTTTTAGTTTTGAGTATGGCTTTTCAACCATCAACTTGGTTTTGGGATCTAGCATCATGAAAACAAAGTAGCCATTTTGAATGATCTCCCACAACTCAAGATCCTTGGACCTAACATAGGTCTCAAATCAGGTTTTCCAAAAGCAAAACCCATCGGTCTCTAGCAAAGGTGGTCTTTGAATAGAACACCCCTCAACATAGTTCTCTTGAGCCATGGATCTGTACTCTACTTTTCCAAAAATTTCGTTAGGTATTTTTTAAAATTTTAAAAAGAAGTTTTTGACTTAAAACAAGTTCTCGGGGAGGTTTTAAAGCTCAAAAGTTGAGTATACTACTCTGATACCAATTATAGACCGTAGAGGGGGTGAATGCGGTCTTTTTGGCTTTTTCAAAGTTAAAAGTCTTCAAGCCTCAAAGATCAATAAGTGGTTGTACAATAAATACAACAACCGAAAACATAACCAAAGTATATAAAGCAAGTAAAGAGACACCACGATATATACTAGTCCAGGATAGGGGTTTTATACCATCCGTACGTCCAGTTGCGAATCCACGACACCAATACTATTCACTAAGTATAATCCTGTCGGTGGACTATAAACCGTTACAACTTCACTCCATCAATATTCCCAAATATCAATGCTCACTAAGAAGGAGCTACTCCCGACGGTATTCCGCCCTCTGAAACCACCCAAAAGAATCTCGTGATTCAACTTCCACTAAGGTCACTAAGACCACTACAAAGGTCACTAAGACCAACACAGCTTCCCACTGGAAGTATCAAACCCCAACTAGATCCCCAATGATCTAGGCTTGGTTACTAAGACACAAGACTTCCCTTACAAACAAATTGAAAGAATAAGTGTTTGTTTATTCAACCAAGCCATAGCCTAACCTAGAGACTCGATTGTAGTAGAAAGGGTAGAGATAAGAAGACCCTCGACACAATCACAAGAGTGGATTAGGTTCTTATGATTCTTCCTTTGCAAGGAGATGTGTTCTTTCAAAGAATGTTATGTGAAAGATCAAGAACAAAATAAGGAATTAGATGATTAGAGAGAAAGAATAATGGCAAGGGGTGAGGAATACAACAGACAATGATGGGTATTTATAGGCCAAGATCCCAACTTGAGAATTATTTACCGAGGCTGGCACGTCGGAGCACCGACAGTGTGCCAGGTCATCTGGTGAATATTTCCCAATTGGGAACTTGGTCTTGTAAATAACCATCCTTGCTAAACCCCCAATTGTACTTCACACATTTAGACCTTAACATTAATCATTCTAAAGGTCTAACAACTCAAATAGTCATTTTGAAAAAATGTTTTGTGAAGTGTTTAAGAGAAACCAATTATCAAAGAGAGAAGGGTAGAAAGGATAATTAGATAGGGGTAGATTGGGTATTCCTCACATGGCATAGAAAAGAGAGAAAGAATATGCCATGGGATATTCCTTTACTTTGAAAGAAAGTGTGGATGTTAGAGAGGGAAGAATTAGAATTTTAAATTCAAATGGTGTGAGAGGGAGAAGTGAGAGAGTAAGGTTGGGTTAAGCTGAACCATGGTTGGGTGAGAAGAGTAACCATGGTTGGGTGTGAAAGGGGTGTGTTGAGAAAAAACCATGGTTTAGTTAGAAAGGAGACCATGGTTGAGTTAAGAGGGATATCCAAGGGAATATTCCATCCTTTGAGAGAAGGGGTGAGATGAGTGTGGGTAAGATGGATGGTTAAGATGAAGTTGGAATGGATATGATGGTTTGGAACCTTGGTTTGAAATTCAAATTTGAATTTGAAAGAGAAATCCCCATGTGCTGAAATAGAAGTAAAGCGACAAGGTGATGATTTGGATTGTGTAAGAAGGATAGGATTAAAGATGTGATGGGCAGCCTTGAAGAAGAATTCAAATTTGAATTGGCTAGTGTGTGAGGGGGAAAGGATTGTGAGGGGAGTGTGTGTAATTTGAAAATATAGTTGTTGGAGGTGTAAGGGAGTTAGTTGTTTAGGATTAGATGTGTAAGGTTGAGTTAGAGTGTGTAAGAATGAAGTGATGAGGAGCCTTTGGAAGGGATTCAAAATTTGAAATGTTGTGAGCAAGGTAGTGTGTGTGGGAAAGGGTTTGTGAGTGAGTGTGTGTGAATTTTAAATCCAAGAGGGTAATGTATGTGAGGAAGGTTTGTTTGGTTTTGAAATGAAGGGTTGGATGAGGAAGATGAAGAGGTGGTGAAATCCTAGTGGTTGAAAGGGAATGTTGTGAAGAGAATGTTTTGGAGACTTGGTGTGGGAATGTAAGGGACAAGAAGTACATGAGAGTACAAGGAATATTAGAGAATGTTGGGGATAAGATTTGGGAGGATTTTGAAATGGTTGGAGGATTTGTTTGGTGTTGAGAATAATCAAAGGATTGATTAGAAGATAATCATAATGTCATTAAGGAAGAAAAGAATTGACAATTTTGATTATGGGTTGAGAATTAGGATGAGAAAATCAAAGGTTACTTATAATTCCAAGTAACTCAACATCGAGTATTTATAATCTCTTAACTCGTGAATTTACACGACTCGACGTATCTAATAATCACCTTGATGAAAAAAAGCTAAGTACTTTGCATCATTGTAAAGCATATCCCATACGAGAAAGGATGCATTTATGCAAAGAGACCTTTCACTTAGTTTGACCAATAAGGGAGTAAACTCGTTACGTGATTAGAGAAGACGTAAACACGGGTTATGGCCAAATGGATACTTTCACTTGATGTTACGTGAAGTATATAAGTTCCCTAGGTTTAGAAAAGCCTTGGCTAGAGGCATTAGTCAAAATACTTGAGTTGGCATTTTTCCGAAAATGGGTATTTGAAAACTTGGATCTCTCTAATTATAAAACTCATTTCGAGTGTTCACAATTAAGCACATAACATATTCATACCTGTATTAAAAGATCAACATTTGTCAGGTAAGGGAAAAGCCGACTTTCAAAATTCATCCCGAACTTCACAGAACTCGGGAGCACTGTTGGCGCATTGGCGCGCAGGCAGCGCGTCAGAAGCAAATATGAAGACGGGAGAATTTTGGCTAACATTTTTAATTTATGTGTTTTGAAGGTTTATTTGTCATCATTAAAACATAAGGAGATATAGTCAATGTTGTCCCAACATACACTATTCCCCTAGATAATGATCAATCCCCCGTGTCTTACCTATACTACACTGCAACAGTTAGGTATACTGCCTAGGAGGATAGTAAAACTTCTTGTGAGATCTTATAACTGCTGAATCATATAGATTATAATGAAAATTTCACAAAGTGCATGTTCATTAAATTATACGAGTAGCTTTTAGCTCAAAAGTTACGTTAATAAAATGCCAGCGAAAAAAGAAATGGATACATGGAAAATTAAAAAGGCCACGAGGATGTATTGAAAGTGGAGACATCATCACGCTCGAAATGCCGCATTTTGCACCAATAGCGCGGTAAAATTTTGACTTTTGTACTCTATAATGTTCTAAAAATAATAGGCTATACTTTTGTTTTTGGCATTTTAAAGAGCATGATTTTTATAAATACACGGTTGCTATATCTATATCAAATGTCCAATCTTTAATTTCATTTTTGCTCATGCATTTTTCACTTACATTTGACCATTTTAAAACTTTCAACGTTTCACATTTGACAATTTTCATATTATATGTAGTATATATTATAATAAAAGCTTCACGAAGCACAGGTTCATTAAATTATACGAGTAGCTTTTAGCTCAAAAGTTACGTTAATAAAATGCCAGCGAAAAATAAAAGGAAACATGGAAATTAAAAAGGCCACGAGGATGTATTGAAAGTGGAGACATCATCACGCGATGAAATGCCACATTTTGCACCAAAAATGTAGTGAACTTTTGACTTTCCTATTCTCATTAATGCTCTAAAAACAATAAACTAGACTTTTCTTTTTTAGCATTATAAAGAGCAGAATGTTTTTAAATACACATTTGCTATATTTATATGTCTTTCACTCCATTTTTTCTCATGCATTTTTCTCATATTTGACCATTTTCAGACTTTCAACATTAAAACATTTCACGTTTGACCATTTTCATTTTATATTTAGTATAGATTATAATTGGAATTTCACGAAGTATAGGTTCATTAAGTTATACAAGTAGCTTTTAGCTCAAAAGTTACATTAATAAAATGCCAGCGAAAAAAAAGGAAACATGGAAATTAAAAAGGCCACGAGGATGTATCGAAAGTGGAGACACCATCACGCGATGAAATGCCGTGTTTTGCACCAATAACGTAGTCAACTTTTGACTTCTTTATTCTCTTTAATGCTCTAAAATAATTAAATATACTTTCCTTTTAAGCATTTTAAAAGAGTAGGGTTTTTTTAATACATGGTTGTTATATTTATATTGAATGTCTAGTCTTTCACTCCATTTTTGCTCAAGCATTTTTCCCTCACATTTGACCATTCTCAGACTTTCAACATTTCAGTATTTTACATTTGACCATTTTCATTTTATATGTAGTATAGATTATAATTAAAATTTCACGAAGTACAGGTTCATTAAATTATACGAGTAGCTTTTAGCTCAAAAGTTACGTTAATAACAAGCAAACGAAAAAAAATGAAACATGGAAATCAAAAAGGCCACGAGGATGTATTGAAAGTGGATACATCATCACGCGATTAAATGTCGCGTTTTACACCAATAATGCAGTTAACTTTTGACTTTTTTATTCTCTTTAATGCTAAAAAATAATAAACTATACTTTTCCCTTTGGCATTTTAAAGAGCATAACTTTTTTAAATACATTGTTACTATATCTATATTGAATGTCCAGTCTTTCATTTCATTTCTGGTTTTTCTCACATTTGACCATTTTCAGACTTTCAACATTTCGCATTTGAACATTTTCATTGTATATGTAGTATGGATTATAATGAAAATTTCACTAAGTACAGCTTTATTAAATTACACGAGTAGCTTTTAGCTTAAATGCTACGTTAATAAAATTCCAACGACAAAAATAAAATGAAATGTGGAAATTAAAAAGCCCACAAGGATGTATTGAAAGTGGATACATCATCACGCAATAAAATGTTTCATTTTGCAAGAATAATGCAGTCAATTTTGACTTTTCTATTCTCTTTAATGCTAAAAAAACTATACTTTTCTTTTGGGCATTTGAAAGAGTGAATTTTTTTAAATACACGGTTGCTATATAATATTAAATGTCCAATCTTTTATTTCATTTTTGCTCATACATTTTTCTCACACATTTGACCATTTTCAGACTTTCAACATTTCACATTTGACTATTTTCATTTCATATGTAGTATAGACTAGAATGAAAATTTCAAGAAGTACAGGTTCATTAAATTATACGAGTTGCTTTTTGCTCAAAAATTACGTTAATAAATTGCCAACGAAAAAAGGAAAATGATACATGGAAATTAAAAAGGCCACGAGGATGTATTGAAAGTGGATACATCATCACGCGATGAAATGTCGCGTTTTGCACCAATGACGCAGTCAACTTTTGACTTTTCTATTCTCTTTAATGCTCAAAAAATAAACTATACTTTTCTTTTTGGCATTTTAATGAATGGAATTTTTTTAAATACACGATTGCTATATCTATATTGAATGTCCAGTCTTTCATTGCATTTTGGCTCATACATATTTCTCACACATTTGACCATTTTCAGATTTTCAACACTTCACATTTGACTATTTTCATTTCATATGTAGTATAGACTATAATGAAAACTTCACGAAGTACAGGTTCATTAAATTATGCAAGTTGCTTTTAGCTCAAAAGTTACGTTAATAAATTGCCAACGTAAAAAAGAAAAGGACACATGGAAATTAAAAAGGCCATAAGGATGTATTGAAAGTGGATACATCATCATGCGATGAAATGCCGCATTTTGCACCAATAACGCAATCAACTTTTGACTTTTTTATTCTCTTTAATGCTTAAAAAATAATAAACGATACTTTTTTTGGCATTTTAAAGTGCATTATTTTTTAAATACTTGGTTGCTATATCTGTATTAAATGTCCAGTTTTTTATTTCATTTTCGTTCATGCATTTTTCTTTCATATTTGACCATTTTCAAACTTTCAACTTTTCGCATTTTAATATTTTTATTTTATATGTAGTATAGATTATAATGAAAATTTCATAAAGTACGGGTTCATTAAATTATACGAATAGCTTTTAGATCAAAGTTACATTAATAAAATGCCTACAAAAAAAAAGAAAATGAAACATGGAAATTAAAAAGGCCACAAGGGTGTATTGAAAGTGGATACATCATCACGCGACGAAATGTCGCATTTTGAACTAATAACGCAGTCAAATTTTGACTTTTCTATTCTCTTAATAGTAAAAAAAATAAACTAAAGTTTTCTTTTTGGCATTTTAAAGAGCAGAATTTTTTTTAAATACACGGTTGCTACCTCTATATTGAATGTCCAGTCTTTCATGTCATTTTTGTTCATACATTTTTCTCTCACATTTGACCAATTTCAGACTTTAAACATTTCACATTTGACTATTTTCATTTTATATGTAGTATAGACTATAATAAAATTTCACGAAGTACAGGTTCATTAAATTATACAAGTAGCTTTTAGCTCAAAATTTACGTTAATAAAATGCCCATGAAAAAAGAAAACTAAACATGGAAATTAAAAATGCCACGAGGATGTATTGAAAGTGGATACATCATCACGCATTGAAATGCCACCTTTTGCACCAATAACGCAGTAAACTTTTGACTTTTCTATTCTCTATAATGCTCAAAAAACAACAAACTATACTTTTCTTCTTGGCATTTTAAAGAGCATATATTTTTTAACTACACGGTTGTTATATCTATATTGAATGTCCAGTCTTTCATTCCATTTTTGCTCATGCATTTTTCTCTCATATTTGACCCTTTTTCAGACTTTCAGCATTTCACAATTGATCATATTCTTTTTTATGTAGTATTGATTATAACGAAAATTTCACAAAATAGGGGTTCATTAAATTATACGAGCAGCTTTTAGCTCAAAAGTTATGTTAATAAATGCCAGCGTAAAAAGAAAAGGAAACATGGAAGATTAAAAAGGCCATGAGGATGTATTGAAAGTGGAGACATTATCGCGCTCGAAATGACACGTTTTTCATCAATAACGTCGTAAACTTTTGACTTTTCTATTCTCTTTAATGCTCTAAAAATAATAGACTTTACTTTTCTTTTTGGCATTTTAAAGAGCAGAATTTTATTCAATACACGGTTGCTCTATCTATATTGAATGTCCAGTCTTGTTTTTTTCATTTTTGCTCATGCATTTTTCGCTTGTTTTTGACAATTTTCAGACTTTCAACATTTTACATTTGACCATTTTCATTTTATATGTTTTATAGGTTATAATGAAAATTTCACGAAGTACGCGCTCATTAAACTATACGAGTAGCTTTTAGCTCAAAAGTTACGTTAATAAAATGCCAGTAAAAAAAGAAAAGGAAACATGGAAATTATAAAGGCCACGAGGATGTATTAAAAGTGGAGAAATCATCACGCAATGAATTGCCGCGTTTTGCACCAATAAAGCACTCAACTTTTGGTTGCTCTATCTATATTGAATGTCAAGTCATTCATTTCATTTTTGCTCATGCATTTTCCACTTTTTTTTTTTTTTTTTTTTTTTTTTTTTTTTTTTTTTTTTTTTTTACCATTTTTAGACTTTTAACATTTTACATATGACCATTTTCATTTTATATGTAGTATAGATTATAATGAAAATTTCACGAAGTACACGTTCATTAAATTATTCGAGTAGCTTTTAGCTCAAAAGTTACGTTAATAAAATGCCAACAAAAAATGAAAAAGAAACATGGAAATTAAAAAGGCCACGAGGATGTATTGAAATTGGAGAAATCATCACGCGATGAAATGTTGCGTGATGAGGCGAAAAATGAACCACTTTTAGGGGGTCATTTAAGCCCGAAATTGAATTTATTTGATCAAATATTATCCTAAATCGTTCCTTTTGTGATTTTAGGTACTTTGGGAGTGAAATCTGGAAAAGGAAGCAATTCGGACATTTTTGGAGCATGAAAGTGAAGAAAACGACAAAGTCTTAATTTTCCATGCTGAGAACAGTACCTGACGGCGTCAAGAGGAAGACCCCGACGGCGTCAAGAAGAAGACCCTGACGGCGTCATGAGTAAAATCCATGACGACCCAGTGCAAACCTGACGGCGTCACAACAAGGGCGTCAAGAGTTAAATTGGTGACGGTCTGCATAAGGTGAATACATGACGGCGTCAGACCCAGATCTAGGCAGTCCAAGAAACTATTTGGCGGCGAGATGACGGCGTCAGACTTTTGTTCTTGACGCCATCACCTATCAAACTCTATATATAGTTTTCTATTTTTCATTCATAAAAGAGGAACTTGTGTGGAGAAAACTAGGGCCGAACTTTGTAAACCCTAGGTTATATTTTACAGTGTTTTCAAGGGTTTTCACCCCTTGAATCCTTTCATGTTCAATTGAGATAAGTCTTCTCTTAATTCATTCAATATGTCTATGTGTTGTTTGAATATATCTTTTGCTTGTCTTGATTTCAACATGCTAGGCTAGATCTATCTTGTGTTTGCTTAGATCTAATGAAACCTAGATGTTAATTATGTGTTGATTACTTGTTTATGGTTGTATTGGATGAATGATTTCAATGTTAGGCTTAAGAAAACTGGCAGATCTCCATTGTGTAACATGCTTGAACGTCTTAGGAAACATGAACCGATGTGTACTAGGTTTTATTGGTTGTATTTAATGCATGAGCAAATTCTAGTGATCCCATGTTAGGAGCTTCTTAGCCGGCTCGACATAGGAGTGAAGTAGGCGCTCATAGGATTGGGGAAGTAAGTACGCCACCCCATGAATGGTATTAAGGAATACAATCCGTCATCCACGCAACTATAACAAGTAATTAACGTGTAAAAGATATCTAGGGAGTAGTGAAATCTAAGTAAACACAATTCTCCCACATATTGCTCACAACTTTAGTTTAATATAGTTTATTTTCATTTCTAGTATTTTATTTTGATTGCATCTTAGTATTGGGTTAGTTGACTAGCAACTAATTCCGCCCAACTCCTTCAAAACCCAAGATTTTTACTTGCTTTCTAAAAAATATAAGAAAAATACAAAAAGAATCATCCCTCATCTCTAGACCTAGTCTTTAGGTTTTCTAACCATAGCGACACTATTCCTAGCTAAAAGATCTATCCCCCGGTACTTGTCATTATACTATACTACATCGATCAGGTACACTGCCTGGTGGGGGTTGTAAGCTTCTCGAGATCCCTTGAGAGGTAAAGCCTGGTGTAATCCCTACGCTACAAAGTTTTTGGCGAAAAATGAACCACTTTTAGGGGGTCATTTAAGCCCGGAATTGAATTTATTTGATCAAATATTACCCTAAATCATTCCTTTTGTGATTTTAGGTACTTTGGGAGTGAAATCTGGAAAAGGAAGCAATTCGGACGTTTTTGTAGCATAAAAGTGAAAAAAACAGCAAAGTCTTAATTTTCCATGCTGAGAACAGTACCTGACGGCGTCAAGAGAAAGACCCTGACGGCGTCATGAGTAAAATCCATGACGACCCAGTGCAAACCTGACGGCATCACAACAAGGGCGTCAAGAGTTAAATTGGTGACGGCCTGCATAAGGTGAATACATGACGGCGTCAGACCCAGATCTAGGCAGTCCGAGAAACTATTTGGCGGCGAGATGACGGCGTCAGACTTTTGTTCTTGACGCCGTCACCTATCAAACTCTATATATAGTTTTCTATTTTTCATTCATAAAAGAGGAACTTGTGTGGAGAAAACTAGGGCCGAACTTTGTAAACCCTAGGTCATATTTTACAGTGTTTTCAAGGGTTTTCACCCCTTGAATCCTTTCATGTTCAATTGAGATAAGTCTTCTCTTAATTCATCCAATATGTCTATGTGTTGTTTGAATATATCTTTTGCTTGTCTTGATTTCAACATGCTAGGCTAGATCTATCTTGTGTTTGCTTAGATCTAATGAAACCTAGATGTTAATTATGTGTTGATTACTTGTTTATGGTTGTATTGGATGAATGACTTCAATGTTAGGCTTAAGAAAACTGGCAGATCTCCATTGTTTAACATGCTTGAACGTCTTAGGAAACATGAACCGATGTGTACTAGGTTTTATTGGTTGTATTTAATGCATGAGCAAATTCTAGTGATCCCATGTTAGGAGCTTCTTCACCGGCTCGACATAGGAGTGAAGTAGGCGCTCATAGGATTGGGGAAGTAAGTACGCCACCCCATGAATGGTATTAAGGAATGCAATCCGTCATCCACGCAACTTTAACAAGTAATTAACGTGTAAAAGATATCTAGCGAGTAGTGAAATCTAAGTAAACACAATTCTCCCACATATTGCTCACAACTTTAGTTTAATATAGTTTATTTTCATTTCTAGTATTTTATTTTGATTGCATCTTAGTATTGGGTTAGTTGACTAGCAACTAATTCCGCCTAACTCCTTCAAAACCCGAGATTTTTACTTGCTTTCTAAAAAATATAAAAAAAATACAAAAAGAATCATCCCTCATCTCTAGACCTAGTCTTTAGGTTTTCTAACCCTAGCGACACTATTCCTAGCTGAACAATCAATCCCCCAGTACTTGTCATTATACTATACTACATCGATCAGGTACACTGCCTGGTGGGAGTTGTAAGCTTCTCGAGATCCCTTGAGAGGTAAAGCCTGATGCAATCCCTACGCTACCATTGCGTTTTGCACCAATAACGCAGTCAACTTTTGACTTTTCTATTCTCTTTAATGCTTTAAGAATGATAAACTATACTTTTCTTTTTGTCTTTTTCAAGAGCAGAATCTTTTTAAATACACGGTTGCTATATCTATATTGGTTGTCCAGTCTTTCATTATATTTCTGTTCATGCATTTTTCTCACTTTTGAGAATTTTCATACTTTCAACATTTCAACATTTCACATTTTATAAATTTCATTTTATATCTAGTATAGATTTTAATGAACATTTCACGAAGTACAGGTTCATTAAATTATACGAGTAGCTTTTAGCTTAAAAGTTAAGTTAATAAAATACCATGGAAAAAAGAAAAGGAATCACGGAAATTATAAAAAGGCCATGAAGATTTATTAAAAGTGAATACATCACCATGCGATGAAATGCCGCGTTTTACACCAATAACACAGTCACCTTTTTTACTTTTCTATTCTTTTTAATGCTTAAAAGACAGTAAATTATGCTTTTCTTTCGGTATTTTAAAGAGCATAATTTTTTTTAAATACACAGTTGCTATATCCATATTGAATGTCCAGTCTTTCATTCCATTTTTGCTCATGCATTTTTCTCTCACATTTAACCATTTTCAGACTTTCAATATTTCACATATGACTATTCACATTTTATATATATAGTATATATTATAATAAAAATCTCACGATGTATAGGTTCATTAAATTATATAAGTAGCTTTTAGCTCAAAAGTTACGCTAATAAAATGCAAGCATAAAAAGAAAAGGAAACATGGAAGATTAAAAAGGCCATGAGGATGTATTGAAAGTGGAGACATCATCACGCTCGAAATGCTGCGTTTTGCACCAATAACGCAGTAAACTTTTGACTTTCTATTCTCTTTAATGGTCTAAAGTAATAGCATATACTTTTCTTTTTGGCACCAATAGCGCAGTAAACTTTTGAAAGTGGAGACATCATCACGCTCTAAAAGTATAGATATATATATACGGTTAATATATCTATATTGAATGTGCAGTCTTTCATTTCATTTTTTCTCATGCATTTTTCACTTACATTTGACCTTTTTCATACATTTAACGTTTCAACATTTCACACTTGACCATTTTTATTTCATATGTAGTATAGATTATAATGAAAACTTCATGAAGTACAGGTTCATTAAATTATACGAGTAGCTTTTAGCTCAAAAGTAACATTCATAAAATGCCAGCGAAAAATGAAAAGGAAACTTGGTAATTAAAAAGGCCACGAGAATGTATTGAAAGTGGAGACACCATCAAGCATTAAAATGCCGCATTTTGCAGCAATAATGCTGTCAACTGTTGACTTTTCTATTCTCTTTAATGCTCTAAAATAATAAACTCTACTTTTCTTTTTGGCATTTTAAAGAAAAAAATGTTTTTAAATACACGGTTGCAATATCTATATTGAATATCCAGTCTTCCAATCCATTTTTGTTCATGCATTTTTCTCTCAGATTTGACTATTTTCATAATTTCAACATTTCAACATTTCACATTTTTCATTTTCATATTTTAAATACACGGTTGCTATATCTATATTGAATGTCCCGTCTTTCATTCCATTTTCACTCATGCATTTTTCTCACATTTGACCATTTTCAGACTTTCAACATTTCAACCTTTTACATTTAACCATTTTTCATTTTATATGTAGTATAGATTATAATGAAAATTTCACAAATTACAGGTTCATTAAATTATACGAGTAGCTTTTAGCTCAAAAGTTACATTAATATAATACCATCGAAATAAGAAAAGAAAACATGGAAATTAAAAAGGCCACGAGAATGTATTGAAAGTGGATACATCATCACGCTATGAAATGTCGCGTTTTTGCACCAATAACTCAATCAACTTTTGACTTTTCTTTTCTCTTTAATGCTCAAAAAACAATAAACCGTACTTTTCTTTTTGGCATTTTAAAGAGCATAATTTTTTTAAATATACGGTTGCAATATCTAGATAGAATGTCCAGTCTTTCATTCCAATTTTGCTCAAGCATTTTTCTCTCATATTTGACCTTTTCAGACTTTTAACATTTCACATTTAACCATTTATATTTTACATGTAGTATAGCTTATATTGAAAATTTCACGAAGCACCGGTTCATTAAATTATACGAGTAGCTTTTTGCTCAAAAGTTACGTTAATAAAATGCCAGCGTAAAAGGAAAAGGAAACATTGAAGATTAAAAAGGCCATGAGGATGTATTAAAGTGGAGTCATCATCACGCTCGAAATGCTGCGTTTTGCACCAATAACGCAGTAAGCTTATGACATTTCTATTCTCTTTAATGCTCTAAAAATAATAGACTATTCTTTTCTTTTTGGCATTTTAAAGTGCTTAATTTTTTTTTTTTAAATATATGGTCGCTATATCTGTATTGAATGTCTAGTCTTTTATTTTGTTTTTGCTAATGCAATTTTCACTTACATTTGACCATTTTTAGACTATCAACATTTCACATTTGACCATTTTCATTTTACAAGTAGTATTGATTATAATAAAATTTTCACGAAGTACAGGTTCATTAAATTATACGAGTTGCTATTAGCTCAAAAGTTATGTTAATAAAATGCCAGTGAAAAAATAAAAGGAAACATGGAAATTAAAAAGGCCACGAGCATGTATTGAAAGTGGAGACACCATCACGTGATGAAATGCCGCGTTTTGCACCAATAAAGCAGTCAACTTTTAACTTTTCTATTATCTTTAATGCTCTAAAATCAATAAACTGTACTTTTCTTTTTGACATTTTAAAGAGCATAATGTTTTTAAATACACGGTTGCTATATGTATATTGAATGTCCAATCTTTCATTGCATTTTTGTTCATGCATTTTTTTCTCACAGTTGACCAGTTTTAGACTTTCAACATTTCAACATTTCACATTTAACCATTTTCATTTATATGTATATATTGTAATGAAACTTTCACGAAGTACAGGTTCATTAAATTATACGTGTAGCTTTTAGCTAAAAAGTTAGGTTAATTAAATGCTAGCGAAAAAAAGAAAATTAAAAATGGAATTAAAAATGCCACGAGGATGTATTGAAAGTGGATACATCATCACGCGACGAAATGACGCCTTTTGCACCAATAACGTAATCAACTTATGACTTTTCTATTCTCTTTAATGCTCAAAAAAATAATAAACTATACTTTTCTTTTTGGCATGTTAAAGTGCTTAATTTTTTCAAATACACGGGTGCTATATCTATATTGATGTCAAGACTTTATTCTATTTTTGCTCATGCATTTTTCTTTCAAATTTGACCATCTTCATATTTTCATCAAAATTTCGTATTTAACCATTCTCCTCATTTTATATGTAGTATATATTTTAATGAAAATGTCACAAAGTACAGGTTCATTAAATTATACGAGTAGTTTTTAGCTCAAAGTTACATTAATAAAATGCTAGTGAAAAAAGAAAAGGAAACATGGAATTTTAAAATCGCCACGAGGATGTATAGAAATTGGAGACATCATCACGCTCGAAATGCCGCTTTTTGCACCAATAAAGCAGTCAACTTTTGACTTTCCTATTCTCTTTAATGATAAAAAATAATTAACTATACTTTTCTTTTTGGCATTTTAAAGTGCAGGATGTTTTTAAATACATGGTTGCTATATTTATATTGAATGTCCAGTCTTTCATTCTATTTTTGTTCATGCATTTTTCTCTCACATTTACCATTTTCAGACTTTCAACATTTCACATTTGTCCATGGCCTGGTAGGGTGTGTTTGATAGACTAGTGGTTTATTTCTAGTCTTTGTTTGTACTGTGCCTTTTTTGGCCTTTTCCTTTATATAAATTTACATTTAGGAAAAAAAATTCATGAAGCACCGGTTCATTAAATTATACGAGTAGCTTTTAGCTCAAAAGTTACGTTAATAAAATGCCAACGTAAAAAGAAAAGGAAACATTGAAGATTAAAAAGGCCATGAGGATGTATTGAAAGTGGAGTCATTATTACGCTCGAAATGATGCGTTTTGCACCAATAATGCAGTAAGCTTATGACATTTCTGTTCTCTTTAATGCTCTAAAAATAATAGTCTATTCTTTTCTTTTTGGCATTTTAAAGTGCTTAATTTTTTTTAAATATATGGTTGCTATATCTGTATTGAATGTCCAGTCTTTCATTTTATTTTTGCTATTGCAATTTTCACTTACATTTGACCGTTTTTAGACTATCAACATTTCACATTTGACAATTTTCATTTTCTAAGTAGTATTGATTATAATAAAATTTTCACGGAGTACAGGTTCATTAAATTGTACGAGTTGCTATTAGCTCAAAAGTTACGTTAATGTATTGAAAGTTTAGACACCATCACGCGATGAAATACCGCGTTTTGCTCCAATAAAGCAGACAACTTTTAACTTTTCTATTCTCTTTAATGCTCTGAAAATAATAAACTATACTTTTCTTTTTGGCATTTTAAAGAGCATAATGTTTTTAAATACACGGTTGCTATATGTATATTGAATGTCCAATCTTTCATTGCATTTTTGTTCATGCATTTTTTTCTCACATTTGACCACTTTTAGACTTTCAACATTTCAACATTTCACATTTAACCATTTTCATTTTATATGTAGTATATATTATAATGAAAATTTCACAAAGTACAGGTTCATTAAATTATACATGTAGCTTTTAGCTCAAAAGTTAGGTTAATAAAATGCTAGCGAAAAAAAGAAAATTAAACATGGAATTAAAATTGCCACGAGCATGTATTGAAAGTTTAGACACCATCACGCGATGAAATGCCGCGTTTTGCACCAATAAAGCAGACAACTTTTAACTTTTCTATTCTCTTTAATGCTCTAAAAATAATAAACTATACTTTTCTTTTTGGCATTTTAAAGAGCATAATGTTTTTAAATACACGGTTGCTATATGTATATTGAATGTCCAATCTTTCATTACATTTTTGTTCATGCATTTTTTTCTCACATTTGACAACTTTTAGACTTTCAACATTTCAACATTTCACATTTAACCAATTTCATTTTATATGTGGTATATATTATAATAAAAACTTCACGAAGTACAGGTTCATTAAATTATACGTGTAGCTTTTAGCTCAAAAGTTAGGTTAATAAAATGCTAGCGAAAAAAAGAAAATTAAACATGGAATTAAAATTGCCACAAGGATGTATTGAAAGTGGATACATCATCACGCAATGAAATGACGCCTTTTGCACCAATAACGTAATCAACTTATGACTTTTCTATTCTCTTTAATGCTCAAAAAAATAATAAACTATAGTTTTCTTTTTGGCATATTAAAGTGCATAATTTTTTCAAATACACGGGTGCTATATCTATATTGATGTCAAGACTTTATTCTATTTTTGCTCATGCATTTTTCTTTCAAATTTGACCATCTTCAGATTTTCATCAAAATTTCATATTTAACCATTCTCATTTTATATGTAGTATATATTTTAATGTAAATGTCACAAAGTACAGGTTCATTAAATTATACGAGTAGTTTTTAGCTCAAAGTTACATTAATAAAATGCTAGTGAAAAAAGAAAAGGAAACATGGAAAATTAAAAAGGCCACGAGGATGTATTGAAAGTGGAGACATCATCACGCTCGAAATACCGCGTTTTGCACCAATAACGCAGTCAACTTTTGACTTTTCTATTCTCTTTAATGATCAGAAAATAATTAACTATACTTTTCTTATTGGCATTTTAAAGAGTAGGATGTTATTAAATACATGGTTGCCATATTTATATTGAATGTCCAGTCTTTCATTCCATTTTTGTTCAAGCATTTTTCTCTCACATTTTACCATTTTCATACTTTCAACATTTCAACATTTCACATTTGACCATTTATATTTTATATGTAGTATAGCTTATATTGAAAATTTCACGAAGCACCGGTGCATTAAATTATACGTGTAGCTTTTAGCTCAAAAGTTATGTTAATAAAATGCGAGCGTAAAAAGAAAAGGAAACATTGAAGATTAAAAAGGCCATAAGGATGTATTGAAAGTGGAGTCATCATCACGCTCGAAATGCTGCGTTTCGTACCAATAATGCAGTAAGCTTATGACATTCCTATTCTCTTTAATGCTCTAAAAATAATAGACTATTCTTTTCTTTTTGGCATTTGAAAGTGCTCAATTTTTTTAAATATATGGTTGCTATATCTGTATTGAATTTCCAGTCTTTCATTTTATTTTTGCTAATGCAATTTTCACTTGCATTTGACCGGTTTTAGACTATCAACATTTCACAGTTGACCATTTTCGCTTTATAAGTAGTATTGATTATAATAAAATTTTCATGAAGTACATGTTCATTAAATTATACGAGTTGCTATTAGCTCAAAAGTTACATTAATGAAATGCCATCGAAAAAATAAAAGGAAACATGGAAATTAAAAAGGCCACGAGCGTGTATTGAAAGTGGAGACACCATCACGCGATGAAATGCCGCGTTTTGCAACAATAAAGCAGTCAACTTTTAAATTTTTTATTCTCTTTAATGCTCTAAAAATAACAAACTATACTTTTCTTTTTGGCACTTTAAAGAGCATAATGTTTTTAAATACACGGTTGCTATATGTATATTGAATGTCCAATCTTTCATTGCATTTTTGTTCATGCATTTTTTTCTGACATTCGACCATTTTTAGACTTTCAACATTTCAACATTTCACATTTAACCATTTTCATTTTATATGTAGTATATATTATAATGAAAATTACATGAAGTACAGGTTCATTAAATTATACGTGTAGCTTTTAGCTCAAAAATTAGGTTAATAAAATGCTAGCGAAAAAAAGAGAATTAAACATGGAATTATAAATGCCACGAGGATGTATTGAAAGTGGAGACATCATCACGCTCAAAATGCCGCATTTTGCACCAATAACGCAGTCAAGTTTTGACTTTTCTATTCACTTTAATGATCAAAAAATAATTAACTATACTTTTCTTTTTGGCATTTTAAAGAGCATGATGTTTTTAAATACATGGTTGCTATATTTATATTGAATGTCCAGTTTTTCTTTCCATTTTTGTTCACGCATTTTTCTCTCACATTTTACCATTTTCAGACTTTCAACATTTCGACATTTAACATTAGACCATTTTTTTATATGTAGTATAGATTATAATGAAAATTTCACAAAGTACAGGTTAATTAAATTATACGAGTAGCTTTTAGCTCAAAATTTACGTTAATAAAATGCCAGCAAAAACAGAAAAGGAAACATGGAATATTAAAAAGTCCATGAGGATGTGTTTAAAGTGGAGACATCATCACTCTCGAAATTCCGCATTTTACACCAATAACGTCATAAACTTTTGACTTTTCTATTCTCTTTAATGCTCTAAAAATAATATACTATACTTTTCTTTTTGACATTTTAAAGAGGCGTTTTTTTTTTTAAATACACGGTTGCTATATCTATATTGAATGTCCGGTCTTTCATTTCATTTTAGCCCATGCATTTTTTACTCACAATTGAACATTTTTAGACTTTCAACATTTAAACATTTCACATTTGACAATTTTCATTGTATATGCAATATACAGTAGAAACTCGATAAATTAATACTCGATTATTTAATAAACTCTCTAAGATAATATTTTTTGCCGGTCCCTACTCGGGGATAGGGTGCTAAATTAATAATTCGCTAAAATTATAAGATAATACATTTTTGATAATTTCTTTAGACCCCATATAAAATATAAATTAATACGGAGTAATTCCTTATATATAGCATATTACATGAATGATTTATTAATGTTTCTTGAAAAATGACTCAATTATCTTTTGTTTTTTGTTGAAATCAATTTCCCCTTGTATCTCGTCTCTAATTTTCCTTAGCATGGTAAGAACTTCTGGTGTTGTTTTCTGATAGCTCAACAAGAAATTATTCAATGTGATTGCCGCTACAATAGCTTCGTTGTGTGTATGATTTGTTTGTGTTAACCTATTTTGATCTTGTATTTATATAGAAAATATTTTTAATGTCCATAAAGTGATACATTGAACACAAGAAGCATAATAAGGTGGGAGATTGAAGGTTTCTTTCAAATTGGGCCGTTCATTTGATATACATGCATTGTATACAATAATTAAGTGGAAGCTTGAAAGGTGTTTGTAAACTAAGTATTCTACTATAAATTAATAAAATATTAATTAATATATAAATTAATAATTATTAATTTATCGATTAATTAATAACTCTTTTAATTAATACATTTTGGTGGTCCCAAGTGTATTATATTATAGAGTTTCTACTGTAGATTATAATGAAAATTTCTCGAAGTACAGTTACAAGTAGCTTTTAGCTCAAAAGTTACATTTATAAAATGCCAATGAAAAAAGAAAAGGAAACATGGAAATTAAAAAGGCCTCGAGGATGCATTGAAAGTGGAGAAATCATCACGTGATGTAATGCTGCGTGTTGCACCAATAACGCAATCAACTTTTGAATTTTCTATCCTCATTAATGCTCCAGAAATATAAAATATACTTTTCGTTTTGGCATTTTAAGAAGCAGAATTTTTTTAAATACACAGTTGCAATATCTATATTGAATGTCCAGTCTTTCATTTCATTTTTGCTAATGCATTTTTCACTTACATTGGACCATTTTCAGACTTTTAAAATTTTAACATTTCACATTTGACTATTTTCATTTTATATGTAGTACAGATTATAATGAATATTTCACGAAGTACAGGTTCATTAAATTATACGAGTAGCTTTTAGCTCAAAAGTTACGTTGATAAAAAGCTAGCGAAAAAAGAAATGGAAAGATGGAAATTAAAAAGGCCACGGGAATATTTTGAAGGTGGAGACATCATCACGCGATGAAATGCCACGTTTTGCACCACTAACGCAGTCAACTTTTGACATTTCTATTCTCTTTAATGTTCTAAAAATAATAAACCATACTTTTTTTGTCATTTTAAAGAGCAGAATTTTTTTAAATAAACGGTTGCTATGTCTAAATGTCTAATCTTTCATTGCATTTTTGCTGATGAGTTTTTCTCTCACATTTAACCATTTTCGGGCTTTCAACATTTCACATTTGACCATTTTAATTTTATATGTAGTATAGATTATAATGAAAATTTCACGATGTACAAGTTCATTAAATTATACGAGTAGCTTTTAGTTCAAAAGTTACGTAAATAAAACGCTAGCGAAAAAAAAGAAAAGGAACTTGGAAATTGATGCTAGATTTTAGACTAGGTTTGAATATTTATATTAACTCGTCTACCTGAACGACAACTAAGGTTTATGATTGATGATCAAGACATCCTTGAGTCTAATTCGTATCTATCTATTAAAGCGTGAGTTTATGTGTTAAAGTGTGAGTTAGACTATGATTTGTGTCTTTTTCATGGGATGGTTGGGAAGTAATTAACCACACTTGTTAGGACTTAATCTATCTGTTTGTTTAACTTATTTTGCACCAATTATTTCCTATATGTTATCCTCACCCTTTACCAATTACTTTATTCGTTGTTAGCTCTCGAGCATTCGGATTAAGTAATGGCCTTGTGAGAATTTCAAGTGCATGAATATGGTAGTCACCATCCGAGTTTTTGACTAATCAAATGACGAGCCAGCTATCTAAGGTTCCACCTTACTGACCATCCGTTGTTCGAGGAATCTTGGATTCGCGCCAGCAATCTATTGTGTTTATCTAGGAGATGTTTGAACAAAGCTAGGTCTAACCCTAAAGCCTTATCGTGATTAACCCAATTACTTCTTTAAACTTGTCACTCCTTAGCTTAGTGGGGGAGATGTGTATCCTTGCCAAGCTTATGATAGAATATTCGTCACGACCAAGAAATTGAGTGAATTACCTAAATGTTACCACATAGATTAGTTGAGTGATGTTAGTGATTTCATTTTCCTATTTCGTGAGGTGTTTGGTTGAGCAATTAAGGTTAAATAAATAAGTGTTTACTTATAAAATACTAGACGAACGTTTAGGATACATTTTCATATGTTTAATCTAAGGTTTACTTGATGACAAGTAAAGTTCAAGTGAGGGGGATATTTGATGATATCAAATAATAATGTATTACTGGCATCATCTATACTATATTTTTCTTGTTTTTTATTATTTTATATAAGAATTGATACTTAATCGCTTACTTTTGTAAATCTCAGTTATAAACAAGCAATTGATGAAAATTAGCCATTTTGGATGTAAATTGGAGCAAAATTGATCAAGTTAGAAAAGTCTATTGAACTGAAGGAAGATACGTCGTATTATTCTAGACAGATACACCGTATATCAAGACTTAGACAATTATGAATACCATTGACTGACTTTGAAGCATACGCCATATGGATTTCCCCCATACGTCGTATATTGAACTTCAGTCAAACGAGAAGATCTGACTTGCTTTGCTCATGATACGCCGCATGACATCCACTGCATGCGCGTATCTACCTTAAAGACTTCACCAGATTTCCAAGATTAGAAGACAAGCTGCGCCGTATGACGCTCAGTGATGTGCCATATCATATGGCGATGTACGAATTTTTTAGAATATAAAAATCTTGAACCCCACGCTAGGTTACTGAGATACGATGTATCAAATACTTGGATACGCTATATCGAATCTATTCCCAGAATGTATAAATACCTCATTCACCGCCGAATTTAGAAGACACAATACCTAGAAGAGGCGATGTCTGACCACACAAAGACACAACCAGAAGGACGAATTCAGAGGGATAAGAAGGTCCTGCAAGTGCATAATTACATAGGAATATTAGATTAATTGTATTAGTACTCTTTAATCATTTGGTTAGCGTGCTCTTTTTTTTATTAGATTCGTACTTAAATCTTTCACTCATTAAAGATTATATGATGTTTTATTGGTCTGAAATGCTTATGAGTATGTTTCGATTACTTTATTAGTTTATCATGCCCTATCTATAATAAGGCTCAAACAATTACTTCATTAACATCTTCTGCATAATTAAGTAAGCCCTTAAGGGTTAATTAATATGTAAACTAAGTAATCATTAAGGTGGACTTTAGGCAGATTTCTGATTAGTCGTAACAGGGCTTTTCCGTTGAGAAGACTTAATACCCGGAATCTAGATGTTTGGACTGGATCTAGACATTGGCATGAGATACGCATGCACGCAAGCAACCGTAGAGAAAGAACGTAATTAGTACTCATCATATATAACTAAAAAATTATCGAGCACATCTTCCTTACTATCGGCCTGACCTCTTATCTGTTATCTGTTTTCTATCTTTATGTGTATGTGTGTGTCATTAGCCTCGTTACTTTTATTTTTAGTTTTACTTAATCTACACATTGTGCTAGTCTCTCAGGCTGAAAACCCACCTTTCGTTAGATTAGGTCTAATTAGAACTAACTAACAAACTTTATGATTAAAATACTGATAGATATTTAGGTGTTAACGTTCCACTCTTAGTGATCGACACTCTACTTTTCAGCTAGGCTGCATTGATCGGGTACACTGCCCGTTAGTGTTTGTTATAGGTTAAGTCGGCTAAATATGAATTTAGAACTTAATAACATAATCTATACCTTCAACGAGAACACATCATGAAGCCCTTACGTCCCTTGGTATTTTGTGTTAGGAAGTGTTTTTTTGAAAATGCATAATTAGGGCTTGTATTTATAGGCTTGTCGAAGTTATGGTGTAACCATAAGTATTGTTTACGCCGTAACCAGCGTATCTCAAACGATCTTATCCTTAATAAATAACTTACAACATAACCTTGAGAATGGTGTGGAAAACTAGAAGGGGGGGGGGGGAGTTGAATAGTTTTACGTTGTTTTTCGTTTTATAAAAAACTTTGTTTAGTTAACAAAATCTTCGATTCTAGTTTATGTGAGATTAATGTTTAAACACTTATGTATACTAATATCTATGAAAGTAAATGACAACAATATAGGTAAGTAAGTAAAGAGATAGAGATGGAAATATCGCACCACAAGACAAAGGATTTATAGTGGTTCGGCTACGAAGCTTCTCTTCGTCCTACTGCACTCCTCAAGCACCTAACTCGAGAGTTTTCTTCACTATGTCAACAAGCTCCCTTATGGCGGAGAAAACCTTACACAACTTTCGCTTACACCAATTTACGACACTAAGCTAGATGTCGAGTCCTAATTGTAGCTAGAACCAATCTCACACCACTAGTCACTACACACCTTCACAACTTATACACACCACTACCACTACACAACTTCTCACAACTTCACTACTTCTTCTTCACAACACTAATACTTCTTCACTACTTCTATTCACAACTACTCTTCACTAATAACACACCTAAATCTACCTAAAACACAACCTCTACACCTTTACAAATGATTTACACAACTACAAGCAATATTGACAAATCTACAATACTTTTTTAACTAGATGTTGAAGGAGTATTCTTCTTTTTCACTTTGAATGATGAGGGATTGGATCACTTGAAACAAGAACTTATAATCTTATGATCAAAGGATTTAGGAAGATGATTTGAGAGGATTTGGACAGAAAGTTATAGTGCAAAAGGTGGGGAAAAAATGCAGGATTGAACCTGTATTTATAGGCAAAGATTTCTGACAACAAGAGCGTGCCGGCCCACTTAAATGGTGGCTGGCCCCCTCAAAATTAAGGGGGGCGCCCACCTATAATGGCCATAAATGTTTGTCTTTTCTGGGGAAAGTTTATTTGGTGAAAATTTAACTGATTTTGGTTAAAAATTTGAATTCATATATTTATTATGAATTAAACATTTTCCTTTAATTATCAAAAGTGTTTTTCTAAATATATAAAATGTTTATACCATTTTATACAATTTGTACTGATTAAATAGACCTTCCTTTGATCATAAAATGTATTAGGCAATTGTTTATTTATACCTTAAGTGATTAAGTTGGATATAATGATATTTTGTCACTAAATACTTGTTTACGTAATGATTTTACGTTTAATTATTTAAGATTTTGTGATCGTCAAAACATAGGAATATCGAAAAATATTAATAAAGTTTTTACGCATTATTTATATCAACAATCTCCCCCTTTTTGATGATTACAAAACTTAAACTCATTAAATCAAAAATTAATATGTATACAAGTATTTACTGAGTTTTATATCATTTCTCTCCCTTTTTTCTTAGCATCAAAAAGGTTATCCCGATGATGTTATATCTCCCCCTCGACATGTACTCCCCCTCGTTTTAAGGTTAAAAGACAATTCGAGATATGGAATGCTTGCAAAAAAATATTTAGAACTTACAATATATATAATGCATGAAACAAATATATAACAAGAGAACTAATAAAAGTGCACAAAAGAAATAACAACAAGCATTCATTAATTATTAAAATAGATTATGTTGAAAACATAATCATTAGTACATAAGCATACATATATGCTTTTCTTAGCGAACTACAATAGATAATACTAAATTGCCAACTTGAGGTCTCTAGGACTTGCTTGGAGATGGGAAGCATGGTGGATGGATTTAGTGGAGGTAGATTTTTGTGGGAATGTTGTTTGGAGAGTTTAGAGTGTTTGGTGGTGGAGAGTTTGGAGCGGAAGGGTTAGATTGTTGTGGTTTTGATGGCGGTGGAGAAGACCTTGTGAGGAGATACTCAATCCAAGTGAAGTGCTCATTGAGAGCAATGGTTTGTTTTTGGAGAAAAATGTAACAAGGACAATTGTTAACATGATTCTCAAGTTGGACCAAATTGTTGGGTGGCGAGGAGTGAGTTGAGGATGGTTGTTGATCCAAATTGCGTTGAGCAAGATGTAAGGCAAGAAGAACACTAAGCTCATGAGCTTCTTTGAGCTCCTCAACGAACTTTTTATGTTCGAAGGAAGGTGACGATGGTGGAGTTGGATTGAGACTAGGGATTGAGGCTTGAACATGGAGCATAGGATGCATGTTTTGATGAGAGTGATGATTGTTGTTTTGAGATTGAGTATGTTCCTCAAAAGGGTCATTTGGAAGAAGTGAGTGAGATGGATGTGGAATGTTATTGGAAAGTTAAATAGTGAGGTTGTCATGTGGAGGTAAAAGAGAGGTTTCATTTTGGTGAGTTTGATGTTTAGTAGTTGGTTGGTTGGTGACAACATCATTTATTGATGTGAACTTTTGACAAGTATCAAGTTTTCTTCTCCACACGGGTTTGGCGGAGATCTTAGCAACTCTTGGAGGCTTAAATCTTGGGTGGTTGGGAGATGACATGATGGGTTGAGTAATGATTTGTGATGATGAAGGGTATTTATAGTGTGATGATTATGTGTTTATGGAAGGATAATATGTGGTAGATTTGCTAGACAAAATGTGTTTGGGTATTTAGGGAAGTGGAGAATCAAAATAGGGTGAAATGGGCTAAAAAGCAGAAAGCAAACAGAGAATCTCGACCAACAGATGCCGGCCCCCTTAATTAATGGCCGGCCCCTTTAATTTTAAGGGGGCCGCCCTTTACAATTATGGCTCCGCCCAGGGCCTGTTTCCCAGATTGCCAGAAATGGGTTTTTAGCATAAATTTTTCCAGAAAGATGTTTGCTTTGAGGTTTGGAATTGGGTAAGTCCATCTCTTTAGGCAACTATGCATGTATTATCTTAAAAGAAGTATGCATGAAAAGTATATATGTAGGCAAATAAGCATATAGTTACAACTAAGCATGCATGCAAAAATAATAATGTAATAGAGCAAATAAGCAAGTCATATTTCCTAAGATTACTAACTTAGACAAATTGCAAGGCAACTAGTGAGTGAGAAACTAGTGATGGAACAAATGTGACAAAGTGATTCTTGACATTGTTCTAGTGTGTGCCTATATGCAACAAATGTGGAGATGTGATGGCTTCGACTCCTAATGCAAATGAATATATTCTAAGAAGCAATCCAAATTCTCCTTGATTCAATTTGCTTAACCCATGATTGCCAAGGATATATATTAGATTATATATTTTGACAATTCATGTGAAATTTCACGCATGATTTTAAAATAATGTTTTTAGCATTATTCAACAATGTAAGAAAAGAAATGATTTTCATGTGTTTCCTAGAAGTGAGAATTGTTTAGATAAAATAGATTGGGTTTTATGAAAATATTTATGCAATGTAGAATTCCCAATCTTCAATTTTGTGCGAAATAGATTCCTAGACTTAGAGACGAAGAAAAGAAAAAAAAATATGCAATAAGTAATTAACGAAAATTCAATATAATCTAGTCAATTTGCTCTATCATTCCTAATCCTAAACGCAAGTGGTAAAATTGTTCACGCTTAAGGGGTTTAGTGAATATATCCGCAATATTATCTTCCGATGCAACCTTTTCTATAGATATATTTCCTTTTTGTACATTATCCCTAAGGAAGTGGTGACGTATTTCTATGTGTTTAGTCCTAGAGTGTTGAACGGGTTTCTTACTTAAATCTATAGCACCTTTATTGTCGCACATTTTAGGAATGTTTTCTAACCTAATGCCATAGTCTACGAGAGCTTGTTTCATCCATAGTGCTTGTTGACATGCCTTTCCAGCACTTACATATTCAGCTTCGGTGGTCGAAATAGCAAGAGCGGTTTGCTTCTTTGAAAACCAAGATGTTAGGCAACATCCCATAAACGTGCAAATACCACTAGTGCTTTTTCGATCCATGTAGTCTCCCGCATGATCCGAATCCACATAGACAATGGTTTCTATGCCGGATCCCTTAGGATACCATAATCCTAAGTGTATAGTGCCTTTAATGTATCGGAAGATACGCTTAACCGCTTCTAGGTGAGAGGTTTTGGGATCCTCTTGAAAGCGGACACAAAGGCAAATAATAAACATGATATCAGGTCTATTTGCCATTAAGTGTAGTAAACTACCTATCATTCCTCTATACTTAGTGTTATCTACGGACTCACCTTCTTCATCTCTTGTGAGTTTCACTTCCATAGACATAGGTGTCTTTAGGGGTTTTGAGTCTTCTAGGCCAAATTTCTTAAGCATTTCATTAATGTATTTAGATTGGTTAAAAAATATTCCATCTTTTAATTGTTTTATTTGTAATCCTAGGAAGAAGTTTAGTTCACCCATCATACTCATCTCGAACTCATCATGCATGATTTTGGCAAATTCATCACACATTTCTTGACAAGTCGATCCAAATACAATATCATCGACATATATTTGAACAATGATGAGATTCGGGTTTTTCTTTTTAGTGAAGAGAGTGTTGTCTACCATTCCCATGGAATAATCAAGTTTATTAAGAAATGCTTTCAATCGATCATACCAAGCCTTGGGGGCTTGTTTGAGTCCATATAAAGCTTTATTGAGTTTATAAACATGATCGGGTTTTGTAAGTCAAAGAATCCCGGAGGTTGTGCCACATATACCTCCTCATTGATAAAACCATTGAGGAATGCACTCTTCACATCCATTTGGTATACCTTAAAATCTAGGGCGCAGGCATAAGCTAGGAGTATTCTAATAGATTCTAGTCTAGCTACTGGGGCATAGGTTTCATCATAATCAATTCCTTCTTGTTGATTATAACCTTGGGCTACTAATCTGGCTTTATTCCTAGTTACTATTCCATTTTCATCTAGTTTATTCCTAAATACCCATTTGGTTCCTATTATGGTCACATTCCTAGGATTAGGACAAATTCCCAAACATCATTTGTTTTATATTGATTTAATTCTTCTTACATAGCCATAATCCAACTTTCATCCTTTAAGGCTTCATTTACATTCTTAGGTTCTATTGTTGACACAAAGCAAAATAAGTTACTTTCATCTTGAGCTTGCGATCTAAGGGTTCTTTGATTCAAACTACCTATGATGTTACCTAAAGGATGTGACTTAGATTCCTTAATATCTACAACCTCATTTTCATCTAATGTTTCTACTTCATTATCATTTCCTAATGACATATTTTTACTAACCTCAATAGCTTCTTCTTCAATCACATCATCATCTTCTAAAGGTAATGTTTTAGGTGTTGGAGGAGTTTCATCAAATGTTACATTTAAGGATTCTTCTACTTTCATAGTATATTTATTTAAAATTATGCATGCTTTACTATTTTGTGAATATCCTAGAAAAATTCCTTCGTATGACTTAGGGTCGAACTTAGTGAGGTAATCTTTTATATTAAAGACAAAGCATTTACTTCCGAATACTCTAAAGTAGCCTACATTTGGTTTTCTACCTCTTAATAACTCATAAGGAGTTTTTCCTAATATTCGTCTAATAGAAACCTGATGCGTGGGGATTGCACCAGGCTTTACCTCTCGAGGGATCTCGAGAAGCTTACAACCCCCACCAGGCAGTGTACCTGATCGATGTAGTATAGTATAATAACAAGTACCGGGGGATTGATCGTTCAGCTAGGAATAGTGTCGCTAGGATTAGAAAACCTAAAGACTAGGTCTAAAGATGAGAGATGATTCTTTTTGTATTTTTATATTTTTTAGAAAGCAATTAAAAATCTCGGGTTTGAAGGAGTTAGGCGGAATTAGTTGCTAGTCAACTAACCCAATACTAAGATGCAATCAAAATAAAATACTAAAAATGAAAATAAACTATATTAAAAATGAAAATAAACTATATTAAGCTAGAAATGTGAGCAATATGTGGGAGAATTGTGTTTACTTAGATTTCACTACTCCCTAGATATCTTTTACACGTTAATTACTTGTTATAGTTGCGTGGATGACGGATTGTATTCCTTAATACCATTCATGGGGTGGCGTACTTACTTCCCCAATCATATGAGCGCCTACTTCACTCCTATGTCGAGCCGGCTAAGAAGCTCCTAACATGGGATCATTAGAATTTACTCATGCATTAAATACAACCAATAAAACCTAATACACATCGGTTCATGTTTCCTAAGACGTTCAAGCATGTTACACAATGGAGATCAGCCAGTTTTCTTAAGCCTAACATTGAAATCATTCATCCAATACAACAATAAACAAATAATCAACACATAATTAACATCTAGGTTTCATTAGATCTAAGCAAACACAAGATAAATCTAGCCTAGCATGTTAAAATCAAGACAAGCACAAGATATAATCAACCAACACATAGACATATTGATTGAATTAAGAGAAGACTTATCTCAATAGAACATGAAAGGATCCAAGGGGTGAAAACCCTTGAAAGTACTGTAAAATATGACCTAGGGTTTACAAAGTTCGGCCCTAGTTTTCTCCACACAAGTTCCTCTCTTTATGAATGAAAAATAGAAAACTATATATAGAGTTTGATAGGCGACGACATCAAGAACAAATGTCTGACGCCGTCATCTCGCCGCCAAATAGTTCCTCGGACTGCCTAGATCTGGGTCTGACGCCGTCATGTATTCAACTTATGCAGGTCGTCACCAATTTAACTCTTGACGCCCTTGTTGTGACGCCATCAGGATTGCACTGGGTCGTCATGGATTTTACTCCTGACACCATCATGGTTTTCCTCTTGACGCCGTCAGGTACTGTTCTCAGCTTGGAAAATTAAGTCTTTGGCGTTTTCTTCACTTTTATGCTCCAAAAACGTCCGAATTGCTTCCTTTTCCAGATTTCACTCCCAAAGTACCTAAAATCACAAAAGGAACGATTTAGGGTAATATTTGATCAAACAAATTCAATTCCGGGCTTAAATAACCCTCTAAAAGTGGTTCATTTTTCACCTCATCATATACCCTTACACTTGAGATTTGTTTGTCCTCAAGCAAATGCACTTTTATTCTAATCAAAATACAAATTAGGGGTCATTTAACACTAATATAAAAGTAATTACAACAAATAATCATTCCACTAAAGACCAAAGACAAGCATGGAGGTCATACACTAGCACCTCACAAATAGTGTTTAGATACTCACATCTCTCGGGTGTAATAAAGTAGTATCACAATATGGAAATGGAAAACATCTCTCACTACCTGTCATAGCAAAATAGATTACCATAGGCTTGGGAAAGGATCAAACCTCCACCACATGGCGTAAGCACCTAGGATAAACTATCAAATAGGTCTTTTAAAAGGGTTGTAACGTTAGGTGTAGGGATATGGAATACACGGTTTTGTTGGATATAGGCAGTCTTTACTGGTGGCGAGTTAACAATCTTGGTTAATTACATGTACAATATGGCGTTGCTAAGCCAAGACTAGACTCGACTTAAGCTAATAAATGAAAAATAACAAAAAACATAAAATGAACATAGAATGAAAAGGGATGGTAGTCTGTATGTTTTTCTTTTCTCTTTTTCTACTTTTTATTTTCTTCTTCTTAATTTTTTTGATTTTTTTTTTTTTTTTTTTTTTTTTGATTTTTTTTTTTGCATACACTCTTACCCTACCATCCAAAATAATATATCATAGGGAATGAAAATTCCCCTTACACTTGAATTTTTACATACTTTACAATAAACTAATCTAATGACTCGAATTAAGAAAATCAAAATACTTGGAGTACTTTTAAGATTAACGTACATATGGGGGTAATGTATGATTTTCTTCCTCATTACTCCATAAAATAAGTACTTTACCCATGAGTCCCAATCGTCCCAAAATAATATGTACAAGGATATGACTCGACTTAGCAACCATGTAATCAATTAGATAATTAACTTAGGGTTTAACAAATAACAATAATGCACTAAAGATGAGTGCATACACGGAAGGCTAAGGCAATTTGGGTGTACATTTAAGTGGGTGTAACAAATTCTTCCTTTAAGTAAGATGCTTAAAGTTAGAAACGAAAAGATAGGCTCGGAGGCGTGTACTAGGGGTTTCGTGTACTAAAAATGAGTACAATGCTAAGGGTGTGGGAAAAATTAGTTGGCTTAACTAGCCAACTAATATGACTTAAATGGTCAAATAATTATGATACGGGTTTAACAAAAGGGTGATCCTAATGCCTCTTATCATGTAGTAAATCCTACTACACGAATGTAGTCTCACTAGCGGTCTCGGGATACTAACGCAAGTTCTAGAATCTAAATGCTACCGGTACACTCATAAGCACTAATAATAAATGATTTTCCTATCAAATCTAAAGGCGGACCTCACATATTTGGGTGGAAAATTTTTCTGAATGGTACGGTTATGTGCTAGTCATACAATCTCCTATCCATGAGACGCTTGATATGGCTAAAGTTTCACTCCTAAATGTTGTAAAAAATTTTAAATTTGGCGCTAAAATTGCAGTAACAAGTATTTCTCATAGTTTTATTACACATCTACTATCAAACAAAACAAACTCAAGCGAAAGTGTATCTATAAGGTATCATCATTTTACCCTCCCCTTACACTTAGGATGAACATTGTCCCCAATGTTCAAGTAAAGAATGTAAAAGTGAAATAAGTAAAAAGAATGAAATCAAATACTCCCCTAATTCTCTCGGTATGGATAATAAGGTGGCCAGGTTAGATCTTCCTCCAAGAAAATGAACAATCAAAGCTTCCCTTCCAGAAATATAAATCATCTTCTTGTCATACATAACCTGTAAAACCTGAGAAAACAGACAAGACAACCTCTCGTAAAATCGGCGGCAATCTATATATGCTAACAAATCCTAGAAAACGAAATAAGATATAATGCTTGTGGAATGATGTTTGCAGATTTCCTGGAGATTATAAAATTGATAATTCAACAAAAACTTTAAGACTCCATTAGAAAAACAAAACTGGTAAAATTTCCAGATTTTTACACGTGACGCCGTCAAGAGTAAACTCATGACGCCGTCAGAAGTGACCTGCAGAAATTCTTATGTTAAGTTTCCGGAAAATTTCTGGAAAAACTTTGTCCTACTTCCTGGAAAATCCTGCAAAACATCATTATGACTCGATACAAGCATTTGACTCTAACAAAACGAATATACATGTTCACTTAATATTGTGGAGATTCATGATCGAGTTTGTTTCTTAAAAACATATTTGGGGTTTCCCCTTACACTTATCTTTTGCAAAAATACCTTTGGATGAAGTTAAGACTAGGTCAAACAACAAAATAAAGTATTTTCACTATTCTAGTTTTGAAACATGATCTACCAACAATAAAAATAAAGCATGCATACGGAAACAAATAACAAATAAACAAAATAAAAATCACACAAAACATGGGTTGCCTCCCAAGAAGCGCTTGTTTTTGTTCGAGTCACGAGCCTGACTCTACCCTTATTTCACGGATAAAGGTGAGGTTTTCCCTACACTTAGGATTAAGTGCGGGTGGAAGTAGCGATACACACCCTTAGGGTGGAAATATGCCTCGTGAGGAAAGAGTGGAGGATGAATTATATGCTCAAAGGGGTGTGCTCCTATCATCATAACCTTACCTAATTCAATCGGGTTAATGGGTGGATTAAGATTTTCTCCTAGAAAGGGATCATTTTCAATCAACTTCAAGAGATTACTAGTTGGGGATCCATCTTGACCTAATAAACCCGGTTTAAACCCATAATGTTTCTTGTGATCAATCATAAATGGGTGATGTAAGCATGTAAGGTCATTTTCCACTCCTATATTAGCTTCCTCTCTACAAGGCTTAGAGTCTACTACCTTTGTCCTAAGACTACCCGGACTATATGGTTTGATGGGTGGATCGGATCCTATTTCAATTCCTAAATTTTCATCCAAGGAGAGGCTCCGGTTCATCAAAACTAGGAACTTCCCTAGAACTAAGAGTAAGTTTATCATTATAAGTATTCAAACCTATATCCTCTAGTTGTGTTTGGTTCAAAGGTTCTACCTCTATTGGGGTTCCTATAGTCTCTTCTACTTTTTTTGGGTAAGTCACGGGAGGTGTGTACGCATCAAATGATAGTAGGACTTGTGGGGTACTTTTGTAGGCTCATGTTATTTACTTCACCATTCCTTGTGTTAAGATCACCTATATCCTCAACATGTGTTTTATTATAATCTAACCCTAGCATTTTCCCAAGTATCTCAAGTGCTTCTCTAGGCATCTCAACTTCTATATACGAATCATAAGGATCATTCTCAGTATTCTGACTGCTATATACAAATTGCCCAAAAGATTCATCATGTGTTTCTTGAGATTCATCATCATCGATCATAAAACCTAGGTCTTTTTTATCAATGTGATCATGTTCGGCTAAATCCTCCATCACATTAAGGTCACCTATGTGTTCATCCTGTATTATGGTAGTGCCTAACCATGACATGCATCTAGGTGGCTCATACGAAACTATCCTAGGTGAAGGCTTATATGGTGCATAGGTTTCACTAAGTGCGGCATTTTGAGGGGTTGATGGAGCTCCTAAGGTGAATTCTTTAAAAGACTTATGCACTGGGCCTCTTTTCTCAAGGTACTCAATAAAATCAATATAAGATCCTGTCCTCCTCATTTCATTCGTCCATCTTGGTATATCCAAACTGGTGTAATTATATTTTTTCTGGTAAAACTCTAGTGTCGGACTTGGTGGATTCACGTTCTCCATAATGGTGAACGGAAGAGTCAATGGAAAGGTTTTTACGAACAAATACACAAAGAAAAGATAGACTACGAGAAAGCTAAAAAAAGAAAAATAAAATCTCACTCGATAGGAATCTAATGAGTAGACCTAATAAAAAGAAATTCTAACCTAGACAATAACTATTCCCCGGGCTGCGGCGCCAAAAACTTGATGGCGCCGCACTCTTTTGCGAAAGTTTAGGAATAAATGTAATGATAGACAATCCCCGACAGCGGCGCCAAAAACTTGATGCGTGGGGATTGCAACAGGCTTTACCTCTCGAGGGATCTCGAGAAGCTTACAACCCCCACCAGGCAGTGTACCTGATCGATGTAGTATAGTATAATGACAAGTACCGGGGGATTGATCGTTCAGCTAGGAATAGTGTCGCTAGGATTAGAAAACCTAAAGACTAGGTCTAAAGATGAGGGATGATTCTTTTTGTATTTTTATATTTTTTAGAAAGCAATTAAAAATCTCGGGTTTGAAGAAGTTGGGCGGAATTAGTTGCTAGTAACCCAATACTAAGATGCAATCAAAATAAAATACTAAAAATGAAAATAAACTATATTAAATTAGAGTTGTGAGCAATATGTGGGAGAATTGTGTTTACTTTGATTTCACTACTCCCTAGATATCTTTTACACGTTAATTACTTGTTATAGTTGCGTGGATGACGGATTGTATTCCTTAATACCATTCATGGGGTGGCGTACTTACTTCCCCAATCCTATGAGCGCCTACTTCACTCCTATGTCGAGCCGGCTAAGAAGCTCCCAACATGGGATCATTAGAATTTACTCATGCATTAAATACAACCAATAAAACCTAGTACACATCGGTTCATGTTTCCTAAGACGTTCAAGCATGTTACACAATGAAGATCTGCCAGTTTTCTTAAGCCTAACATTGAAATCATTCATCCAATACAACTCTAAACAAGTAATCAACACATAATTAACATCTATGTTTCATTAGATCTAATCAAACACAAGATAAATCTAGCCTAGCATGTTAAAATCAAGACAAGCACAAGATATAATCAACCAACACATAGACATATTGATTGAATTAAGAGAAGACTTATCTCAATAGAACATGAAAGGATTCAAGGGGTGAAAACCCTTGAAAGTACTGTAAAATATGACCTAGGGTTTACAAAGTTCGGCCCTAGTTTTCTCCACACAAGTTCCTCTCTTTATGAATGAAAAATAGAAAACTATATATAGAGTTTGATAGGTGACGGCGTCAAGAACAAATGTCTGACGCTGTCATCTCGCCGCCAAATAGTTCCTCGGACTGCCTAGATCTGGGTCTGACGCCGTCATGTATTCATCTTATGCAGGCCATCACCAATTTAACTCTTGACGCCCTTGTTGTGACACCGTTAGGATTGCACTGGGTCGTCATGGATTTTACTCCTGACGCCGTCATGGTTTTCCTCTTGACGCCGTCAGGTACTGTTCTCAGCTTGGAAAATTAAGTCTTTGGCGTTTTCTTCACTTTTATGCTCCAAAAACGTCCGAATTGCTTCCTTTTCCAGATTTCACTCCCAAAGTACCTAAAATCACAAAAGGAACGATTTAGGGTAATATTTGATCAAATAAATTCAATTTCGAACTCATATGACCCCCTAAAAGTGGTTCATTTTTTGCCTCATCAAAACCCTATTAAGAATGTACGTTGATGTATCTACGGCGTGACACCAAAATTTTTGTGGGATAGATTTTCTTTTAACATTGTTCTACTCATTTCTTGTAAAGATCTATTTTTCCTTTCTACTACCCCACTAGATTGAGGAGTACGAGAAGCGGAAAAGTTGTGAGATATTCCATTTAAATCACAATATTTTCTGAATTGTACTTCGTTGTCAAATTCCCTACCATGATCTGTCCTAATTGAAACTATTGAGCATCCTAATTTATTTTGAATCATTTTACTAAATTTCTTAAATTTTTCAAAGGCTTCGGTTTTATCACTTAAGAACCTAGTCCACGTGTACCGTGAATAATTGTCTACTATAACTAAGGTGTAATGGTTGCCACGTAGCTCCGCACTGCGGATGGATAAAAAAGATCCATATGAAGTAATTCTAAGCACCTAGTAGTGGATACCATATTTTTAGCTTTGTGACTAGCATGTGTTTGTTTTCCAATTTTACAAGCGTCGCAAAAGTGTTGATCATATCTTAGACTAGGCAAGTTTCTAACTAGTTCCTTAAAGACTAAAGATTGTAATTGTTGCATGTTAGCGTGACCTAATCTCCTATGCCACAAAGTGGAGTTTTCATCTATAGTTGCTAAGCACATCCTATCTTCCGGTTTGTCTCCTAATTTCATGACGTATATACCTCCTTTCCTAATTACTCTACCTATGACTTTCTCATCCTTAATTATTTCACTATCTTTATCGGTAAAGGTAACCCTACACTTATTATCACATATTTGACCTATACTAGGCAAGTTATAAGTTAGATTATCTACATGTTCAACATTTTCAATAGTTAGAGAGTCTTGAGAGATCGTACCTTTGCCTATGATTTTTCCACGACGATCACTACCCAAAACAACGTTACCTCCGTTTTATGCCTTATATGTAGAAAATAGCTTGCAATTCCCCGTCATGTGTCTTGAGCATCCACTATCCTTTATCTATTCATCGGGCTCCAAATCTACTCCTAGACATACTTCATTAGGTGCTTGAGCTATGGAACATTTGTGTTTCATCGTTTCGTCTTCGTCACTAGATTTTCTTCTTCGGGTGGTTTTTCTTTTATCTTGTGCTTTTAGTCGCTTTTTAATAATATTCTTGAATTCTTTAACGGCCTTTGCATATTCTTCATCTTCACTTTCGGAGCTATAATCGTCATCATCACTAAGTTCTTTTTCGATTGTTAACTTTATACACCCTTCTTGTTTGCTCTTGATATGACTCATGGAGTTTTCGCCATGATTACCTTCACACAAAAGATTTGAACTAGTAGCATTTGTACTCATTTCAACTAAATACTTATCTACTATGCTTTCATTTTCAACTATTTTGTATACAAAATTTTCTTTGGCTTGATATTTCTCTTGATGAAAATTTAAAAGACTTTTCCACATATCATTTGCCGTTTGACAAAAAAATATTCTTTCATATTCAATTCTTGGTAAAGCTTTGTATATAATCATTTTAGCTATGTTATTTTTATCAAGCAATATTTTGAAACAATTATCTTGTTTTTCAAAAATGGTTTTTGTTAGTTGAAAATCACCAATTGGACAAGCCAAAGATCATAATCTATTAACTTCACATAACTTTCGAATCGATTTTTCCATTCAAGAAAACTTGTATTTTCAAAATATGATGGTTTAAATATCATGTTCCCTTCTAAATATTTTTCCGATTCCATAGATCGATTTCAAGTTTTAAAATACAATTTATTTTAAAAATCTTGATGAACCTGGCTCTGATACCAATTGTGGAAAACTAGAAGAGGGGAGGGGGGTTGAATAGTTTTACGTCGTTTTTCGTTTTATAAAAAACTTTGTTTAGTTAACAAAATCTTCGATTCTAGTTTTATGTGAGATTAATGTTTAAACACTTATGTATACTAATATCTATGAAAGTAAATGACAACAATATAGGTAAGTAAGTAAAGAGATAGAGATGGAAAGATCACACCAGAAGACAAAGGATTTATAGTGGTTCGGCTACGAAGCTTCTCTTCGTCCTAATGCACTCCCCGAGCACCTAACTCGAGAGTTTTCTTCACTATGTCAACAAGCTCCCTTATGGCGGAGAAAACCTTACACAACTTTCGCTTACACCAATTTACGACACTAAGCTAGATGTCGAGTCCTAATTGTAGCTAGAACCAATCTCACACCACTAGTCACTACACACCTTCTTCACAACTGATACACACCACTACCACTACACAACTTCTCATAACTTCACTACTTCTTCTTCACAACACTACTACTTCTTCACTACTTCTATTCACAACTACTCTTCACTAATAACACACCTAAATCTACCTAAAACACAACCTCTACACCTTTACAAATAATTTACACAACTACAAGCAATATTCACAAATCTACAATATTTTCTTAACTAGATGTTGAAGGAGTATTCTTCTTTTGCACTTTGAATGATGAGGGATTGGATCACTTGAAACAAGAACTTATAATCTTATGATCAAAGGATTTAGGAAGATGATTTGAGAGGATTTGGACAGAAAGTTATAGTGTAAAAGGTGATGAAAAAATGCAGGATTGAACCTGTATTTATAGGCAAAGATTTCTGACAACAGGAGCGTGCCGGCCCCCTTAAATGGTGGCCGACCCCCTTAAAATTAAGGGGGCCGCCCACCTTTACGGTCAGAAATCTTTGTCTTTTATGTGGAAAGTTTATTTGGTGAAAATTTAACTGATTTTGGTTAAAAATTTGAATTCATATATTTATTATGAATTAAACATTTTCCTTTAATTACCAAAAGTGTTTTTCTAAATATATAAAATGTTTATACCATTTTATATAATTTGTAATGATTAAATAGACTTTCCTTTGATCATAAAATGTATTAGGCAATTGTTTATTTATACCTTAAGTGATTAAGTTGGATATAATGATATTTTGTCACTAAATACTTGTTTACGTAATGATTTTAGGTTTAATGATTTAAGATTTTGTGATCGTCAAAACATAAGGATATCGGAAAATATTAATAACGTTTTTACGCATTATTTATATCAACAAATGGGTTACGACCGTAAAGCTCTCGTAGTGAAATTCATCATTTTACACCGTAACCATGTAAGTGAGTTAAGGCGTAACCATCATAACCACAAAATTTCTTCTAAGTCTTTGGATATCTACAGCGTAACTAAGTTTGTGATGTTACACTGTAACCTTTAGCTGTGTTGACTTTGGTCTTCAAATGTTAATCATAGTTACGACGTAAGTAGAGAGTGGAGTCTACGCCGTAACTTCCATCTGGTTAGCATATTTATGTATATCTTCTTTAATATTTTTCCAAATCCGTGTCTCTTTGTTCCTATGCTCATTTATGCCCTGAAAATGAAATATTAAGAAATAAAAGCATATCCAAGTAAAACAATATAAATGATGTGCATATTAAGGGAAAATTGGCACTAAAATATGAGGACGATTTGATGTTATCAGAAATTAAAAAGGCCACGAGGATGTATTGAAAGTGGGGACATCACCACGCGACAAAATGCCGCGTTTTGCACCAATAACGCAATCAACTTTTGACTTTTTCTATTCACTTTAATGTTCTAAAAATAATAAACTATAATTTTCTTTTTGGCATTTTAAAAAGCATGATTTTTTTAAATACACAATTGCTATATCTATGTTGAATGTTCAGTCTTTCATTCTATTTTTGCTCTTGCATTTTTCTCTCACATATGACCATTTTCAGACTTTCAACATTTCACATTTGACCATTTTCATTTTATATATATTATAGATTATAATGAAAATTTCACAAAGTACAGGTTCACTAAATTATACGAGTAGCTTTTAGCTCAAAAGTTACGTTAATAAAATACCAACGAAAAAAGAAAAGGAAACATAGAAATTAAAAAGGCCATGAGGATGTATTGAAAGTGGAGACATCATCACGCGACGAAATGCCATGTTTTGCGCTAATAACGCAGTCAACTTTTGACTTTTCTATTCTCTTTATGCTCTAAAAATAATAAACTATACATTCCTTTTTGGCATTTTAAAAAGCATAATTTTTTAAATACACGGTTGCTATATTCATTGAATGTCTAGTCTTTCATTCCATTTTTGCTCATGCATTTTTCTCTCACATTTGATCATTTTCAGACTTTCAACATCTCACATTTGACCATTTTCATTTTATATGCAGTATAGATTATAATGAAAATTTCACGAAGTACAGGTTCATTAAATTATATGAGTAGCTTTTAGCTCAAAAGTTACGTTAATAAAATGCCAGAGAGAAAAGAAATGGAAACATGGAAATTAAAAAGCCACGAGGATGTATTGAAAGTGAAGACACCATCACATGACGAAATGCCGCGTTTTGCACCAATAACGCATTCAACTTTTGACTTTTTTTATTTTCACTAATGCTCAAAAAATAATAAACTATACTTTTCTTTTTGGCATTTTAAAGAGCAGAATTTTTTTAAATACACAATTGCTATATCTATATTGAATGTCTAGTCTTTCATTCAATTTTTGCTCATGCATTTTTTCTCTCACATTTAATCATTTTCAGACTTTCAACATATAAATATTTCACATTTGACTATTTTCATTTTATATTTAATATAGATAAGAAAAATAAATATTCAAAGGTGCACCTAAGTTGAGTCTAATCGAATACTGTCAAACTCGATACTTGTCTCAACTTCAATCAAGTAAATTAGCTCTAGCTTGCTGTAGTAATCAGCATTTTGAGCCAACTCCACTCGACTTAATAACCAGTATTACAATATTAATGAAGATTAACATTACTTAATTTCATACTTTAAACCTCTAGTAAGCTTGCTTATACACAAAGGTAAAAAGCCAAAGATAAACAAGCTTGATAACGCTTGCGGAATTTTAAGCCCTATATTTTGATGTTTGAGTTTAAACCGAAGATTTAAGTAAGTAGCTAGAACTCGACCAAGTTTCTTTTACAGATTTTATAGCATTGTGTTCTTGAGTTCCAATTTGAGGAGAAAAGGAAATGAAAAAATGATTTATTTATTTATTTTGTTACCAAGTCTTCTTTTTAGGAATGAAAAGTAATTTGAGCGGAAAATGAAAGTAGTTTTTTTAAAGATGAATATGCACCTAAAATTTGAAGGAAAACAGGAAGAAAAATAAAGATTTTGTATAAAGATTAATAAAAGATTTGACACTTAACAAGTAAAGAATATGTATGTAATTTGAAGAAGTTTTTTTTTTTTTTTTTTTTTTTTTTTCTTCTTCTTCTTCCTCGTTCGCCTTGTTGCTTTCTTTTACTGAGGTAAAAATATGTAGGCTCAAGTTTTTTAACTAAAAATAAAGTAAAGAAATAAAAGGTAAATATTTTCAGCCAAATTTTAAAAGAAACATTATACTTCATAATCAATGAAACGAGTCTTTCTTTTTTTTTTCTTCAAGTAATACTCAACAATACTTTTCTTCTTTTTTTTCATTTTATTTTCTTTACTTTTATTCTTTAAGTGATACTCGATAACACATCTAACTAAAAAGCATTTTGTATAGTGGCGTTAAGCCAATGCCAAATTAATGTGACACCCCTTTGGCTTGAGCCAAAGCCATGTGACTATACCTCCCCGTATGCCAAAACAAAACAAAAATAAAGAATTTGGCTTGCATCTAATATTTTTTTTTTTTTTAATTGGTTCATGTGTTTTTAACCGGATATGGTGAGTTCTCAAAAGTAAAGTTTTGATTTAAGTGCCTAAAAAGAGAGTTTTGAGTAGATGACTTATAGATTGATATCCTCTCATAGTTGTGTTTAATATAATCCATTAAGTTTAAGTTTTTGTGAGAAGAAAAAAACATGTGAATCCATGATCTTTAATTGAAAGGTTTTTTTTTTTTTTTTTTTCATGATAAGTCACTTTTTGGCTATGACTCCACTCGAGAGTTTACTTTCGACTGCCCTCCTATTCAATCATTTCTTCCTAAATTACTCTCACCATTCTAAAATTATAGTTTTAGTTTGACTTTTTAAGTCTTTCTTTTTTAACTTTCACCTTAAATTTTTTGTTTGTATGAACTTGATGTAAATTATACTAACAAAAATACATTTAAAAACAAATCCATTCATATATATTTTATATAGATCTCATTTTTTTTTATCGTTCCACATAGCTCACGACCCGGCATGAAGAAATCTCTTAGATGGGCGGACGTAAATCTGGAAAGTATATATAACATTAACAAAAATATTGAATGTCAAAATTGCAAAAAAAAAATACTTAAAAAAATCAAACAAGGACTATAATTTTGAGAATTAGAGACTACTGTACTTTTTAATCTTTTAACATGAGTAAAATTGCAGTAAAAAAATAAAACATGGGTCTTCAATCTTCAAAGGGGGAAAACCCCTGTCTTCACTCTCCACCATCATCCATAAACCCTAATTGACCCCCAAAAAAATTTCAAATTTTTCAGACACAATGAGAAAAAACTTACTCAAAATCTATCACCATTTCCCCAAAAACCCTAATTCACCCCAATTTTCCCGCCAAATTTCATTTCACAACACTTTCAAGAAACCAATCACCACATCATCTGATGATCAATTTGAAAATCTGATTGATACCCATTTCAATTCACCAAAAACCCATCAAAACCCACAAATCAGATTTGAAAATGGTTCAGATTTGAATGAGCAATTTGAAATCTTGCAGAATTCATTATCTGTGCAAAAAACTGAGCCTTGTGAGTGTTCTGATGCTTTGGTTATTAGTAATGCACTTAATAATGATTATTACATGTTTGACGAAAATACCCTTAAGTTTCTTGCTAAGTTTAGGGATAAATTGAGTGAACAGCTGGTTATTGATGTGTTGAAAATGATTAGAAGTAGTGAATTAGGCGTAAAGTTTTTTATTTGGGTAGGTAGGCAAGTTGGGTATAGTCATACGTTAGGTGTTTACGATGCTTTGTTAGATGTAATGCGGTGTGATAAAGATAGGATAATGGATAGTTTACTTAGGGAGATTAGAGATGATGACGATAAAGAAGTACTTGGGAAGTTGCTTAATGTTTTGGTTAGGAAGTATTGTAGGAATGGGTCGTGGAATACGGCGCTCGAGGAGCTTAATAGGCTTAAGGAGTTTGGGTATAAAGGTTCTCGAGTGACGTATAATGCTTTGGTTCGAGTGTTTCTTGAAGCGGATAAGTTGGATTCGGCGAGTCTTGTTTATCATGAGATGGTTGATGTGGGTTATAAATTGGATGTACATACATTAGGTTCTTTTGCTTATAGTTTGTGTAAGGTCGGGAAATGGAGGGAGGCGCTTGACATGGTGGAGAATGAAAAGTTTGTTAAGGATACTAAGTTATATACAAGAATGATAGGTGGGTTGTGTGAAGGTTCGTATTTTGAAGAGGCTATGGAGTTTTTGACGCGTATGAGGTGTGATGGTTGTTGTCCTAATGTTTTTACGTATAGGACTTTGCTTTGCGGGTGTTTGAATAAAGGGAAGCTGGGTAGATGTAAAATGATTCTTAGTATGATGCTTGCAGAAGGTTGTTACCCGACTGATAAAATATATATTTCTCTTGTTCATAGTTATTGTAAATCAGGAGACTTTAAGTATGCGTATAAGTTGCTTAAAGAAACTAGAAGATACTGTGTGCGACCCAATCCTGTACTTTATAACATATTTATTGGTGGGATCTGTGGTACAGAGGAAATGCCAGGTGTTGAGAAGTTAGAGTTGGCTGAAATGGCTTATGGTCAAATGCTCGAAGGAGGGTTTGTGTTGAATAAGGTCAATGTTAGTAACTACGCTCAGTGTCTTTGTGTGGCTGGGAAATTTGAGAAAGCTTTTAATGTTATTCGTGAAATGATGACAAAGGGTTTTGTACCTGACACTAGTACGTATAATAAAGTAATTAACTTTATGTGTGATGCTTCCAAAATCGAGAAGGCGTTTTGGTTGTTTAAAGACATGAAAAAGAATGGTGTTGTTCCAAATGTTCATACGTATACTATGTTGATTGACAGTTTTTGTAAAGCGGGATTGATTCCACAAGCTCGTATTTGGTTTGATGAAATGGTTACAAATGGTTGTGCACCAAATGTGGTCACTTATACTGCTCTTATACATGCTTATCTTAAAGCTAATAAGATAACGGATGCTAATGAGTTATTTGAGATTATGTTATCATGTAACTGCTCTCCAAATGTTGTAACAATCACGGCCATAATCGATGGTCACTGTAAAATCGGTCAAACTGAAAAGGCTATGCAAATATACTCAAGAATGAAAGGTGAAGAATTTTCAGATGTAAATATGTATTTTAATGACAAAGAAAGTGACAATTTGGACCCAAATGTTGTAACATATGGAGCTTTGGTGGACGGTTTGTGTAAAGCGCATAAAGTTGACCAAGCGGTCAAACTTTTGGATGTGATGGTTAGTGAAGGCTGTGAGCCTAATAGTATTGTTTATGATGCTCTTATTGACGGGCTGTTAAAAGATGGGAAGGTAGAGGAAGCAGAAGGCGTGTATACAAGAATGTGTGAAAATGGGTATAATCCAAATATATTTACTTACGGGGCTATGATTGATAGGATGTTTAAGGATAATCGATTGGATCTTGCTTCACGGGTGTTATCTAATATGCTTAAAAATTCTTGTCCACCTAATGTTGTAATTTATACAGAAATGGTTGATGGGCTTTGTAAAGTTGGGAAGACAGATGAAGCTTATCGGCTCATGGAGATGATGGAGGAAAAAGGGTGTAAACCGAATGTTGTAACGTATACGGCTATGATTAATGGATTTGGAATAGCTGGTAAGGTGGAAACAAGTCTTGAACTATTTAAGAAAATGAGTGGTAAAAGTTGTGCACCAAATTACGTCACGTATAGGGTTTTGATTAACCAGTGTTGTGCTTCGGGTCTTTTGGATGAAGCTCATGGGCTTTTAGAGGAGATGAAACAGACGTATTGGCCTAAACATATGGCAAGTTATAGAAAAGTTATTGAAGGGTATAATCGTGATTTTTTGAGTAATCTTGGTCTTTTAGATGATGTAAGTGAGTATGATTCGGTACCCTTAATTCCAGTATATAAAATGTTGTTTGATAGTTTTAGAAAGGCGGGAAAGTTGGAAGCGGCGTTGGAGTTACATAAAGAGATGAGTTTGTTCTCCTCTCAAATGGATAAAGATTTGTATTTTTCGTTGATTGAGAGCCTTTCGGTTTCGCATAGGGTTGAGAAAGCTTTTGAGTTGTATGCAGATATGATAACTAAAGGTATTGTTCCTGAATTGAGCGTTTTGGTCAACCTGGTCAAAGGTCTTGTAAAAGTTGACCGGTGGGAGGAAGCAATGCAACTTTCACAGAGCTTATGTTACATGGTACGCGGTTTTTTTTGTTGATTTGCTTCAAAAGACCATCAAAAAAATTATCTTGCGGAGCCTATAAAATCTCAAAACTTTTTGTTTACAGATGAGTTTTCAAGACAAATTACGTGTTTACCTGCTGTCATCATTGCATATAGTCGATTATGGACCACAATAATATTCTTGTTATAACTTTAGGGTTATTTTAGGTATTTGACTAGTAGTCTGACGGTCTAATGAGTACTTTGGTAGGATTGAGAGTCTAGTTCCAACATAAGTTAGCTGGCTGATATCAAAACATTCTTTTTGTGCCATAAAACTTGCCATGTTTTGCCTTGAAATTTGGTTAAAGGACAATGTTCGACGATTTTGTATCTAGAACGCCCTCTAATAGAGGCTATATAATTCTGCATACTTTGCAAAATGATGGAAGAGGAATTCAGTGATTATATGCATGCTATTGAACTTGCTATCTAGCACTTGATGTTTGTTATGAAATATTGATTACTAACAACATGACGTTATGAAATATTTGTCGCATATAGGACCTATAGATTTTGATTTCTATTTTGTCCATCTTTCTGTTAAATGAATATATTATATGTGAACAGGATATTCAGTGGCTTCCTTATAACGACACAAATGAAAATAAGTAAGAAGTGCGATTCCTATCATTGAGCTTGATTGTGAATGTAGCCGTGAAATGATGTAAGGCTGCAAGGACGGTTCACGTCCCCATGTCGGCGTGCCAGAAAAAGACGAAGCTATGTGCTTATTAGGTTACATTTTTTGACACTGTTTCCTTTCATTCTTCGTTTGTAGGTCTCACTTAAAGTTTAATGGCCGGTCTTCTGTGATGCAGATTTGCTGATTCTGAGTTGAATGTGCTGGTGGGGCTATACTCGATTTTTGGCCCTACTGATCTCTCAATTGTTCGTGCAGATGTTAACATTGGCAGAAACCATTTCGACCCTTCTATAGAATTGAGCTCCTTATAGGCCCTCAGCTCTTACCTACAAGAGCTTTAGTCTGCTGTGTTCTGAGTTGGGTTGACCAAGGTCCTGTTCTGCTGATCATTCTGTGCAAACATATTGGGGTCAGTCAAATATATAACGAGGCCCACGTTTTGTCCAAGCATAGTCTGGGTACTAACTGGAGGTTATTAGAAATGTAGGACAAACCTAGCGTAGTGGTATGAAACTTGAAATTTAATGATGTATACGCCGCAGAATAGTTACTACTACTATATACCATTGATAAGATGTTTGAGTTATAAGAACTTGCACAATTTGACATTCTGAATAATTGCATTTGATATTTTTGTTGGTTAATGATCTCAGTTTCAAAGTCCTTTGTGCCTAATAGGGGTTTTTGAAGTGTAAAAAAGCGCATTTTGTTAAGCTCGTCGAAATTACCAATATTGCGAGGAGTGATAGTGCTTGATGTTTCTAGCTTCGGCGAAATTCAAAAAAAAAAAAAAAAAAAAAAAAAACCTCGTCGGAGATGCCCTTCTGCAAAAGCTTTAACTAAACCCAAATGCTACATAAAGATCCATAGGCCAAAACAAATCCTTCCAAACGACCATGTCACGTAATGCTTTCTGAATCTCAAATGGTAACTTTGTTTACCAAAACAAATTTGAAATTCCAATTCTTGAAACTCATCTCCTCTGTGTGATGTTTAATCAAGCAATTCAAAAATGAACTACACCGACCACGGTTTACTTAACCCATCATTCACGGTTAAAATGAACTACAAGTTGGGTTGTTATTTGGGTCAACTTGACACGAATAATACTTATTTGAGTCGGGTTAAATGGGTTTTGTAAAGGAAAGAACTTACCCATACTTCGGGTACTAGGGTTTACCCGAAGCCCGAACAAAGACAAAACTTTCACAACAAACGAGTCAACTTATTCAGGTTCTGGTTAGTTGGGTCTTTGACACCCTTGAGGGGGCGTTTGGTTCGTTATAATCTAGTGTAATTAGATGTAACTGTAATCTGATTGCATTAAATAAGTTGTTTAGTTTGTAGAGTAGAATGAATTGTATTAGGATTACATTAAGCAGGTTGTTTGTTTTCGTTGGAATTGGAATTCAGTCCTTCTAATTACATTAAGCGAAGGTCTTCATAGGAAGTTGGATATAGTTTTGAAATTACGTTGAAATTCAAAATTTCTTCGTATTATTATTATTATTATTATTATTATTATTATTATTATTATTATTATTATTATTATATATCACTTTATTAGAAAAGTATAGGATTTTACAAGAAATTATTATTATTATTATTATTATTATTATTGTTGTTGTTGTTGTTGTTGTTGTTGTTGTTGTTGTTGTTGTTATTGTTATTAGTATTATTAATTGTAACAATTTTGTGGAAAACTAGAAGGGGTTGAATAGTTTACCGTTAAAAATCTTTTTAACTTGTTTAGTTAGCTTTGAAACTTTCCGTTTGATCAAAGATATATACACAACACAATATATAACATGCAAGTAAATGAAAGAAACGATCAAACCATAACACGAGTATTTATCGTGGTTCGGCTACAAGGACTCTTTTTCCTTGCCCTACGTTCACGCCCCGAGTATCCAACTCGAGAGTTTCTTTCACTAGTCAAAAGCTCCTTTCACCGGCGGAGAAAACCTTACACGTCGTTTATACACGTTTACCGACACTAAGCTAGATGTCAAGTTCTTTTACAAGGGTACAACCACTCCCGTTAGTTCTTTACAAGGGTACAACAACTCCCGTCACACTTTGTATTTTGAGGACTAAAATACTAACCGATCACTACTGAAAATACACAATCAAATGAAGTGTAAACTACACAAGTCTACACAATGCTAAGCTAACAAGTCTTGCAACGTTGTGTTGAATACTTGTAACTTTTTATGAACTTGTGAATCTCTTTGCTACAAAAAGAAACTTCACATATGAAATGTTAAAGGGTTAGATGAAAGAATGAATGAATGTGTGTAAATATGATGTAGAGTGATAAGCCAAAAATCAAACTTGTGGCTTAGTATTTTTAGCAAAACCTTCTGCAGGCCTGGCGGATACGGCGGAACCCTCAGATGGGTTCCGCCCGTGTACCCCCAGGGTTCTGCTGGGCTTGCAGTTGGTTTTGCAATAAATCTTGCAAACCAAACAATGTCACATCTCATTATTCCTAGTCAAACACAAACCTTGCAAGCAAACATATGGTTAGTCAAACACACTTTCTTTCCATAAATGTATATTGACAAAACTTGCCATAAATGTGATGTGACATTTCTATTTTAAGAAATAAAAAGTGTTGTGTTTTATGAAATGTAAAATGTAGCAAAAGTCTAGTTTATGCAAGTCTTTAAAACTAAGATTATGTTTTACTTAGAAACTAAAGTTTACATTTTGTCGTTAACAAAACTTAGCAAAGATCGTAAAATATAAATAACGTGTTTAGGCGATATTTGTATTAACAATCTCCCCCTTTTTGTTGATGACAAAACATAAACTTTGTTTTTAAGTAACTCACAAAATCTTGGTGTTTAAGACTTAAAAAAAATTATATTAAACTTGTTTTACTTAAGTGATGAAAATCATATTAAGTTTTAAAGATTTAATATATTTCTCCCCCTTTTTGTCGAAACAAAAAGTAGAGTAGCGAAGCGAAATAATGCACTTGCTCCCCCTTGGTTGTTACTCCCCCTAAAAGGAGTACCAAGATGGGAAACATGGATTTTGATCCTAGAAAAAAATGGTTAGTTGGTGATATATATAGTCAAGCTTGTAGTTACCACACACATTGCAACCACAATGACAACACAAAAATGATCAACCAATAATGCAAGTAAGTAAGTAGAAAGAAATATCATTCCATGTAAAATTTGACTTTTAAAAGTCAAAGACAAGAAATGGGAAAGATTCTTCTACTTCTAAAAGAAAAACTAAAAATAACCAAGAAAATAAAAGAAAATCAAATTCTACTTTCCTAAATGGGGCAAAAGGCCACCAAAGGTTGTCTAGGATTTGTTTGGGTGGGAAAGAGCATCCAAACGTTCTATGACGTGTTGAAATGCAAAACGGGTTTCATCTTGGAATTGGTGAAGCAACAATTTGATGCTTGCACCCATTTGCTCACAATTTGAGCAAACATGGGGATGAGTGGGTGGAAATGGGTTGGTTTTGGTTTCTTGGTTTGAGGGTTGGTTGGTTTTTGGTTCTTGGTTGGAGGATGGGTTTGGTATAGAGTCAAGCAAGGTGGTTTGAAATTCCATTGCTTGATGGAGATGATTATCAACCATGCTTTGGATTTCCTCATAGGAAGGAAAGAAAGACTCAAATATTTGGGCTTGAGAATGTGGTGGAGTTGGGTGATCATGGTTTTCAAATTTTGGTTTTCCATAAAGAGGACCATGGATGTCATGGTAGATTGGGTGAAACAACAATGGTTTGGGTTGGTAGTATTCTTGTTGTGGTGGTTGGTTGTGGTTAAAATGCTCATTTTGGTCAAGAATTGACCTTGGTGTTTCATTTGCAAAAGGTGGTGGTTGTGTTGGTCTTGGTGGAAGATCATTGAGATCTTGGACAAAAGGGTGTGGTGATGTTGGAGGAGACCCAAATAACTCTATAGGTTCAAGTTTTGGCAATGGTGATGGTGATGGAGTTTTGGATGGTTGGGTTGGAGCACTTGGTGGAGTTGGGTCAATGGGTGATTTTGTTGGTGGTGGAGTGAGCTCATTGGGTTCATTGGGTGATGGAGATGGAGATGTAAGGTTCAAAAAATGTTCATTTTTGATAGGTGAGGTGAATTCATCCGTATGAGGAGCTTAGGTTGATGGATTGGTTAGACCAAAGTGGTTTGACACTTATCCGGGCGGTTTTCCGGATAGGTCGTGATGGTTGAGAGGTGATTGTTGACTTAGTCATGGTTAAAATGGTTTAAAAGATGAGAAATTATGATGAAGAAGGTGTGATTTGATAGTGTTTAGGATGGTTTAATTTATAGTGATGAAGGAGTGTGGGAAGAAGTGTTTGGATTTGATGTTAGGCCATACAAAAATGGAGGTTCCTAATGATTTGGAAAACTAATTGTGGGTTGTCATATCATGGAAGTCAATCCAATGAAAATGGTGAAGTGAGAAGACAAGATTTGCACTAAATGCTTAGTGGTTTTGGTAAATTTGTTGAAGGATAAATCTCAGGGATTTCAAGGAACCTTTGGAAGGGTTCCTTCCTTTATGTGTGAAGGTTCCTTGGGGTGGTTATGGCCATTTTTGAAATTTGGCGGGAAATGGTTTTGTTTGAGTTATAAGGAATGAGAAGTACCCTATTGTGCTAAACAAATTGCAGGAAATTGGTTTCTATCCAAAAGGATTGTATTTTGTTGATTGGATGTTGAAATATTGAAAACTAAAAAAAAATTCTGCAGGAAATCTGGCGGAACCTTCAGAATACACAGGCGGAACCCGTATGAGGGTTCCGTCCGGTCCGTTGGGCCATTTCTGGGTTGCCCAGAAAATACACTGGCGGAACCCATTTTAGGGTGCCGCCAGATCCGCCAGGGCTGAAAAAATTGGTAGTCCACGATTTTGACCCGCAAGATGATTTTCAAATTTTTCGAAAACTCCTAAAATCAAAAAGATAATGCATATCAGATTAGGTAATGCAAAAATTGGACATGTAAACACACATACCATAGGACTTTGACCTTGAGGTCGAGAATTTCACTATACTTAGTGAAAATTTCATAAACATGAAAATTTGACAACTTGCCAAAAGTTGTCTACCTGCATCATTGTTAGTTAATACATGTTCCAAATAGTATCACATTGTACCAACACACAAATACATCACAAACATTGTTTAAACGACCAAATTGTTCAAATAGCATCTTGTGCCAAATACTCCTACACACCCGCACTCATTGACGGTCAATCTTGTTCTTGAGCTTTCCAAGGAATCTTCCAAGATTCTTAAACATCCCCTTTGTTTGCTTGAACTCCACCGACTCATTTGGAATATCCGGAAGTTGGGATAGGTATTCGAGAGGTGGGAGCCTAGAGTTGGGCAAAGAGTCATCTTCACTCATTGAGGAGGATGATGAGGAGGTAGGAGGATGAGGACGTTTTCCTTGGGCTTTGTAAACTCTCTTATCACTAAGTGGGACAAAGGTGTGTGGAATGAGAGAGTAGTCAAGACGAATACCGTTTGGAGTTGGTGGAATGGGAGAGATGAACCTGAAGAGACGGGTCAAGAGCATTCCATACGGCATAGCCGTTATGCCATGCACGGGAATGTCGGCCATTCTCTTGGCCATGTAGTAGGCAAGGTTAAAGGGTTGCCGAACGGACAAAGAGTAGAGCATGTAGCAAAGTCAAAGATTGATATGATCTCGGTTTCCTATGGTGCTAATGACATTTGCTCTATGGACTTCCTCCCATTTCTTGAATTGGGGCTTGAGTTCATTCATTTCCATTCCATATGGGTCTTTATCGACCTCATTTCCCGAACGGGTTCTCCTAGTGTTGGTTGTCCTAACAAAGAGGTGGTCACGAAGTACATCTTTTGACACAAGAGGTGTGTCATAAGGATGGATGCGGTCTTGGAGGGTGTCAAGAGTTGAGAGGGAGTGCAAGTCGGAGTAAATGCAAGTACCACGGTTTGGGACACCTATGATTTGAGCAAACTCCTCAAGAGTGAAGGAGTATTGATGACCACTAGCCCTAAAGTTGATAGACATGTGACCATAATCATCCGTGGAGAGGACAACGGATGCATAGAATTCCAAAATGAACCTAGGACAAATAGGCTCGTTGATTTCCAAAAGACACTCAAAGTTGATTGTGGCAAATTCGGTGTAAAGGTTTGTGCCTTCTAGGAAGGACGGGTCAATGGTTCTACCCTCATGGACATAATGGTTTTCTAAGGCTTTGAAAACATTGACTTGATTTGGGGTAAGGCCTTTGGTTTTGTGGTGTTTTGGTAGGTACTTAATGGTGTCCTAGTGGCCGTAGTGGGTTAGAGGAGGCATGATGATTCCTAGAACAACAAAATTTCACATTTTAGTTTAAGTAAACTACTATTATAATGTGGGTGTTCTAGTGTGTGCCTATATGAAAACAATGTGGAGGTGCGGTTATCTTGACTCATTTTGATGCTTCAAAAACGTTTTATAATGCAAGTTTTGTTATAGAACAAAAGATAACCCAAGCGCTCCTAGTTCGATGTAGCTTCGTTTGAATGTACCCGAAAATACATATTGGTTATGTATTCCCTTTAGCATTCAAGAGACATTATGCAAGTGATGTTTTAAACATAACGTTTTGATTTTGTATTCTCAATGTGAGACGAAAAAATATTTGTCCTATTTGTGAGAAATTTTTAGAAAAATTTGTCATAGGGTGTTTTAGCAAACATGTTTACACTTAGTAAGAATGCAATTCCTAACTATGGGGAACATGATTAGTTTTGTTAAACACCTAATTTCATGCTTGAGTTTCTCAAATTAATGTATAACTCGAAGTTTTTGTTTTTGTGCAGAAATAGAATTCCTAGACTCAGATCAGGATTGTAATCAAGTTTAGAATACTTACAATGATGATTGATTAGCAATGTGAGTGAAAGGAAGACCAAGAAATCGCAGGTTTGGATGGATGGTAAGGTGAATAGTAACAGTTTGGAAGTGGTGGTATGAGATAATGGGTGTTTGGTTTAATATAAAAAAAATATTGATTATGCAGGTCGGCGGATACGGCGGGCCCCTGAGTTGGGTTCCGTCCGTTGTGTTTGAGGGTTCTGCCGACCCTGCTGAGAAAAAGAGTTATGGATTTGTTTTGATTTTTGTCTAATGTCCAGAACTACAATGTAGGTTCCATGAGTCCTAAGCCTAGCCTAAGAAGGTTAAAAGGTTCACGTTTAAGGGGTTTTGTGAGAATGTCGGCTATGTTGTCTTCGGAAGAAACTTTCTCAATTGAGATATTTCCTTTTTGAACGTTGTCACGAAGGAAATGATGACGGATTTCAATATGTTTGGTACGAGCATGTTGAATCGGGTTTTTGCTAAGATCAATGGTGCCTTTGTTGTCACAAAGAATTGTGATGTCGTTAAGTTGAATTCCGTAGTCGACAAGAGCTTGCTTCATCCAAAGAGCTTGTTGACATGCCTTTCCGGCCGAAACGTACTCGGCTTCCGTTGTTGAGATAGCAAGAGCCGTTTGGTTCTTAGAGAACCATGAGGTAAGACAATGTCCAACAAAAGTACAAATACCACTTGTACTTTTTCTGTCAACATAGTCACCGGCATGATCCGAGTCGGCATACACTATGGTGTCTATTCCCGTTCCTTTGGGATACCATAAACCTAAATGTGTAGTGCCCTTAACATACCTAAAAACCCTTTTAACGGCTTCGAGATGAGTAGTCTTAGGATCTTCTTGAAAACGAGCACATAGACAAACACTAAACATAATGTCGGGTCTACTAGCCGTTAGGTAAAGTAGACTACCAATCATACCTCTATATTTAGTGCTATCTACGGATTCACTTTCCTCATCCTTGGTGAGTTTAGTTTCCGTGGACATGGGTGTTTTGATTGGTTTCGAATCTTCTAATCCAAATTTCTTAAGCATGTCCTTAATATATTTAGATTGGTTAAAGAAGATACCATCTTCTAGTTGTTTAATTTGGAGTCCTAGGAAAAAGTTGAGTTCTCCCATCATACTCATTTCAAACTCGTCATGCATGATTTTTGAGAAATCCACACATAATTCTTGACAAGTTGATCCGAATATAATATCATCAACATAGATTTGGACTATGATAATATGTGAATATTTCTTCTTAGTGAAGAGAGTATTATCAACTAAGCCCATGGTATACTTATGGTCAAGTAGGAAGGTTTTAAGTCGATCATACCATGCTTTTGGAGCTTGCTTAAGTCCGTAAAGAGCCTTTTTAAGTTTGTAAACATGATTTGGTTTTTCAAAATCGATGAAGCCCGGTGGTTGAGCAACATACACTTCTTCATTTATGACTCCGTTTAGAAATGCACTTTTGACGTCCATTTGAAAGAGTTTAAAATTGTGTGCACATGCATATGAAAGTAAGATTCTAATTGACTCGAGCCTAGCAACCGGAGCAAAAGTTTCATCGTAGTCAATGCCTTCTTGTTGGTTATATCCTTGTGCAACTAGCCTAGCTAGACACAATTCCATTTTCATCCATTTTATTACGAAAGACCCACTTTGTTCCAATTATAGTTTGACTCTTTGGTTGAGGAACTAATGTCCATACATCATTCCTAACAAATTGGTTTAACTCTTCTTGCATTGCAATTACCCAAGACTCATCTTTAATGGCTTCATTAATGTTTTTCGGTTCAATGATTGACACGAAACAAAAGTAGTTGCTTTCATTTTGAACTTTTGATCTTAGTGTTCTTTCGTTAATGTTGCCTATGACACCATCTAATGGATGACTTTTAGATTCTTTGACATTGACAAGTTCTTTGTTTAATAGTTCATCTTCCTTGTCATTACCTAAAATCTCTTGACTTTATATTGCTTGGCTTTCAACTAAGTCATCATCTACCAAAGGTGATGTCTTAGAGGGAGGTGGATTCTCGTCAAATGTTACGTTCAACGATTCCTCGACTCTTAAGGTTTCTTTGTTCAAAACAATGTAAGCTTTACTATTTTGTGAATATCCAAGAAATACACCTTCATAAGACTTTGGGTCAAATTTGGTGAGATAATCCTTGGTGTTAAGAATGAAACATTTACTCCCAAACACTCTAAAGTATCCTAATGTGGGCTTTTTACCTTTATATAGTTCATAAGGAGTTTTATTCAAAAATAGTCTAATTAAGACTCGATTTAAAATGTACGTTGATGTGTCAACGGCATTACACCAAAACTTTTGTGGAATGTTTTGTTCATTAAGCATTGTTCTACTCATCTCTTGCAATGTCCGGTTTTTACGTTCTACTACACCATTAGATTGAGGGGTACGTGGAGCCGAAAAGTTATGAGTAATACCATTAATATCACAAAAGTTTCCAAATTGAAATTCATTATCAAATTCACGACCGTGATCCGTTCTAATAGACACAATATTAGACCCTACTTGATTTTGAATTTTCTTACTTAGAATCTCAAATTTATCAAAAGCTTCATTTTTACTTTTCAAAATTTTTGTCCAAGTATATCTTGAGTAATCATCGACTATGACCAAAGTGTAGAAGTTACCTCCATAACTTTGTATAGCGGATGGACCAAATAAATCCATATGCAAAAGTTCTAGACACCTAGATGTAGAAACCAAGTTTTTAGCCTTATGGCTACTATGGACTTGTTTACCGACTTTGCAAGCATCACAAAAGTGTTGGTCATATTTCAACTTAGGTAGGTTTCGAACTAAGTCTTTGGAGTAGAGGTTTTAAATTAGCCTCATGTTAGCATGTCCTAAACGTCTATGCCATAAAGTTGAAGATTCATCTAATGAGGTAAGACAAAGTTTGTCTCTAGATGTTGGATCCATCTTCATGACGTATACATTGTTCTTAAGGACACCTTTGGCTATGGTTATACCATCTTAAAGTATTTTACTTCCGTTTTCACTAAAAAAGACATTATACTTATTATGACAAAGTTGACTGATACTAAAAAGATTAAAACCTAAGTTATCAACATGAGCTACATCATCTATAGAAAGGGAGTCATGAGAGATTGTACATTTTCCGATGATTTTGCTCTTAGCTTTACTACCAAATGTAACATTACCTCCATCACATTTGTGATAAGTAGTGAAGAGGTTTTTGTTACCCGTCATGTGCCTTGAACAACCGCTATCTTTAATCCATTCATCCGGCTCCAAACAAACTTTGAGGCACACCTATTTTATGAAAAACACTCAAACATTTGGTCCCCAATTTCTCATGGGTCCATTTTGGTTAAGCATACCATTAACTTGTTCCAAGTATGAAAGTAGAACATAAGGGTTCCAAGACATGTAGTTTGGAGCTTGGTAATTTCCAGGAGTGTTTTGGTTCCATACATGTTGGTAGTTTGGTCGTGTGTTGAAGTTGCTCTTTGGAAAGGGGCATTTGGGAATTGGAGTCTTAGGTCTTGGTTGAGTAGTCTTAGCTCTAAATTCATTTTCACTAAGTCCTACTCCAGTTTTAAAGACAGGTTTTGTTCCATTTTTATATGTAACTTTAACAAATTTTGAACGATCCGATGTGGATGGTGTTACTGCTGCAGCAGACCTGGCGGAACCTTCGGGTTCAACGGGCGGAACCCTGGATTGGGTTCCGTCTGTTCCGCGGGCTGCTGTAGCAGTTTTGTTAGTTTCTTGTGCATTCTTTTCTTGTTTCGTTTGACCCTTTGAAGTTTCTATTTTCATGAATCCTAGTCCTATTTTATCAAAGGGTGACTTTTGAATTTTCATAATTTCATCCGCACAAGAAATGCTCTTATCAAACTTCTTAAACTTTGTGGTTTGTTTAATTAGATCATTTTGAGTAATTTTAAGTTTCTCAACTTCGAGTTTAAGTTCTTCACATGATTTGCAAGATGTGTCAATGCCTTTACTCTTTTCTAATCTCTTAGCGTTTTCTTTTAATTCATAAACTTCATTTTCTAAAAACTCCATTTTAGTTTTCAAAAACTTATTTTTGTTTATGATTTTTAAGCTCAATTCACAAAGTTTGTTATATTCCTTTTGTAAGGTGTCATCATCAATAGAGGAGTAAGATGAGTTGGAGAGTACCTCATTTGAGTCGTGAGCCATGAGAGCAATATCATCATTCTTTGGCTCATCTTCATCTCCTTCATAGTCACTCCAAGCACCACCCACAAAAGCTTGTTGAGGTTTGCTCTTGGGTGGTTTTGGATATTCTCCTACAAGATGACTTGTGTCTCCACACCTATAGCATTTTCTTTCAAGCTTTCCTTTCCTATCATCACGATCTTTTCGGAAAGTTTTCTTGTCATCTCTAGGTTGCCTTACAAACTTCCCTCTTCTACGAAAGAACTTCTTGAAGTCTCTAACGGCCACAGCATATTCCTCATCATCACTATCCGAAGTAGATTCTTCATCATCACTTGATTGGACTCTAGCTTTCAAGGCAATGGACTTAACTTTTTCTTTCTTGCCTCTAACTAGTTCCGAATCTTTTTTCATTACCATTTTATGAACTTTGAGGTTTCCAATTAGCTCGTCAAGTGACATGCTTGAAAGATATTTGGATTCTTCAATTGCCGTCACTTTTGCTCTCCACTTCGGATGGGGTGCTCTAAGGAATTTCCTGACAAAATTCTTACTACAAAAAGATTCGTCAAGTGCTTTAAGTGAAGTAATAATAATGTTAAACCTAGCAAATGCATTATCAATAATCTCATCTTCGGAAATAACAAATTGTTCATATTGTTGAACAAGAAGATCAATTTTGTTATATTTAACTTGTGAGTTTCCTTGATGAGTGACTATTAAAGATTGCCAAATATCTTTGGCGGTTTTACACATAAAGACTCTTTCATATTCTTTCTTAGGCAAAACATTGTAAAGCATCATTTTAGCTTCATTATTTTTAGCAATCAATTTCTTTTGATCATCATCTTTAATATTTGTAACTATATTATCATCATCAATGATTATATACCATAAATCTATATCTTTAATATTCGTAACTATATTATCACCATCAATGATTATATACCATATTGATTGAATTAAGAGAAGACTTATCTCAATAGAACATGAAAGGATCCAAGGGGTGAAAACCCTTGAAAGTACTGTAAAATATGACCTAGGGTTTACAAAGTTCGGCCCTAGTTTTCTCCACACAAGTTCCTCTCTTTATGAATGAAAAATAGAAAACTATATATATAGTTTGATAGGTGACGGCATCAAGAACAAATGTATGACGCCGTCATCTCGCCGCCAAATAGTTCCTCGGACTGCCTAGATCTGGGTCTGACGCCGTCATGTATTCAACTTATGCAGGCCGTCACCAATTTAACTCTTGACGCCCTTGTTGTGACGCCGTCAGGATTGCACTGGGTCGTCATGGATTTTACTCCTGACACCGTCATGGTTTTCCTCTTGACGCCGTCAGGTACTGTTCTCAGCTTGGAAAATTAAGTCTTTGGCGTTTTCTTCACTTTTATGCTCCAAAAACGTCCGAATTGCTTCCTTTTCCAGATTTCACTCCCAAAGTACCTAAAATCACAAAATGAACGATTTAGGGTAATATTTGATCAAACAAATTCAATTCCGGGTTTAAATAACCCCCTAAAAGTGGTTCATTTTTCACCTCATCATATACCCTTACACTTGAGATTTGTTTGTCCTCAAGCAAATTCACCTTTATTCTAATCAAAATACAAGTTAGGGGTCATTTAACACTAATATAAAAGTAATTACAATAAATAATCATTCCACTAAAGACCAAAGACAAGCACGGAGGTCATACACTAGCACCTCACAAATAGTGTTTAGATACTCACATCTCTCGGGTGTAATAAAGTAATATCACAATATGGAAATGGAAAACATCTCTCACTACCTGTCATAGCAAAATAGATTACCATAGGCTTGGGAAATGATCAAACCTCCACCACATGGCGTAAGCACCTAGGATAAACTATCAAATAGGTCTTTTAAAAGGGTTGTAACGTTAGGTGTAGGGATATGGAATACACGGTTTTGTTGGATATAGGCAGTCTTTACTGGTGGTGAGTTAACAATCTTGGTTAATTACATGTACAATATGGCGTTGCTAAGCCAAGACTAGACTCGACTTAAGCTAATAAATGAAAAATAACAAAAAACATAAAATGAACATAGAATGAAAAGGGATGGTAGTCCGTATGTTTTTCTTTTCTCTTTTTCTACTTTTTTTCTTCTTCTTAATTTTTTCGATTTTTTTTTTTTTTTTTTTTTTTTTTTTTTTTGCATACACTCTTACCCTACCATCCAAAATAATATATCATAGGGAATGAAAATTCCCCTTACACTTGAATTTTTACATACTTTACAATAAACTAATCTAATGACTCGAATTAAGAAAATCAAAATACTTGGAGTACTTTTAAGATTAACGTACATATGGGGGTAATGTATGATTTTCTTCCTCATTACTCCATAAAATAAGTACTTTACCCATGAGTCCCAATCGTCCCAAAATAATATGTACAAGGATATGACTCGACTTAGCAACCATGTAATCAATTAGATAATTAACTTAGGGTTTAACAAATAACAATAATGCACTAAAGATGAGTGCATACACGGAAGGCTAAGGCAATTTGGGTGTACATTTAAGTGGGGTGTAACAAATTCTTCCTTTAAGTAAGATGCTTAAAGTTAGAAACGAAAAGATAGGCTCGGAGGCGTGTACTAGGGGTTTCGTGTACTAAAAATGAGTACAACGCTAAGGGTGTGGGAAAAATTAGTTGACTTAACTAGCCAACTAATATGACTTAAATGGTCAAATAATTATGATACGGGTTTAACAAAAGGGTGATCCTAATGCCTCTTATCATGTAGTAAATCCTACTACACGAATGTAGTCTCACTAGAGGTCTCGGGATGCATCACTAACGCAAGTTCTAGAATCTAAATGCTACCGGTACACTCATAAGCACTAATAATAAATGATTTTTCTATCAAATCTAAAGGCGGACCTCACATATTTGGGTGGAAAATTTTTCTGAATGGTACGGTTATGTGCTAGTCATACAATCTCCTATCCATGAGACGCTTGCTATGGCTAAAGTTTCAATCCTAAATGTTGTAAAAAATTTTAAATTTGGCGCTAAAATTGCACTAACAAGTATTTCTCATAGTTTTATTACACATCTACTATCAAACAAAACAAACTCAAGCGAAAGTGTATCTATAAGGTATCATCATTTTACCCTCCCCTTACACTTAGGATGAACATTGTCCCCAATGTTCAAGTAAAGAATGTAAAAGTGAAATAAGTAAAAAGAATGAAATCATATACTCCCCTAATTCTCTCGGTATGGATAATAAGGTGGCCAGGTTAGATCTTCCTCCAAGAAAATGAACAATCAAAGCTTCCCTTCCAGAAATATAAATCATCTTCTTGTCATACATAACCTGTAAAACCTGAGAAAACAGACAAGACAACCTCTCGTAAAATCGGCGGCAATCTATATATGCTAACAAATCCTAGAAAACGAAATAAGATATAATGTTTGTGGAATGATGTTTGCAGATTTCCTGGAGATTATAAAACAGATAATTCAACAAAAACTTTAAGACTCCGTTAGAAAAACAAAACTGGTAAAATTTCCAGATTTTTACACGTGACGCCGTCAAGAGTAAACTCATGACGCCGTCACAAGTGACCTGCAGAAATTCTTATGTTAAGTTTCCGGAAAATTTCTGGAAAAACTTTGTCCTACTTCCTGGAAAATCCTGCAAAACATCATTATGACTCGATACAAGCATTTGACTCTAACAAAACGAATATACATGTTCACTTAATATTGTGGAGATTCATGATCGAGTTTGTTTCTTAAAAACATATTTGGGGTTTCCCCTTACACTTATCTTTTGCAAAAATACCTTTGGATGAAGTTAAGACTAGGTCAAACAACAAAATAAAGTATTTTCACTATTCTAGTTTTGAAACATGATCTACCAACAATAAAAATAAAGCATGCATACGGAAGCAAATAACAAATAAACAAAATAAAAATCACACAAAACATGGGTTGCCTCCCAAGAAGCGCTTGTTTTTGTTCGAGTCACAAGCCTGACTCTACCCTTATTTCACGGATAAAGGTGAGGTTTTCCCTACACTTAGGATTAAGTGCGGGTGGAAGTAGCGATACACACCCTTAGGGTGGAAATATGCCTCGTGAGGAAAGAGTGGAGGATGAATTATATGCTCAAAGGGGTGTGCTCCTATCATCATAACCTTACCTAATTCAATCGGGTTAATGGGTGGATTAAGATTTTCTCCTAGAAAGGGATCATTTTCAATCAACTTCAAGAGATTACTAGTTGGGGATCCATCTTGACCTAATAAACCCGGTTTAAACCCATAATGTTTCTTGTGATCAATCATAAATGGGTGATGTAAGCATGTAAGGTCATTTTCCACTCCTATATTGGCTTCCTCTCTACAAGGCTTAGAGTCTACTACCTTTGTCCTAAGACTACCCGGACTATATGGTTTGATGGGTGGATCGGATCCTATTTCAATTCCTAAATTTTCATCCAAGGAGAGGCTCCGGTTCATCAAAACTAGGAACTTCCCTAGAACTAAGAGTAAGTTTATCATTATAAGTATTCAAACCTATATCCTCTAGTTGTGTTTGGTTCAAAGGTTCTACCTCTATTGGGGTTCCTATAGTCTATTCTACTTTTTTTGGGTAAGTCACGGGAGGTGTGTACGCATCAAATGATAGTAGGACTTGTGGGGTACTTTTGTGGGCTCATGTTATTTACTTCACCATTCCTTGTGTTAAGATCACCTATATCCTCAACATGTGTTTTATTATAATCTAACCCTAGCATTTTCCCAAGTATCTCAAGTGCTTCTCTAGGCATCTCAACTTCTATATCCGAATCATAAGGATCATTCTCAGTATTCTGACTGCTATATACAAATTGCCCAAAAGATTCATCATGTGTTTCTTGAGATTCATCATCATCGATCATAAAACCTAGGTCTTTTTGATCAATGTGATCATGTTCGACTAAATCCTCCATCACATTAAGGTCACCTATGTGTTCATCCTGTATTATGGTAGTGCCTAACCATGATATGCATCTAGGTGGCTCATACGAAACTATCCTAGGTGAAGGCTTATATGGTGCATAGGTTTCACTAAGTGCGACATTTTGAGGGGTTGATGGAGCTCCTAAGGTGAATTCTTTAAAAGACTTATGCACTGGGCCTCTTTTCTCAAGGTACTCAATAAAATCAATATAAGATCCTGTCCTCCTCATTTCATTCGTCCATCTTGGTATATCCAAACTGGTGTAATTATATTTTTTCTGGTAAAACTCTAGTGTCGGACTTGGTGGATTCACGTTCTCCATAATGGTGAACGGAAGAGTCAATGGAAAGGTTTTTACGAACAAATACACAAAGAAAAGATAGACTACGAGAAAGCTAATAAAAAGAAAAATAAAATCTCACTCGATAGGAATCTAATGAGTAGACCTAATAAAAAGAAATTCTAACCTAGACAATAACTATTCCCCGGGCTGCGGTGCCAAAAACTTGATGGCGCCGCACTCTTTTGCGAAAGTTTAGGAATAAATGTAATGATAGACAATCCCCGACAGCGGCGCCAAAAACTTGATGCGTGGGGATTGCACCAGGATTGATGAGGCGAAAAATGATCCATTTTTAGGGGGTCATTTAAGCCCGAATCCGACTTTATTTGATCAAATATTGCCCTAAATCGTTCCTTTTGTGATTTTAGGTGTTTGGAGAGTGAATTCTGGAAAAGAAGCTATTTTGGACGTTTTTGGAGCATAAAGTGAAGAAAACGGCAAAGTACCAAAAAATCCAAGCTGAAAATACAAGGTGACGGCGTCAAGACCAAAAGCTTGACGGCGTCAGACATGAAGAATTAAATATCGAAGGTGGTGACGGCGTCAGACGTACTGGAGACGGCGTCAAAGTGGCCAAGAATAATTTACCGTGGGTGGTGACGGCGTCACATAGGCCGTCATAGGTGGATCAAGGCCGTCCGAGGAAGTTTATGGCGGCGAGGTGACAGCGTCAGAATTAACTCTTGACGCCGTCAGACTGTTTTTCCTATATATAGTTTTCTAGTTTTTTCATTAAAAAAAGAGAAGTTTTGGTGAAACCCTAAAAACGATTTTGGTGCCTCTTTCACAGGTTTTTCAAGGGTTCCAAACCCTTGAGACCTTGCATTGTAATTGAGATAAGTGTACTTTCAATTCAATCAATATGTCTATGTGTTGGTTGTTTATCTCTTGTTCTTGTCTCAATTCTACTATGCTAGGCTAGATCTCTCTTGTGTTTGCTTAGATCTAATGAAACCTAGATGTTGATTATGTGTTGATTACTTGTCTATTCTTGTTTTGAATGAATGATTTATATGTTAGGCTTAAGAAAACTGGCAGATCTCCAAATGGTAACATGCTTGAACGTCTTAAGAAACATGAACCGAGGCGTACTAGGTCTTTATTGGTTGTATTTAATGCATGAGCCACTGTTTACAATCCCTATAGTTGTGCTGGGTCATGGTGTAGGAGGAGATAAGAGCTCATAGAGTTGGGGAGTTATGTATGCCACCCCACGAATGGTATTAAGGAATACAATCCGTCATTCATACAAGTGTAACAAGTAATTAACATGTAAAAGATATCTAGGGAGTAATGAAGTCTAAGTAAACACAATTTCTCCAATTACTGCTCACAACCTTAGTTTAAATTAGTTTAATTTCATTTTCATTATTTTATTTTGATTGCATCTTAGTTTTGGGTTAGTTGAATAGCAACTAATTCCGCCCACTCCTTCAAAACCCGAGATTTTAATTGCTTTCATAAAAATATAAAAATACAAAAATAATCATCCCTCACCTCTAGAACTATTAATTAGGTTTTCTAATCCTAGCGACACTATTCCTAAGCTGAACGATCAATCCCCCGGTACTTGTCACTATACTATACTACAACGATCAGGTACACTGCCTGGTGGGGGTTGTAAGCTTCTCGAGATCCCTCGAGAGGTAAAGCAAGGTGCGATTCCCACGCATCAAGTTTTTGGCGCCGCAGCCCGGGGAATAGTTATTGTCTAGGTTAGGATTTCTTTTTATTAGGTCTACTTGCTAGATTCCTTTCTAGTAAGATTTTTATTTTTATTTTTAGGTCTTCTTTAGTCTATCTTATTTCTTTGTGTTCTTTGTTCGTAAACAATTTCGATGGATAACAATAACATTGATCGCTCGATTCCTGTTATTCGTGTTTTTCGTCGTAGGATTTTCCAAATGCCCGTCCCACTTCCTTTAGCAGAAAATGAGAACCCACCTAACCTGTCACCCAACCACCACTTTGACAATAATTCTGAGTTAGAAGAGTCTGATCATGATAATGACCATAGGGCTAGTCCTTTTTACTATTCAGACTCCGATGAGGATCTTGATGATGGTGATGTGATTAATGTGGATAGAATGGAAGAAGAAGTAAACCCTCTTAGGTATGTTGACCCTAGAACTAGGATTGAGTGTGATAGTTCATTTAACATGCAATTCCCTTGTAAGATTGGATTTAAGAGCTTTAACGCCTATCTCAACTCACCTCTTCCCATGAACATAATCTCACGTAATGAATACAATAAAATCATGGTAGATGAGTTAGAACACAAAGGAGAAAACATTGTGGCTAGGGCAATACCATTACATGTGTTTGTAGGAAGTTTGGTTTATCTTGTTGAATTCATGGTTATGGAGAATCTAGGAGAATTTATTGATGATAAATTGACCCAAGTTGTGTTTGGAAGACCTTTCAAACGGTTGACCAACCTCGATGAAAAACTCATAGAAGGGTTAATTACATTCTCGGATGGGGATGAAGAATTTGTCTATCAAATGCCCCGCACACACCCTAGGTTCAAGGATTTCTCCATGGAAAAGTGTAGTAAGTATCCACCTATGGAAATGCTAAGTGAGAATGATGAGAGAAAAGGACTTAAGTACACGTATGAAAAGAATAAAAGATATTATCGCGGGTGCTTAGAGTTAGGAGACGAATACAAGAAAGATGAGGCGACTATTAGATGGCTCACACTTGGTTACGTGAGCATAAGCGATACACGTTAACCCACGACTTTGAGTCTAGCTACAAGACTCGTAAATAAAGAAAAGCGCTTCTTGGGAGGCAACCCATGTTTTGTGTGATTTTTGTTTGTTTGATTATTATTTGCTTCCGTATGCATGTTTTATTTTTATTGTTGGTTGATCATGTTTCTCTACTAAAAAATGGAAATACTTTATTATGTTGTTTAGCCTAGTCTTAACTTCAACCTAGAGGTATTTTTGCAAAAGATAAGTGTAAGGGGAAACCCCAAATATGTTTTTAAGAAACAAACCGATCATGATTATCCACAATATTTAATGAACATGTATATTCGTAATTGTTAGAGTCAAATGCTTGTATTGAGTCATAATGAAGTTTTGCAGGATTTTCCAGGAAGTAGGACAAAGTTTTTCCAGAAATTTTCCGGAAACTTAACATAAGAATTTCTGCAGGTCCATTCTGACGGCGTCAGGGTTTGCTGTTGACGGCGTCAGGAGTTAAAATCTGGAAATTTTACCGTTTTGTTTTTCTAACGGAGTCTTATGGTTTTTGTGAATTATTAAGTTTTATAATCTCCAGGAAATCTGCAAACTTCATTCCACAAGCATTATATCTTACTTTGTTTTCTAGGATTTAGTAACTTATATAGGATGCCGCCGATTTTACGCGAGGTTGCCTTGTCTACTTTTGTCAAGATTTACAGGTTATTTGTGACAAGAAGATGATTTATATTCTGGAAGGGAAGCTTTGATTGTTCGTTTTCTTGGAAGAAGATTTAACCTGGCCAACTAAAATCCATACCGAGCGAATCAGGGGAGTATTGATTTCATTCTCTTTACTTTTTAACTTTTACATTCTTTACTTGAACATTGGGGACAATGTTCATCTTAAGTGTAAGGGGAGGGTAAAAAGATGATACCTTACATATGCACTTTCGCTTGAGTTTGTTTTGTTTGATAGTAGATGAGTAATAAAACTACGAGAAATACTTGTTAGTGTAATTTTAGCGCCAAATTTAAAATTTTTTACAACATTTAGGAGTGAAACTTTAGCCATAGCAAGCGTCTCATGGATAGGAGGTTGTATGACTAGCACATAACCGTATATTCAGAAAAATTTTCCACCTAAAAATGTGAGGTTCGCCTTTAGATTTGATAGGAAAAGCATTCATTATTAGTGCTTATGAGTGTACCGGTAGCATTTAGATTCTAGAACTTGCGTTAGTGATGCATCCCGAGACCGCTAGTGAGACTACATTCGTGTAGTAGGATTTACTACATGATAAGAGGCATTAGGATCACCCTTGTGTTAAACCCGTATTATAATTACTTGACCATTTAAGTCATATTACTTGGCTAGTTAAATCAACTAATTTTTCCCACACCCTTAGCGTTGTACTCATTTTTAGTACACGATACCCCTAGTACACCCCTCCGAGCCTATCTTTTCGTTTCTAACTTTAAGCATTTTACTTAAAGGAAGAATTTGTTACACCCCACTTAAATGTACAACCAAATCGCCTTAGCCTTCCGTGTATGCGCTCATTTTTAGTGCATTATTGTTAATTGTTAAACCCTAAGTTAACTTTCTAATTGATTACATGGTTGCTAAGTCGAGTCATATCCTTGTACATATTGTTTTGGGACGATTGGGACTCATGGGTAAGTACTTAATTTATGGAGTAATGGGGAAGAACATCACTTATTACCCCCATACGTGCGTTAATCTTAAAAGTGCTCCAAGTGTTTTAATTTTCTTAATTCGAGTCATTAGATTAGTTAATTGTAAAGTATGTAAAGATTCAAGTGTAAGGGAATTCTCATCCCCTATGATGTATTATTTCGGATGGTAGGGTAAGAGTGTATGCAAAAAAAAAAAAAAAAAAAAAAAAAAAAAAAAAAAAATCGAAAAAATCAAGAAAAAGAAAAAAAAAATAGAAAAGAAAAAAAAAAGAGAAAAAAACATACGGACTACCATCCCGTTTTTATTCTATGTTTATTTTATGTTTTTGTTATTTTTCATTTATTAGCTTAAGTCGAGTCTAGTCTTGGCTTAGCAACGCCATCTTGTACATGTAATTAACTAAGATTGTTAACTCGCCACCAGTAAAACTTCCTTTATCCAACAAAACCGTGTAATTCATATCCCTACACCTAACGTTATAACCCTTTAAAAGACCTCTTTGATAGTTTATCCTAGGTGCTTACGCCATGTGGTGGAGGTTTGATCCTTTCCCAAGCCTATGGTAATCTATTTTGCTATGACAGGTAGTGAGAGATATCTTCCATTTCCATAGTGTTATATTACTTTATTACACCCGAGAGATTTGAGTATCTAAACACTATTTGTGAGGTGCTTGTGTATGACCTCCGTGCTTGTCTATTGGTCTTTAGTGGAACGATTATTTGTTGTAATTACTTTTATATTAGTGTTAAATGACCCCTAACTTGTCTTTTGAGTAGAATAAAAACTCATTTGCTTGAGGACAAGCAAATCTCAAGTGTAAGGGTATATGATGAGGCGAAAAATGATCCGTTTTTAGGGGGTCATTTAAGCCCGAATCCGACTTTATTTGATCAAATATTGCCCTAAATCGTTCCTTTTGTGATTTTAGGTGTTTGGAGAGTGAATTCTGGAAAAGAAGCTATTTTGGACGTTTTTGGAGCATAAAGTGAAGAAAACGGCAAAGTACCAAAAAATCCAAGCTGAAAATACAAGGTGACGGCGTCAAGACCAAAAGCTTGACGGCGTCAGACATGAAGAATTAAATATCGAAGGTGGTGACGGCGTCAGACGTACTGGTGACGGCGTCAAAGTGGCCAAGAATAATTTACCGTGAGTGGTGACGGCGTCACATAGGGCGTCATAGGTGGATCAAGGCCGTCCGAGGAAGTTTATGGCGGCGAGGTGACAGCGTCAGAATTAACTCTTGACGCCGTCAGACTGTTTTTCCTATATATAGTTTTCTAGTTTTTTCATTAAAAAAAGAGAAGTTTTGGTGAAACCCTAAAAATGATTTTGGTGCCTCTTTCACAGGTTTTTCAAGGGTTCCAAACCCTTGAGACCTTGCATTGTAATTGAGATAAGTGTACTTTCAATTCAATCAATATGTCTATGTGTTGGTTGTTTATCTCTTGTTCTTGTCTCAATTCTACTATGCTAGGCTAGATCTCTCTTGTGTTTGCTTAGATCTAATGAAACCTAGATGTTGATTATGTGTTGATTACTTGTCTATTCTTGTTTTGAATGAATGATTTATATGTTAGGCTTAAGAAAACTGGCAGATCTCCAAATGGTAACATGCTTGAACGTCTTAAGAAACATGAACCGAGGCGTACTAGGTCTTTATTGGTTGTATTTAATGCATGAGCCACTGTTTACAATCCCTATAGTTGTGCTGGGTCATGGTGTAGGAGGAGATAAGAGCTCATAGAGTTGGGGAGTTATGTATGCCACCCCACGAATGGTATTAAGGAATACAATCCGTCATTCATACAAGTGTAACAAGTAATTAACATGTAAAAGATATCTAGGGAGTAATGAAGTCTAAGTAAACACAATTTCTCCAATTACTGCTCACAACCTTAGTTTAAATTAGTTTAATTTCATTTTCATTATTTTATTTTGATTGCATCTTAGTTTTGGGTTAGTTGAATAGCAACTAATTCCGCCCACTCCTTCAAAACCCGAGATTTTAATTGCTTTCATAAAAATATAAAAATACAAAAATAATCATCCCTCACCTATAGAACTATTAATTAGGTTTTCTAATCCTAGCGACACTATTCCTAAGCTGAACGATCAATCCCCCGGTACTTGTCACTATACTATACTACAACGATCAGGTACACTGCCTGGTGGGGGTTGTAAGCTTCTCGAGATCCCTCGAGAGGTAAAGCAAGGTGCGATTCCCACGCATCAAGGATTTACCTCTCGAGGGATCTCGAGAAGCTTACAACCCCCACCAGGCAGTGTACCAGATCGATGTAGTATAGTATAATGACAAGTACCGGGGGATTGATCGTTCAGCTAGGAATAGTGTCGCTAGGATTAGAAAACCTAAAGACTAGGTCTAAAGATGAGGGATGATTCTTTTTGTATTTTTATATTTTTTAGAAAGCAAGTAAAAATCTCGGGTTTGAAGGAGTTGGGCGGAATTAGTTGCTAGTAACCCAATACTAAGATGCAATCAAAATAAAATACTAAAAATGAAAATAAACTACATTAAATTAGAGTTGTGAGCAATATGTGGGAGAATTGTGTTTACTTTGATTTCACTACTCCCTAGATATCTTTTACACGTTAATTACTTGTTATAGTTGCGTGGATGACGGATTGTATTCCTTAATACCATTAATGGGGTGGCGTACTTACTTCCCCAATCCTATGAGCGCCTACTTCACTCCTATGTCGAGCCGGCTAAGAAGCTCCTAACATGGGATCATTAGAATTTACTCATGCATTAAATACAACCAATAAAACCTAGTACACATCGGTTCATGTTTCCTAAGACGTTCAAGCATGTTACACAATGGAGATCTGCCAGATTTCTTAAGCCTAACATTGAAATCATTCATCCAATACAACTCTAAACAAGTAATCAACACATAATTAACATCTAGGTTTCATTAGATCTAATCAAACACAAGATAAATCTAGCCTAGCATGTTAAAATCAAGACAAGCACAAGATATAATCAACCAACACATAGACATATTGATTGAATTAAGAGAAGACTTATCTCAATAGAACATGAAAGGATTCAAGGGGTGAAAACCCTTGAAAGTACTGTAAAATATGACCTAGGGTTTATAAAGTTTGGCCCTAGTTTTCTCCACACAAGTTCCTCTCTTTATGAATGAAAAATAGAAAACTATATATAGAGTTTGATAGGTGACGGCGTCAAGAACAAATGTCTGACGCTGTCATCTCGCCGCCAAATAGTTCCTCGGACTGCCTAGATCTGGGTCTGACGCCGTCATGTATTCATCTTATGCAGGCCATCACCAATTTAACTTTTGACGCCCTTGTTGTGACACCGTTAGGATTGCACTGGGTCGTCATGGATTTTACTCCTGACGCCGTCATGGTTTTCCTCTTGACGCCGTCAGGTACTGTTCTCAGCTTGGAAAATTAAGTCTTTGGCGTTTTCGTCACTTTTATGCTCCAAAAATGTTCGAATTGCTTCCTTTTCCAGATTTCACTCCCAAAGTACCTAAAATCACAAAAGGAACGATTTAGGGTAATATTTGATCAAATAAATTCCATTTCGGGCTCATATGACCCCCTAAAAGTGGTTCATTTTTCGCCTCATCAAAACCCTATTAAGAATGTACGTTGATGTATCTACGGCGTGACACCAAAATTTTTGTGGGATAGATTTTCTTTTAACATTGTTCTACTCATTTCTTGTAAAGATCTATTTTTCCTTTCTACTACCCCACTAGATTGAGGAGTACGAGGAGCGGAAAAGTTGTGAGATATTCCATTTAAATCACAATATTTTCTGAATTGTACTTCGTTGTCAAATTCCCTACCATGATCTGTCCTAATTGAAACTATTGAGCATCCTAATTTATTTTGAATTATTTTACTAAATTTCTTAAATTTTTCAAAGGCTTCGGTTTTATCACTTAAGAACCTAGTCCACGTGTACCGTGAATAATTGTCTACTATAACTAAGGTGTAATGGTTGCCACGTAGCTCCGCACTGCGGATGGACAAAAAAGATCCATATGAAGTAATTCTAAGCACCTAGTAGTGGATACCATATTTTTAGCTTTGTGACTAGCATGTGTTTGTTTTCCAATTTTACAAGCGTCGCAAAAGTGTTGATCATATCTTAGACTAGGCAAGTTTCTAACTAGTTCCTTAAAGACTAAAGATTGTAATTGTTGCATGTTAGCGTGACCTAATCTCCTATGCCACAAAGTGGAGTTTTCATCTATAGTTGCTAAGCACATCCTATCTTCCGGTTTGTCTCCTAATTTCATGACGTATATACCTCCTTTCCTAACTACTCTACCTATGACTTTCTCATCCTTAATTATTTCACTATCTTTATCGGTAAAGGTAACCCTACACTTATTATCACATATTTGACCTATACTAGGCAAGTTATAAGTTAGATTATCTACATGTTCAACATTTTCAATAGTTAGAGAGTCTTGAGAGATCGTACCTTTGCCTATGATTTTTCCATGACGATCACTACCCAAAACAACGTTACCTCCGTTTTATGCCTTATATGTAGAAAATAGCTTGCGATTCCCCGTCATGTGTCTTGAGCATCCACTATCCTTTATTTATTCATCGGGCTCCAAATCTACTCCTAGACATACTTCATTAGGTGCTTGAGCTATGGAACATTTGTGTTTCATCGTTTCGTCTTCGTCACTAGATTTTCTTCTTCGGGTGGTTTTTCTTTTATCTTGTGCTTTTAGTCGCTTTTTAATAATATTCTTGAATTCTTTAACGACCTTTGCATATTCTTCATCTTCACTTTCGGAGCTATAATCGTCATCATCACTAAGTTCTTTTTCGATTGTTAACTTTATACACCCTTCTTGTTTGCTCTTGATATGGCTCATGGAGTTTTCGCCATGATTACCTATGTTATTTCATATTCAATTCTTAGTAAAGCTTTGTATATAATCATTTTAGCTATGTTATTTTTATCAAGCAATATTTTGAAACAATTATCTTGTTTTTCAAAAATGGTTTTTGTTAGTTGAAAATCACCAATTGGACAAGCCAAAGATCATAATCTATTAACTTCACATAACTTTCGAATCGATTTTTCCATTCAAGAAAACTTGTATTTTCAAAATATGATGGTTTAAATATCATGTTCCCTTCTAAATATTTTTCCGATTCCATAGATCGATTTCAAGTTTTAAAATACAATTTATTTTAAAAATCTTGATGAACCTGGCTCTGATACCAATTGTGGAAAACTAGAAGGGGGGAGGGGGGTTGAATAGTTTTACGTCGTTTTTCGTTTTATAAAAAACTTTGTTTAGTTAACAAAATCTTCGATTCTAGTTTTATGTGAGATTAATGTTTAAACACTTATGTATACTAATATCTATGAAAGTAAATGACAACAATATAGGTAAGTAAGTAAAGAGATAGAGATGGAAAGATCACACCAGAAGACAAAGGATTTATAGTGGTTCGGCTACGAAGCTTCTCTTCGTCCTAATGCACTCCCCGAGCACCTAACTCGAGAGTTTTCTTCACTATGTCAACAAGCTCCCTTATGGCGAAGAAAACCTTACACAACTTTCGCTTACACCAATTTACGACACTAAGCTAGATGTCGAGTCCTAATTGTAGCTAGAACCAATCTCACACCACTAGTCACTACACACCTTCTTCACAACTGATACATACCACTACCACTACACAACTTCTCATAACTTTACTACTTCTTCTTCACAACACTACTACTTCTATTCACAACTACTCTTCACTAATAACACACCTAAATCTACCTAAAACACAACCTCTACACCTTTACAAATAATTTACACAACTACAAGCAATATTCACAAATCTACAATATTTTCTTAACTAGATGTTGAAGGAGTATTCTTCTTTTGCACTTTGAATGATGAGGGATTGGATCACTTGAAACAAGAACTTATAATCTTATGATCAAAGGATTTAGGAAGATGATTTGAGAGGATTTGGACAGAAAGTTATAGTGTAAAAGGTGATGAAAAAATGCAGGATTGAACCTGTATTTTTAGGCAAAGATTTCTGACAACAGGAGCGTGCCGGCCCCCTTAAATGGTGGCCGACCCCCTTAAAATTAAGGGGGCCGCCCACCTTTACGGTCAGAAATCTTTGTCTTTTATGTGAAAAGTTTATTTGGTGAAAATTTAACTGATTTTGGTTAAAAATTTGAATTCATATATTTATTATGAATTAAACATTTTCCTTTAATTACCAAAAGTGTTTTTCTAAATATATAAAATGTTTATACCATTTTATATAATTTGTAATGATTAAATAGACATTCCTTTGATCATAAAATGTATTAGGCAATTGTTTATTTATACCTTAAGTGATTAAGTTGGATATAATGATATTTTGTCACTAAATACTTGTTTACGTAATGATTTTAGGTTTAATGATTTAAGATTTTGTGAACGTCAAAACATAAGGATATCGGAAAATATTAATAACGTTTTTACGCATTATTTATATCAACAAATGGGTTACGACCGTAAAGCTCTCGTAGTGAAATTCATCATTTTACACCGTAACCATGTAAGTGAGTTAAGGCGTAACCATCATAACCACAAAATTTCTTCTAAGTCTTTGGATATCTACAGCGTAACTAAGTTTGTGATGTTACGCTGTAACCTTTAGCTGTGTTGACTTTGGTCTTCAAATGTTAATCATAGTTACGACGTAAGTAGAGAGTGGAGTCTACGCCGTAACTTCCATCTGGTTAGCATATTTATGTATATCTTCTTTAATATTCTTCCAAATCCGTGTCTCTTTGTTCCTATGCTCATTTATGCCCTGAAAATGAAATATTAAGAAATAAAAGCATATCCAAGTAAAACAATATAAATGATGTGCATATTAAGGGAAAATTGGCACTAAAATATGAGGACGATTTGATGTTATCAGAAATTAAAAAGGCCACGAGGATGTATTGAAAGTGGGGACATCACCACGCGACGAAATGCCGCGTTTTGCACCAATAACGCAATCAACTTTTGACTTTTTCTATTCACTTTAATGTTCTAAAAATAATAAACTATAATTTTCTTTTTGGCATTTTAAAAAGCATGATTTTTTTAAATACACGGTTGCTATATCTATGTTGAATGTTCAGTCTTTCATTCTATTTTTGCTCTTGCATTTTTCTCTCACATATGACCATTTTCAGACTTTCAACATTTCACATTTGACCATTTTCATTTTATATATATTATAGATTATAATGAAAATTTCACGAAGTACAGGTTCACTAAATTATACGAGTAGCTTTTAGCTCAAAAGTTACGTTAATAAAATACCAACGAAAAAAGAAAAGGAAACATAGAAATTAAAAAGGCCATGAGGATGTATTGAAAGTGGAGACATCATCACGCGACGAAATGCCATGTTTTGCGCCAATAACGCAGTCAACTTTTGACTTTTCTATTCTCTTTATGCTCTAAAAATAATAAACTATACATTCCTTTTTGGCATTTTAAAAAGCATAATTTTTTAAATACACGGTTGCTATATTCATTGAATGTCTAGTCTTTCATTCCATTTTTGCTCATGCATTTTTCTCTCACATTTGATCATTTTCAGACTTTCAACATCTCACATTTGACCATTTTCATTTTATATGCAGTATAGATTATAATGAAAATTTCACGAAGTACAGGTTCATTAAATTATATGAGTAGCTTTTAGCTCAAAAGTTACGTTAATAAAATGCCAGAGAGAAAAGAAATGGAAACATGGAAATTAAAAAGCCACGAGGATGTATTGAAAGTGAAGACACCATCACATGACGAAATGCCGCGTTTTGCACCAATAACGCATTCAACTTTTGGCTTTTTATATTTTCACTAATGCTCAAAAAATAATAAACTATACTTTTCTTTTTGGCATTTTAAAGAGTAGAATTTTTTTAAATACACAATTGCTATATCTATATTGAATGTCTAGTCTTTCATTCAATTTTTGCTCATGCATTTTTTCTCACATTTAATCATTTTCAGACTTTCAACATATCAATATTTCACATTTGACTATTTTCATTTTATATTTAATATAGATAAGAAAAATAAATATTCAAAGGTGCACCTAAGTTGAGTCTAATCGAATATTGTCAAACTCGATACTTGTCTCAACTTCAATCAAGTAAATTAGCTCTAGCTTGCTGTAGTAATCAGCATTTTGAGCCAACTCCACTCGACTTAATAACCAGTATTACAATATTAATGAAGATTAACATTACTTAATTTCATACTTTAAACCTCTAGTAAGCTTGCTTATACACAAAGGTAAAAAGCCAAAGATAAACAAGCTTGATAACGCTTGCGGAATTTTAAGCCCTATATTTTGATGTTTGAGTTTAAACCGAAGATTTAAGTAAGTAGCTAGAACTCGACCAAGTTTCTTTTACAGATTTTATAGCATTGTGTTCTTGAGTTCCAATTTGAGGAGAAAAGGAAATGAAAAAATTATTTATTTATTTATTTTGTTACCAAGTCTTTTTTTTAGGAATGAAAAGTAATTTGAGCGGAAAATGAAAGTAGTTTTTTTAAAGATGAATATGCACCTAAAATTTGAAGGAAAACAGGAAGAAAAATAAAGATTTTGTATAAAGATTAATAAAAGATTTGACACTTAACAAGTAAAGAATATGTATGTAATTTGAAGAAGTTTTTTTTGTTTTTTTTTTTGTTTTTTTTTTTTTTTTTTCTTCTTCCTCGTTCGCCTTGTTGCTTTCTTTTACTGAGGTAAAAATATGTAGGCTCAAGTTTTTTAACTAAAAATAAAGTAAAGAAATAAAAGGTAAATATTTTCAGCCAAATTTTAAAAGAAACATTATACTTCATAATCAATGAAACGAGTCTTTCTTTTTTTTTTTCTTCAAGTAATACTCAACAATACTTTTCTTCTTTTTTTTCATTTTATTTTCTTTACTTTTATTCTTTAAGTGATACTCGATAACACATCTAACTAAAAAGCATTTTGTATAGTGGCGTTAAGCCAATGCCAAATTAATGTGACACCCTTTTGGCTTGAGCCAAAGCCATGTGACTATACCTCCCCGTATGCCAAAACAAAACAAAAATAAAGAATTTGGCTTGCATCTAATATTTTTTTTTTTAATTGGTTCATGTGTTTTTAACCGGATATGGTGAGTTCTCAAAAGTAAAGTTTTGATTTAAGTGCCTAAAAAGAGAGTTTTGAGTAGATGACTTATAGATTGATATCCTCTCATAGTTGTGTTTAATATAATCCATTAAGTTTAAGTTTTTGTGAGAAGAAAAAAACATGTGAATCCATGATCTTTAATTGAAAGGTTTTTTTTTTTTTTTTTTTTTTTTTTTTTTTTTTTTTTTTTTTTCATTCATGATAAGTCACTTTTTGGCTATGACTCCACTCGAGAGTTTACTTTCGACTGCCCTCTTATTCAATCATTTCTTCCTAAATTACTCTCACCATTCTAAAATTATAGTTTTAGTTTGACTTTTTAAGTCTTTCTTTTTCAACTTTCACTTTAAATTTTTTGTTTGTATGAACTTGATGTAAATTATACCAACAAAAATATATTTAAAAACAAATCCATTCATATATATTTTATATAGATCTCATTTTTTTTTATCGTTCCACATAGCTCACGACCCGGCATGAAGAAATCTCTTAGATGGGCGGACGTAAATCTGGAAAGTATATATAACATTAACAAAAATATTAAATGTCAAAATTGCAAAAAGAAATACTTAAAAAAATCAAACAAGGACTATAATTTTGAGAATTAGAGACTACTGTACTTTTTAATCTTTTAACATGAGTAAAATTGCAGTAAAAAACTAAAACACGGGTCTTCAATCTTCAAAGGGGGAAAACCCCTGTCTTCACTCTCCACCATCATCCATAAACCCTAATTGACCCCCAAAAAAAAAAATTCAAACTTTTTTTACACAATGAGAAAAAACATACTCAAAATCTATCACCATTTCCCCAAAAACCCTAATTCACCCCAATTTTCCCGCCAAATTTCATTTCACACCACATTCAAGAAACCTATAACCACATCATCTGATGATCAATTTGAAAATCTGATTGATACCCATTTCAATTCATCAAAAACCCATCAAAACCCACAAATCAGATTTGAAAATGGTTCAGATTTGAATGAGCAATTTGAAATCTTGCAGAATTCATTATCTGTGCAAAAAACTGAGCCTTGTGAGTGTTCTGATGCTTTTGTTATTAGTAATGCACTTAATAATGATTATTACATGTTTGACGAAAATACCCTTAAGTTTCTTGCTAAGTTTAGGGATAAATTGAGTGAAAAGCTGGTTATTGATGTGTTGAAAATGGTTAGAAGTAGTGAATTAGGCGTAAAGTTTTTTATTTGGGTAGGTAGGCAAGTAGGGTATAGTCATACGTTAGGTGTTTACGATGCTTTGTTAGATGTAATGCGGTGTGATAAAGATAGGATAGCGGATAGTTTGCTTAGGGAGATTAGAGATGATGACGATAAAGAAGTACTTGGGAAGTTGCTTAATGTTTTGGTTAGGAAGTATTGTAGGAATGGGTCGTGGAATACGGCGCTCGAGGAGCTTAATAGGCTTAAGGAGTTTGGGTATAAAGGTTCTCGAGTGACGTATAATGCTTTGGTTAGAGTGTTTCTTGAAGCGGATAAGTTGGATAGTGCGAGTCTTGTTTATCATGAGATGGTTAATATGGGTTATAAATTGGATGTACATACGTTAGGTTCTTTTGCGTATAGTTTGTGTAGAGTTGGGAAATGGAGGGAGGCGCTTGAAATGGCGGAGAATGAAAAGTTTGTTAAGGATACTAAGTTATATACGAGAATGATAGGTGGATTGTGTGAAGGTTCTTATTTTGAAGAGGCTATGGAGTTTTTGACGCGTATGAGGTGTGATGGTTGTTGTCCTAATGTTTTTACGTATAGGACTTTGCTTTGCGGGTGTTTGAATAAAGGGAAGCTGGGTAGATGCAAAATGATTCTTAGTATGATGCTTGCAGAAGGTTGTTACCCGACTGATAAAATATATATTTCTCTTGTTCATAGTTATTGTAAATCAGGAGACTTTAAGTATGCGTATAAGTTGCTTAAAGAAACTAGAAGATACTGTGTGCGACCCAGTCCTGTACTTTATAACATATTTATTGGTGGGATCTGTGGTACGGAGGAAATGCCAGGCGTTGAGAAGTTAGAGTTGGCTGAAATGGCTTATGGTCAAATGCTCGAAGGAGGGTTTGTGTTGAATAAGGTCAATGTTAGTAACTACGCTCAGTGTCTTTGTGTGGCTGGGAAATTTGAGAAAGCTTTTAATGTTATTCGTGAAATGATGACAAAGGGTTTTGTACCTGACACTAGTACGTATAATAAAGTAATTAACTTTATGTGTGATGCTTCCAAAATAGAGAAGGCGTTTTGGTTGTTTAAAGAAATGAAAAAGAATGACGTTGTTCCAAATGTTCATACGTATACTATGTTGATTGACAGTTTTTGTAAAGCGGGATTGATTCCACAAGCTCGTATTTGGTTTGATGAAATGGTTACAAATGGTTGTGCACCAAATGTGGTCACTTATACTGCTCTTATACATGCTTATCTTAAAGCTAATAAGATAATGGATGCTAATGATTTATTTGAGATGATGTTATCTTGTAATTGCTCTCCAAATGTTATAACAATCACGGCTTTAATCGATGGTTACTGTAAAATCGGTCAAACCGAAAAGGCTTTGCAAATATACTCAAGAATGAAAGGTGAAGAATTTCCCGATGTAAATATGTATTTTAACAACAAAGAAAGCAGCAATTTGGACCCAAATGTTGTAACATATGGAGCTTTGGTGGACGGTTTGTGCAAAGGGCATAAAGTTGGCCAAGCGGTCAAACTTTTGGATGTGATGGTTAGTGAAGGTTGTGAGCCTAATAGTATTGTTTATGATGCTCTTATTGACGGGTTGTTAAAAGATGGGAAGGTAGAGGAAGCAGAAGGCGTGTATACAAGAATGTGTGAAAATGGGTATAATCCAAATATATTTACTTACGGGGCTATGATTAATAGGATGTTTAAGGATAATCGATTGGATCTTGCTTCACGAGTATTATCTAATATGCTTAAAAATTCTTGTCCACCTAATGTTGTAATTTATACAGAAATGGTTGATGGGCTTTGTAAAGTCGGGAAGACAGATGGAGCTTATCGGCTCATGGAGATGATGGAGGAAAAAGGGTGTAAACCGAATGTTGTAACATATACGGCTATGATTAATGGATATGGAATAGCTGGTAAAGTGGAAAGAAGTCTTGAACTATTTAAGAAAATGAGTAGTAAAAGTTGTGCTCCAAATTATGTCACATATAGGATTTTGATTAACCATTGTTGTGCTTCGGGTCTTTTGGATGAAGCTCATGGGCTTTTAGAGGAGATGAAACAGACTTATTGGCCTAAACATATGGCAAGTTATCGAAAAGTTATTGAAGGGTATAATCGTGATTTTTTGAGTAATCTTGGTCTTTTAGATGATGTAAGTGAGCATGATTCAGTGCCCTTAATTCCAGTTTATAAAATGTTGTTTGATAGTTTTAGAAAGGCAGGAAAGTTGGAAGTGGCGTTGGAGTTACATAAAGAGATGAGTTTGTTATCCTCTCAAATGGATAAAGATTTGTATTTTTCGTTGATTGAAAGCCTTTCGGTTTCGCATAGGGTTGAGAAAGCTTTTGAGTTGTATGCAGATATGATAACTAAAGGTATTGTTCCTGAATTGAGCGTTTTGGTCAACCTGGTCAAAGGTCTTGTAAAAGTTGACCGGTGGGAGGAAGCAATGCAACTTTCACAGAGCTTATGTTACATGGTACGCCGTTTTTTTTGTTGATTTGCTTCAAAAGACCATCAAAAAAATTATCTTGCGGAGCCTATAAAATCTCAAACTTTTTGTTTACAGATGAGTTTTCAAGACAAATTACGTGTTTACCTGCTGTCATCATTGCATATAGTCGATTATGAACCACAATAATATTCTTGTTATAACTTTAGGGTTATTTTAGGTATTTGACTAGTAGTCTGACGGTCTAATGAGTACTTTGGTAGGATTGAGAGTCTAGTTCCAACATAAGTCAGCTGGCTGATATCAAAACATTCTTTTTGTGCCATAAAACTTGCCATGTTTTGCCTTGAAATTTGGTTAAAGGACAATGTTCGACGTTTTTGTATCTAGAACGCCCTCTAATAGAGGCTATATAATTCTGCATACTTTGCAAAATGATGGAAGAGGAATTCAGTGATTATATGCATGCTATTGAACTTGTTATCTAGCACTTGATGATTTGTTATGATTAATCTGAAATATTGATTACTAACAACATGACGTTATGAAATATTTGTCGCATATAGGACCTATAGATTTTGATTTCTATTTTGTCCATCTTTCTGTTAAATGAATATATTATATGTGAACAGGATATTCAGTGGCTTCCTTATAACGACACAAATGAAAATAAGTAAGAAGTGCGATTCCTATCATTGAGCTTGCTTGTGAATGTAGCCGTGAAATGATGCAAGGCTGCAAGGACGGTTCACGTCCCCATGTCGGCGTGCCAGAAAAAGACGAAGCTATGTGCTTATTAGGTTACATTTTTTGACACTGTTTCCTTTCATTCTTCGTTTGTAGGTCTCACTTAAAGTTTAATGGCCGGTCTTCTGTGATGTAGATTTGCTGATTCTGAGCTGAATGTGCTGGTGGGGCTATACTCGATTTTTGGCCCTACTGATCTCTCAATTGTTCGTGCAGATGTTAACATTGGCAGAAACCATTTCGACCCTTCTATAGAATTGAGCTCCTTATAGGCCCTCAGCTCTTACCTACAAGAGCTTTAGTCTGCTGATCATTCTGTGCAAACATATTGGGCTCAGTCAAATATATAACGAGGCCCACGTTTTGTCCAAGCATAGTCTGGGTACTAACTGGAGGTTATTAGAAATGTAGGACAAACCTAGCGTAGTGGTATGAAACTTGAAATTTAATGATGTATACGCTGCAGAATAGTTACTACTACTATATACCATTGATAAGATGTTTGAGTTATAAGAACTTGCACAATTTGACATTCTGAATAGTTGCATTTGATATTTTTGTTGGTTAATGATCTCAGTTTCAAAGTCCTTTGTGCCTACTAGAGGTTTTTGAAGTGTAAAAAAGAGCATTTTGTTAAGCTCGTCGAAATTACCTCTATTGCGAGGAGTGATATTGCTTGATGTTTTTAGCTTCGGCTAAGTTCAAAAAAAAAAAAAAAAAAAAAAAAAAAGCTCGTCGGAGATGCCCTTCTGCAAAAGCTTTAACTAAACCCAAACGCTCCATAAAGATCCATAGGCCAAAACAAATCCTTCCAAACGACCATGTCACGTAATGCTCTCTGAATCTCAAATGGTAACTTTGTTAACCAAAACAAATTCCAATTCTTGAAACTCATCTCCTCTGTGTGATGTTTAATCAAGCAATTCAAAAATGAACTACACTGACCACGGTTTACTTAACCCATTATTCACGGTTAAAATGAACTAGATGTTGGGTTGTTATTTGGGTCAACTTGACATGAATAATAGTTATTTGAGTCGGGTTAAATGGGTTTTGTAAAGGAAAGAACTTACCCATACTTCGGGCTACTAGGGTTTACCACTTTACCCGAAGCCCGAACAATGACAACTTTCACAACAAACCAGGCAACTTATTCAGGTTCTGGTTAGTTGTGTCTTTGACACCCTTGAGGGGGCGTTTGGTTCGTTATAATCTGATATAATTAGATGTAACTGTAATCTGATTATATTAAATAAGTTGTTTAGTTTGCAGAATAGAATGAATTGTATTAGGATTACATTAAGCAGGTTGTTTGTTTTCGTTTATTATTTTGATACGTATTTCACTAAATCACCATTTTTAACCCCAAAAACAATCACAAATCGTAGTAAATGTAGAAAAAGTATGGCAAGAAAACACTCCCTTACAACAGAAGGGGGTGTTTGTTTAAACTTATATGTGACGTATGAGCTTATTTGTTTTTCAGCTTATAATTCAAAAGCTATAATTTTCTGGCTTATTTAAAGACTTGTAGCCTTATATAAATTTATTATGACATAATAAATTTATACGGGCTCATAAGTGTTAAAATAATGCTTAAAAACAAATAAGCTTTATAACCTTAAACAACCACCCCCTAGAAAAACCCAACTTAAAACCCTTGACCTAAATCTTTCCCGGCCTCCCTCTTCACCACACACACACAGTGAAGCTCTTCCCGGCGACCACCAACCATGTCTCTTCCCGGCGAGAGCACAAGTCAAGCTCTTCTACACCTCGAAAACACTACCACCACCACCACCAAAGAATCAAGTCTTCTTGTATGCAAAAATGGTGATGAAGAAGAAGAAGATAAGCTGTTGAAAAAGATTGAAACTGCTAAACTTAAAGCTAATCAACCTCCCACTACTAAACCCAATATTGCTCCTGCTCCTCCTAGCCAAGGTTGCTTCTATCTTTTTTTCATTTTTTGTTATGTGTTCTTGACTGATTATGTTTTGTTTTGTTGTTGGAATTGATATATAATTTGTGGGTGTTGTCTATTAGTTTGTTATATCGAGGTTTAGGGACGAAACCAGGACTAAAAGTGACTACTTATGTATGGTAAAAAAAAAAAAAAAAAAAAAAAAAAAAAAAAAAAAAAAAAACTAAAAACGCTTACATGACTAAACAAGACTACTAAACCATTTTTATGTGTTTTTGATTTGTTGTTTGTTGTTGGAATTTAAATATAAATTGTGGGTGGGAGCTGTTTTTTCGTTATATAGAGGTTAAGGGACGACTAGGCGTATATGTTTTAAACTTTTAATGTACTGTAAAAAATGATCGCGGTTTTATTAGAAAGGTAAAGACATTTACATTTTAATTGTACGTAATAATACTGAAACTATGTAAAAAAAATGGTAAGCTAGAAGCTCTTAGCGAGTTAGCGACCCGTCATACGACCAACATGAGAGAGGTAAAACACGTAATGCCATGATTAAAGGGATACGGGGCCAGTATTTGAACAAGTGACCTTCGCCTGTATGTCCTTAACTATTAGACTAATATTGCTCCTACTCCACCTAGCCTAGGTTTTCATCCTTTTTCCATTTTCCTTATGTGTTTTGGATTGATTATTTGTTGTTGGAATTGAAGTATAATTTTTTCTGGTGTTATCTGTTAATTAGTCATATAAAGGTTAGTTGCTTAAAGTTGCATATTTCGTGTGTTGTTGGAATTGATATATAAATTGTGGGTGTTATCTATTAGTTGGTTATATTAAGGTTATTTGCTTAAAGTTGCATACTTTTAGCGTTTTACGGGTTATATTAACCTACTATTGCTCCTGCTCCACTTAGTTTAAGGTTACGCCTTTTTCGTTTTTATGCGTTTTTGATTGATTATTTACTGCTGGAATTGATATATAATTTGTGGGTGTTGTATATAAAGGTTAGTTGCTTAAAGTTGCGTACTTTTAGCGTTTTACAGGTTATATTAACACACTATTGCTCCTGCTCCACTTAGTTTAAGGTTATGCCTTTTTCGTTTTTGATTGATTATTTACTGTGATATAATTTGTGGGTGTTACTGTTTGTTAGTTATATAGAGGTTAGTTGCTTACAAAATAGATAATTACTAGGCATTTCGTTGCCAATTATAGCAACTTAGAAGGTGTTTGTTTGGGATTGCTCATATTTAAGCAGATAAACAGTTTAATGTGTTTGGAGTGCTTATGTGCTTGAATCTCGGCAAAATAAGCAGTTTGCTACTAATGTTTGGGTGGTGTCTTATATTTAGTTGTATTAAATAAGTTGCTTAAAGTAGGCTACTTTTTGCGTTTTTTACTGGTTATAAAACGGTTGAAAAAGTACCTCATATTAAACCCACTATTACTCCTGTCCCTCCTGAGTTTAGGTTTTAACCTTTTTTCTTTTTTGGTCTTTTCATAGTATTTGATTACTGTTGTTAGTTCTATAAAGGTTAAGATTGTTTAACATGCTTATCGGCTTGTTGCATATCGGTATGGCTATTATGCAACTTAGTTTTTGGATGGAGCTAGCAGTTTATGTTAATTAGTTAGCTGTTTTATATAGAATTGCTTTGAGTTTTATTTGAAATAACCTAATCCAAACATCCTATTACTTGAAACATAAGAAAAGATGATAAGCTGTATTTGGGAATTAGCATGAGGTGTATGAATTAGCTTGTCCAAAGTCCAAACACTCTCCTGGTAGATAAGCAATTTTAAGTATTTGGATATGATTATCTTCTTATTCGAAGGTGAAATAAACAGTTTGGAAGTTGCTTATTCAAATTGTTTATCTAATTATCATATGTTTTACCTCTTAAAATCTTAAATAGTTTGAATTGCCAAGCAGTCAAACCACTATTTATCTAATCTTTGTGTTTTGTTTACACCTTTAAATCAGCAATCCCAAACACTTTTTTCAAAAGGGCCTCAGTTGTACGGCTTAAAAAACTGGGCTAAAAGTTGCTTTGAGTAGTTTATTATATAATGGACAAAACTCTCTTTGGAGGCACTAAAAAGGGTGGTGGCCCTGTGCGGTTGAGCAGCCTTCTGCCTTGTGCACACATATGTAGACGTGCTTGCTTTCCGTTATGGCTAGATTTGCTTCTTTTTTATTAATGTGGAAAATATATAAACATCCAAAGAAAAGTTTAAGATCCTTTAAGGTTATAGAAGATAATGAGATGAAATAAAAAGATGTTATGTTATGGCATGCTCATGGTTGTATCTTTGCTTCAGTTTTAGGAAAACTGAAGGATTTCTTAGGAATCATGGCGGAGTCAAATAAGAAGTTACAGCAAGATGCAATGGTATGAAAATTACTCATGTTTACTTTTCGACATGTGTTTAGACTATCTTACCTAAATTTGCTCTTTTATTTACAGAATTCCAAGAACTACGATATTGAGGCACTCTCTGGAGATGAATCAGAATACATTGAAATGGTATGTAAGAGCCATCTTTACTCCTAATGCATTTAGATTACGAGCACACTCTGCAAACCATCTGCCAACAAAGTAAAGTTGAATTTCTAATTTTGTGGGGAAGTTTGTTTGCTGTGTTAAAGATTATCACATATACTATAAGTTAGTGAGCAAAATATTTAGTTACTGGAACTTTGAAAAGAGGAATTGCCAAAAGTAAGATGTAGCCAATCCATTAGATCCTCTAAGTAAGAAGGAATGCATAACATGAGACACCCCAACCTAGTGGATGCGACTCTAGTCCTCACCACATTATAGTGGTGTGACCATAGACCCTATCGAAGTTGCCAAAACCGATCCTGAGGCTAGGCCCGTGGTGACTAGGCTGGTACTACGGCTAGGATTGACAAACAAAATGTGGAGTAAATAAGTCTATTTATCCCTAATCGTTCTGTAACCTATACAAAAATGGCTCTATTCTTATTAAAGTAGCAGCTTTGAACCTTTTATTGGTTAATCTGCTAATATGTAATACACTTTGCCTCTAATATAGTAATATGTCACATGGGTACAACAATAAAGCTAGATTGAAAACAGGACAAATGGATTGGATGGTGGAAATTTTACCCAAAGTGTATTACATAAGGGTTTTTCTGTTATATTTAAGAAATCAATGAAGTTCTAGAAAAGAATGCGGGCTGGTTCAACCTGGGCCTGAAACGTGTTTAACGAATTTACCCGTTTTGACATGTTACTTAACCTGCCATCTGTAGTGAAATTGAAAAGTTTTTAGTTTTTTTGGTTATTCTTCTAGCACTCCCCTTGCGGCTCACGCTAAGTGGCCAGGCAAACCTTAGTATAATTCTGAGGCCGTGTTTTAATAATTGGATATATGTCACTGTAATAACTCGCAGGATCTAATGTTGGGTGTTGCTGATCTCAACACTCCTGAGGCTGTTGCTGCTGCTGAATCTGCCATTGTTGGTTCTCAACCAGTCATTTCTCTTGATGCTAGCAGTAGTGAATCTGAATCCGAAGATGATGATGATTCCAGTGATTCTGAGGACGGTAACCACTCATCTCGTATGAAGTCAAAAAGTCAAGCTCTCAATGATAAATCAAGTAATGGAATATCTGAAAACGGTAAAAAAAGAAAGCGTCCAAAGATAGTTGAGCTTTCATAATTGAATCCTTTAGTTGTGCAAGAAAGTGTGACGATCACTGGCAATTTGTTAGTTGATTGTTACCTGTAGCATATGTATCAAATATTTATTTGGATTCAAACAATCTTACTTGAGCTCAACCCATTTTAACCGTCTTATGTCTTATGCCTTTTGTATAATGAATATTGTGTGAGATGATATGAAGATGTTGCTATGATGTGAGACTAGTGAAACTGCCAAGGAAAGAAAAAAACCGAAAAGTGTATCCTTTGGAAAGCATGTCGTTGAGGATAGGGGTCTTTGTTTCCGAGTTTTAATTTGGCGAGAAGGGAAAGAAGTGGGAGGAAAAAAAATGTGTTACATGAGTTTTGCATGGAAAAAGAGAGAAATGGGTTCTAGATTGAAATTTTTTCACAAGAAAAGAGAAAATTATCATTTTTCTTTTGTTTCATTTTACTTTTCTTTACTACTTAATTAAGAACACACAAAATAGAGCAAATTACAAATATGGTCCTTGTGGTTTATGTTGACTCACACTCTTGGTCCTTTGACTTTTTATTTTGCACAAACAATCACCAACTCTGAAACCTTTAACACTAAAAGTCCTTTGATCAAGCGACGTTAGGTTTGACATTTAAACACTCCTCATGTGCAAAAAGAATGAACACCCACTAAAATACTCGAAATTTATCAGTGCATACCCACGAATTCAAAAAGAATGGACGAATGAAAAAAGAAAGAAAACATGTAATTAAGCAGGTTGTGGTTGTGTATAGAAGGAGGTTAAATAGTGTGAAAGAAATGAGGTATTTAAGTATTTTACTATTATATCTTTTTAATTGGCTCAATTTTCTTGGCCCAGTTGACATGTAAAGCTAGTTAGTTATAAGATTGAGATTTTTGTCCACTCGTTTCCCTTCTCTAAACCCAACTCACTTAAACATATGCGTACTAATTTTTAGAGTAAACTGCAAAATACATCCCTTTGGTTTACACATTTTGGCATCTTACATCCTTGTCAGAAACTTTTGGTAAAATACATCACCCGTTAGGCAAACGTTTGCCACCCTACATCCCTCGTTAACTATGAGGACTAATGATGCAAATTTTTTCTCCGTTATCTCTTAACGAGATTGATAATGTTACATCGTTAGCCTTCAGGACTAACGGTATTTGCATCGTTAGTCATTTTTTTACGTTATGTCCATTTTTGTACGTTTCTCCGTTCTTTGTACGTTTTCTCCCTTTTTTGTACGTTTTTGTCCATTTTTTTTTACGTTTTATCCGTTTTTCTATGTTATTTGTACGTTTGATCCGGTTTTATCTATTTTTGGTACGTTTTATCCGTTTTTTGTAAGGTTTTTCTTTTTTTTTTTAATTTTTTTTATACGTTTTATCAGTTTTTTTACGTTCTTATCCATTTTTGTGCGTTTTATCTATTTTTTGTCAGTTTTTTACGTTCTATCAGTTTTTTGTATGCATTTATCCATTTTTTGTACGTTTTATCCGTGTTTTGTCATTTTCCCCTTTTTGTACGTTTTATCAGTTTTTTTATGTCTTTATCCGTTTTTGTACGTTTTATCTGTTTTTGGTCACTTTTCCCCTTTTTTTGTACGTTGTATCCATTTTTTATACGTATTTATCTGTTTTTGGTCACTTTTTTGTACGTTTTATCCGTTTTTTGTATGTTTTATCCGTTTTTGTACGATTTATCTGTTCTTTTATCTGTTTTCACTTTTTTTTTGTATATTTTGTCCGTTTTTTGTACCTTTTATCCGTTTTTCTATATTATTTGTGCGTTTGATCCAGTTTTATCCATTTTTTTTACGTTTTATCCGGTTTTTGTCAGTTTTTATTATTATTTTTTTTTATGTTTTTATACGTTTTATCAGTTTTTTACGTTCTTATCCGTTTTTTACGTTTTATCTAATTTTTGTCAGTTTTTTTTACATTTTATCTGTTTTTTGTATGTATTTATCCATTTTTGCACGTTTTATCCGTGTTTTGTCATTTCCCTTTTTGTATGTTTTATCAATTTTTTATGTCTTTATCTGTTTTTGTATGTTTTATCTGTTTTTGTTCACTTTTTCCCCTTTTTTGTACGTTGTATCCATTTTTTATACGTATTTATCCGTTTTGTGTATGTTTTATCCGTTTTTTGTACGTTTTATCTTTTCTTTTATCTGTTTTCCTTTTTTTGTATGTTTTGTCCGTTTTTTGTACTTTTTTGTACGTTTTATCTGTTTTTTGTCAGTTTTCTTTTCTCTTTTTTGTACGTCTTATCATTTTTTTTACGTTTTAATCCGTGTTTTTTTTACATTTTATCCGTTTTTTATAAATTCTCTATTTTTTGTACGTTTTTATCAATTTTTTATACGTAAAAAAGGGACAAAAACAGATACAACGTAAAAAAATGGATAAAATATAAAAAAATGGATAAAACCATACAAAATGGCTAAAAACATAAAAATAATTGATACAAAAGCATAAAAATGGATAAAAACGTAAAAAAAAACATATTAAAAACGTTAAAAACGGATAAAATGTTCAAAAAACGGATAGAACCAGATAAAACGTAAAAAAATTGATAAAAACATACAAAAAAGGATAAAACGTAAAAAAAGGATAAAACGTACAAAAACGGATAAGTCGTACAAAAAGCCTAAAAAACGTATAAAACATTAAAAAAAAAGGATAAAAACGTACAAAACGGATAAAACGTGAAAAAGGGGATAAAACATAAAATAACGGGTAAAACATAAAAAAAAATGAATTGAAAAGGATAAAACGTACAAAAAATGTAAAAAAAAACGGATAAACCGGACAAAAAACTGAGAAAAAAAATAATAAAATGTACAAAAAATGGATAAAAACATAAAAGTAAAACTGTAAAACTGATAAAACGTACAAAAAACGGATAAATACATACAAAAAACGGATAAAATGTAAAAAAACTGACAAAAAACGGATAAAACGTACAAAATATGTATAAAACCGGATCAAGCGTACAAATAACATAGATAAATGGATAAAACATACAAAAAATGGATAAAAATGTACAAAAAACGGAGAAAATGTACAAAGAATGAAGAAACGTACAAAAAATGGAGATAACATAAAAAAAAAGGACTAAGGATGCAAATACCGTTAGTCCTGAAGGCTAACGGTGTAACATTGTCAATCTCGTTAAGAGATAACGGAGAAAAATTTTGCATCGTTAGTCCTCATGGTTAACGGTGTAACATTCTCTGTTACACGTGATTCTTCGGAGTTGTTTTTATCTCACAAGAAATATGCTATTGAGGTCTTGGAGAAAGCACATATGGTTAATTGTAATCCCAGTCGAACTCCTGTTGACACTGAGTCTCAACTGGGGGATGGTGGTGATCCGGTATCTGATCCTACTTATATCGGAGTCTTGCAGGTTCTCTTCAGTATCTCACATTTACCCGCCCAGATATATCTTATGCAGTTCAGCAGGTTTGCCTTCATATGCATGGCCCTCCAGAGCCCCATTTCTCGGCTCTCAAACGGATTTTGTGGTATGTTCGGGGTACACTAGACTATGAGTTACATTTGTTTGCATCTTCCACTACATCCTTGGTTGCTTATTCGGATGCAGATTGGGCTAGTTGTCCAACCACTAGAAGATCGACTTCTGGGTATTGTGTATTTTTTGGCAACAACTTACTTTCGTGGTCCTCTAAGCGTCAGCCGACGCTTTCTCGCTCTAGTGCAGAGGCAGAGTATCGTGGTGTTGCCAATGCTGTTGTTGAAACTTGTTGGTTACGGAATTTACTTCGTTGAGCTACACACACATTTTTCTTCCGCTACGCTTGTCTACTGTGATAATGTTAGTGCTGTTTATTTATCTTGTAATCCGGTTCAGCATCAACGTACGAAGCACATTGAGATTGATATTCATTTTGTTAGAGACTTGGTTGCTGCTGATCAAGTTCGGGTGCTTCATGTTCCTTCTCAATATCAGTATGCTGACATCTTCACCAAAGGCTTGTCATCAGCACTGTTTGAAGAATTTCGTACCAGCCTTAGCATTCGTTGTCCTTCCACTCTGACTGTGGGAGAGTGTTAGCCCATAATATGTTAATATAGTTAGTTTTAACGGGCTCAAGCCCGACTTAAAATATTCGGTGATCTCCTATTTATGTGTACGATGTATTTGTGTTAATCATCAATCAAAATCAATCATTCAATAATAACATCGATCAGTGAATACATGATCCATGTGATTATTGTCAAATTTCATATTTCGTCTCTAACTCTCAAAATGTCCACAACTGATATCTACTATCGTCTAACTTGAATGTAGATTTCTTAATTCTTGACCCCAACAAAATTATGTTTTCTTTCAAATAATCAACCTCTTCCATTCGTTTTTCTATTTTGCGATACAATAACTACGTACGTATAATTAACGAACTCTACTTTCACATATACATACATAATTACATAGAACATTTTCTGGTTTTTCAAGACCTGTTTTATAGTCATGGCACATGGTCACTAACCTGAATATTTGACATGCACTTTTGTAATTAGGATAAAGGGAATTAGTCGAATCAAAAGGCTTTTATATTATTGATATGAGAACAGCTCATCGGCCAACTAATTGTGGGTTCAAATATCGGATACTACATGACATGTTAGATTGTATTAGACGAGTACTCGTGCACATCAACGGAATTTTATAGCGGCATAAGTTTCCAGACGTGTACATTATATGATTGAATACTTTCCGATATTATAATGATTGAATAGTTTCCGCTAGTAGGTACATAATTAATTTTTTAGCCGTGTATTAGTTTGTTTCCTTAAATAGATTCAGTTTTCACTTTTCACTCTTTTAAGAATAGTTGGTGTATTAGGGGCCGTTTAGTTGGTGAAAAATTTTCTATTTTTCCAGAAAATTTTTCAAATGAAAAGAGAAAAATTGAAAATCCGTTTAGTTAAACATTTTTTCAACAATTTTCAAAAAATGTGAAACTCTCATTCTCTAAATTTTAACTAAAGGTTTGAAAAGCCCATTCTACTTTTCTCATTTTTTTCATTCTCTAAGAATTTAGAAACGGAAAAACATGAAAAATTTTCACCAACTAAACGGCCCGTTAGTTTGTTTTGTTAAATTTTCGCTTTTCACTCTTCTAAGAATAGATATATGTGTGAACACTGTCTAATAAAAGAAAGAAGGAATTAGTCCAAAGTTTGTAAATAATGGGCCTTTTAACGAACTTGAAATCCATGCAGTTTATTTTTCATATCTTTTTTTAACACTATGCAGTTTAAATTATGGGCTTAAGTATTAAATTACGAACTTGGGTCGGGCTAAAAATCAAAAGAAAAAGCAAGAGTAGCCCAAGCTGCTTATCGGGCCTAAGCTTTTGCTAGTGGGCTATGAAAAAATTAATGTGAGTGTTTTAAGTTGATAATACTAATTTAGGATCTGTAAGTTGTGTTATGTTGAAATTTAGTATAGTAACAATCTTTTAATTAGTTGATTAATCTGTGGTTTGAGATTAACTTTATACGGCATCCAACCGGTTAAACCTCTTAAAAATTTCTTGAAAGGATAGTGATCGTCGTCTAACGTAGGGTTCCCACTCTTGAATTTCCCATCTGTATTTAGTTGCGTCTTTTTGAAAATATTGGCTAATGATATACTCGTCATTTGATACAATAGGATGAAAAGTACCATTTACAATATGATGAAAAGTGCCATGAATGTGTGGAGCCATACTCCGTCAATAAACTCTCATCAAATATTTGGTGTAAGAGTATTCTAGAGGTACAAAACACGCTCCATCAACTAAATAGTTGTAAGAAAAAATAAATGAAAACGTACATTTAAACCTAAACAAGAGTGCTTGGGAAAAAAAATTGTTTACCGGGTCAAAAATGTAGTTGACTAAAATAAAACACAACCTAAATCCAACTTGTGTGGTTTTATGGTTTGTTTTCAACTAAAAATATTTTGTTATAACATGCTCATCTAATCATGTACAACTAATTAGAAACAGTCATAGATATAAAACAAAATTCATGCTTTAAAAAAATCACCTAACCAACTCCCACAAGAACTTTTATATTCAAACAACTCAATCCAAATTAGAAATTTCTTTCTCTAAAAAAATACCCATTCACATATTTTAGTCCAACAAATCCCTACTCCATTGACCCATTACAAGTTTGCTTTAGGACTCTAGTGCTTCTTCACCTAATAATGCCTCGCATGTTCTGTTTTATCTAGTTGACTTCACCAAACACCAACTAATTGTTCAACTTAATCAAAATCATTCATCAGACGTTTAGGCTAAAAATAAAAGCATAATTATAATGTTACCTTAAACAAATATTTTGAAAGAAACAACTTTACATATAGTTACCATATGTTTTCTTGTCTATTACAAACTATACACAAAAAATGCAGTTTGAGTTATGCTCGACCCTTTGATATGTCCTGAATCGAATGAACTATAACCTAACTGGATCAATTTGATGTTCCTTTTTCGGTCATAGTCCGGAGACGTCCTACCTTTGTTCGTTTCCTTGTAAAACCAATCCAAACCCAAGAACCCCAACTAAACCCTACCAAATTGGAAGCATTCGATCCAGACGTCCAGTCTTCGGTTCATGGTTTTAGTGGCTCTCTATCTTCACTTTGGTCAATTTTAAGCAAGTATACCATTTCTTTAGCTGTTTGTCTCAACATATTAACTCCTCAATCAAATAATTGTTGGTTCAAGTTTTCCTTAAACACGTTAAATAATTTATTGCATAAATATTTCGCAAAAGTTTGTTGCCGTTAACACTGTTTTTTAGTATCACTCAAGGAAACAAAAAAAGCAAAGAAAATGAAGATAAAAAGAAAAAGTTGTGTTCTCTAATATACTCACTAAAAAAAAAAAAAAAAAAAAAAAAAAAAAAAAAAGGTTGATTCTAAAATAAATTTTAGACAAAAATACACCAATTGTCCCTAAACTTTTCACGAAACATCGCCATGTCCCTTAACTTTTCAAAATCGTCGCCTGGCGTCCAAAACATGGGAATTAGAGGCCGAATGCGTCCCTTGACCACTTTTGTCTTGGTCAATGCTTATGTTTTGGAATAATCGCAAGGGCATAATAGGCAAACTACATTTTTCACCACACTATGGTTAAATCAACCATGACATACGACTTTAGGTACCAACTATGTACTACAGTCTAGTTAATCAACCAAGATGGGGTGTTTGGGTTTTGCTTCCCTCCCACTGTGTTTGTATTTGCTGACATAAAAGGGTGTTTGTTTTTGGTCATAACAATAGTAAACACAATAAGATACAGCAAAGAAGATTAACCGAGAAACCATAGAATTATATATGCATAATAGTGGCAAATGGCAATTAGACTACAAGAACATTAAAAGCCTAAAACAAGAACCCACAAGACCTAACTAACCTACCCCTGGAAATACGATTTGCAAGTAGGTCGATTTCAATGGCTTGGGTTTTCCTTAACGACTCCAAACTGTCAAGTGCCACACCACGCGGTCCTAATGCTTCATTCTCCTGAATCAGCTCCCTACGCTTTGGTATCATCCTCTTGAGATGATCAATAGCAGCACGAATAAGGATTTTAAAAACCCCTGCTTCAACAGCCTCTTGACCAAACCAGATGCTCATATGATCATGTAATCGTGGTGAATCGGCCAATTGCATGAGTTCATTCAATATTGGGAAATCTTCTTGCATGGGGAAACGTAAGGAAAAGCTTGTTGATGGGTTTATTAGGTTACGCCCTAAAGTTAATACCTTCGCAGTGAAGAGACGGTGAAGAGGTTTAATAACAAATTTTATTTCATACTTGGTCCCTAAGGTTGTCTACATTTTCGTCAACGTAGTTACAATTCCCGCCCAAAATGTAGTGACGTGTTCACAACATGCTACATTGAGTTCACAAGCGTAGGGACCTACGGTGTAATTTGTGAAATTAATTAATTGCACCCCATTAAATCCTTACCGATCCCATATGAAACTCTAAAACAATATATTCATCACTAAAATCACTAAACATAAAGACACAAATATAAACATTCGAACTTGCCATTACATTTGGTGACCAACATAGGCATTGTGAAAATTGCAAATGCCAAATAACCTTTACCATTTGTACGTTTAACTTCCTAAAGTCAAACTTGCCATTACATTTGGTGAGCAAGTAAGTAGCAACATACTTAAACGAAAATAGTTGTCTTAGGGTATTCAACCCATACATAAACTAGAATCAGTAAAAGAAATTTACCCCGGCTTTGGGGGAAGCTCGAGGGAGTCCCAACAGCCTCCTTGCCAAATTCCAGTTCCGCCTGATGTTTTCATTCTCATCAGTAGTCAAATTGCAGTCAATGATATAAAAATTTTTCAGTAAGGGGGAACATGCAAGTATCAACCGTATTATGGCTATTTCATTCTCTGTTATAAGGAAAGAATGAAACACCACAGTTTGAAGCTGCCCCGTGGTCATTCTGTTGATAGGTACATCAAATGAATTAATCTCCAAAGGTACATAAGTAAACGTGTATAAGGCCTGCAAAATGAGAGAAATATTCATATGCACAACCATTGGAATTTAATTGGATGTCTTTCATACATATGCATTCCACTTACCTTGGTTACTAGCCTTTGCATATTTGGAGACCCATGAATCATTTTAACGATCAATGAAACCATTGCATTATAACCAAAATCGACCCCGTATATCTCAACACTCTTGAGGAATAGAAAGGACACACAAACACTCATCCAGGATGTACCTTCTTCCAACAACTACAAAAGGACGAATTTTCTTTAGTTTCAAAGCTAACATTGCATCAATGTTAGAAATTACTTTAACATTATGTAAGTTGAAGCAGAAAACGTGAAGAATAGGTCTTACATTGCAGTCTTCAAAATCCATGGTAAGGGTCTCAAGTTTAGGAACATTTGACAATTGAAAGATATTGGAAGTTGTTATTGTCATAGGATGGTTTCAAATACCAAATGACAAATTTAACGTCTTCAAATTCCTAAGAATTGCAATATCCCATAGTCTCATTTCGTTTGTACTACAACGATCCAATTTTAGAGACTCAAGCAAGGGACAACCAACAACTAAGTCCCAAACTGTACCACTATGAAAATTGACATTACATAATTCTAAGTTGAGTAGCTTTGGAAAACCCCTAAAACTTGTCATAGTGGGAAAAGTGCAACAATGAAGTTTTAGAAATGTCAACTCTTGACATAGTAAAGTTGGGTTGGCAAAGTAACTGGATCAGCATACCAGTTTCGAATTGTGACCTCCTCAACTCCGACCCGAGCCAAAAACAAAAGCCAGTCATGAATGTCTTCATAATGCAAGTCGTCATGTCCAAATAGCGTTTTGGCCTCTACGAAAAACACAAACCTTCTTACTGGCCCAATAAGCTGAAGTAAAAGCCTAGTAATATGCCTCCCATCACAGGTATTTGTTAAATAGTAAAACAAATCCTCATCAACTATGACATCGGTCAGCAAAGTCCACTTAAACCTCTAGCTTCTTGCTAAACTACCGGTCCTTACCGCATCTTTTAGTGGCAATCGATTCATAATATTAGTGGTCACGTTATCTGGCATGTTGCTGGTATCATGTGCCATATCAATGATCACATTGTCTCCAAAGGACATTGTAATGTTGGAATTTTAGTTGGGTCTTTGACTTCTGGAAATGGGTGTCTGGATAAGGGTGTGTGTTATTATGGTGTGTAAATGTGTGGTTTGTGGGTTAATTGGTTTCACGCGAATTATAACTAGCGTATTAGAAAAGATAGGCTCAAGTTCCACAAAACATAGTTCTTAGTTGCTCCCTAAACTATCACTCTTGGTTGATTTAACCATAATGTGGTGAAAAATATAGTTTGCCTATTATGCCCTTGCGAATATACCAAAACATAAGCGTTGACCAAGACAAAAGTGGTAAAGGGACGCATTCGGCCTCTAATTCCCATGTTTTGGATGCCTGACGACGATTTTAGAAAGCTAAGGTCCATGACAATAGTATGTGGAAAGTTTAGAGACCAACGGTGTATTTTTGTCTAAATTTTAAAAAGAAAGATAATTCTGTTAATTTGAAATAAAATGTTTTTCTTTTAAAATTGAGTTAAAAATATGTATTCTTTTTCTTTACTTTTCGCTAGTCAAAAAATTTATACTTTTTTAATTTTCTTTAGTCAAAATAACTTGATAAGTGACCATCAGCAAAAAACTATATTATAAATCTAACTTTTGCTATGGTGATGAGCTAAGCAAAGACAAAACATACCACTTCTTAAACCTCATCTCTCACACACAAACACAAAAACACACAAACACTTACACACTTGTTGTCACCTCAAAATGACGGCGGCGGCGGCGACATTCTCAACCACCATATTCTCTCCGACCACCACCACCAAAACACAGACAAAAACCAAGTACACACTCTTCACTTTCAAGCCCACAAACAGAAAACATGTCACAACCCTTTATGCAACATCAAGACCATCATATGTCCCAAACCATATCTCCGACCCAAACTATGTCCGCATCTTTGACACCACTTTACGCGACGGTGAACAGTCACCTGGTGCCACCATGACCACCAAGGAGAAGCTTGATATTGCCCGTCAGCTTGCTAAGCTTGGTGTTGACATCATTGAAGCTGGTTTTCCCGCTTCTTCTGAAGCTGATTTAGAAGCTGTGAAACTCATTGCCATTGAGGTCGGAAACCCTCCTGCAGAAATGGGTGAAAAAGTTCTCGCCGGAAAAGTGGCCGGAGAAGTTGGTGGTGAAGTGGGTTTGGCGGGAAAAAGTGGTGGTGAAGTGGGTTTGGCGGGAAATGATGAGGGGGTGCATGTACCGGTGATATGTGGGTTGGCGAGATGTAATAAGAATGATATAGATAAGGCGTGGGAGGCGGTGAAGTATGCCAAGTATCCGAGGATACATACGTTTATTGCGACGAGTGAGATACATATGCAGTATAAGCTGAAGATGAGTAAAGAGCAAGTGGTGGAGAAGGCGAGGAGTATGGTGGCGTATGCGAGGAGTTTGGGGTGTAATGATGTCGAGTTTAGTCCTGAGGATGCTGGAAGGTATAACGTTAGTGTTAGTCTTATTGTTATTGCATGATTATGAATTAGGCTCGATTTTGTGAATTAGGTATTTAGGGGTAGGAAATTTGCAATGCTGATCTTTTTACTTTAAGATGTTATCGGGTGCTTGGAAGTGTTTATTAAACTGCTTATTGATCTGATATTGCCTTTTGCAATGCTGATCCTTTTGCTGTAGGAAGATGTTACAGGTTGTTTGGGATTGCCTAATAAAGCTGCTTATCTGATTATTGCCTTTTTGATACCATGGAATATCGGTTTTGAGAGTTTGGTTGGATACAAACTGATTATGATTATGGTTTTAGGGTTGCTTGATTAAAATGATTATCTTATTCTGATCAGTTTCCCTTCAAAGTCCTCAAATAATCATAACTGTTAAACAATCTGTACTTGCAGTAGTGATTTTTTGGCTATTGTTTTTAGTCATAAATCCTTATATGATTAGAAATTTTCGAACACTAAACAACTAGTTATCTTATTATAAAATTTCAAACATAATAAGTTCATTCGAAAATTATCCTTAGGAGGCTCTTTCGTTACAGCCGATTTTGCATATTATTTGATTTATTCCATACCAAACACCCTCATTATAGACTGCCGAGTCTATTGATAAGAGTCCGCTTCAAGATGGTCGATCTTTCAAGAACAAAGAAAGAGACAAACACAACTTGGAACATTTTTTTATTCTTCTCAGAAACTAGAAATCCACTACTGCTTCAACTATGGCCACTAAGTCAACTTAGTGGAGCATTGTAACCCCACCAACTTAGACTCATTCAAATGAAACTAGTTAATAACTATTTGCATAATTTAAGTCATGTAACATAAAAAAAAATAATAAAAAATTAATTTTTTATTCTTAAACCCTGAAAAAGTGTAAGTCACAAGCAGCTCGTATCACATATCCTAAAAAGCTGTTTGCTTATTAGTATTTGTGTTTTAAGCTGTAACCCTTTCATTGATTTTTATTGCAAACTAACATTTGTATTTGCCAAAATTTCGACCAATATAGCTATTTTGATTTTTGAAAATATAAATGTGTAAAAGAACCATTACTTATAAGTTTTTACCCCAACATTGTTTGTTCTTGCAAACTGTATAGTGTGTTTGGGCAAGGATAATGGTTCAAAAAGTCGATAACTTTTTTACTTATATGTTTAATCCACGTAATCTGTAGATTTTGATTGATGTTATATTTGTTAATAGATCAGAGAAGAGGGAATGTTATATGAGATATTGAGCGAGGTTGTTAGCTTGTTTCAAAAAGCAATAAGCAGCATTAAGAAGTAATCCCAAATGGCCGTTTAGTTGGTTGGTGATGATTCTTCTGTATTAGCTTTTGTTCGGATTAGGTTTTTTATGCTCTGTTATGAATTACGGTTTATGGTTCTGCAATGATGACATTTTAACAATGGGAACATGTTAAGGGGTGTTTGGGATTGGTTTTTACCGGCTTAGCTGTTTATGCTCTGTTATACATGTTTAGTTAAAGGTAAACATTAAATTGATAGTTTAGTTCGTTTGCCTATGAAGCTCGTTCATGTGAACCATATTGTCTAATGGTTCAAAAAGTCAGTAACTTGTTTACATATTGTCCGACCTCATAAACTATAACTTCGATTTGTATCATGTTTATAAACAGATCAGAGAGGGAATTCTTATACGAGATATTGGGTGAGGTTATTAAAGCAGGAGCGACAACTCTTAACATTCCTGATACCGTCGGCTATAACTGGCCTCGTGAGTTCGGGCAGCTCATTGCTGACATAAAAGCCAACACTCCCGGTATTGAAAATGTCATTATCTCGACCCATTGCCAGAACGATCTAGGACTTTCTACTGCCAATACTTTAGAGGTGTTTATTCATTTGTTTACACTTTACATTTATATATTTATAGGTTTGTTACATTTTTATACTTATTTATGTGGATTCCAGGGAGCTTATTCTGGTGCGAGACAGTTGGAATGTACAATTAACGGAATTGGAGAGAGAGCCGGTAATGCTTCTTTAGAAGAGGTGAGTCATGGGTGTAATATACAAATTACTATAAAACTCTGTTCTTCTTTTAAGTTATCAAAAGTTTCTTTAACCAACCGATGTTTTATATTTTTCTGATATAGGTGGTAATGACAATAAAATGCAAAGGAGAATTATTAGGAGGTCTTTACACAGGCATCAATACGAGACATATAGTCATGGCGAGCAAAATGGTATATATCAAAGCTTTTCTACATTTTAATAATCTTTTGTTCCAATGTTGTCTCTCGGTTCACTTTGCATACGTATTGCTTAGGTGGAAGAATACAGTGGGCTGATGGTGCAGCCTCACAAGGCTATCGTTGGTGCTAATGCTTTTGCTCATGAAAGTGGAATCCATCAAGACGGAATGCTAAAGAACAGAAACACCTATGAAATCATGTCTCCTGAAGATATTGGACTATTTCGATCTAATGAATCTGGACTTACTCTTGGAAAACTTAGGTATGCTTATTTAGGGTTTCTTCTCTTTGCATAGTATTGGCTACTGAAAGTCAATGAAAGATGGCTTTGTGTCCTGTTCGGTCACTTTTTTAATCTAATATTTTTCTATAACCTTCACATTATATATAAATTAACAATTTTTTATATGGAAACTGTCACATATTTAAGAGAAGAGGTTTTTAGGGTCTTATTTTGCCCATCTAGAAAAGAACACTAACGGGACACAAAACCATCTTCTAATTGCTCGAATATACAAAAATAGTAGTACCACTGAAATGGGACAAATGAAAAAGTACGTTGGTATTTTATGCAAAACAATCGTTTATTATATCTTCTAATGGTTTTCATGTATTGTTGTACAGTGGACGTCATGCCTTGAAGTCCAAACTTTTTGAGGTATATTGCAATAGCGAACTCATTTATCTGCAAATATCATAACCGCCACCTTTCTTGTTATGCACTAAACCATTTGTTCTATTATGTCCTCAGCTTGGTTACGACATTGATGGGAAGGAACTAAATGATATATTTTGGCGATTTAAATCGGTTGCTGAAATGAAAAAGGTTATTACCGATGATGATTTAGTAGCATTGGTATCAGATGAGGTTTTCCAGCCACAAATATTTTGGAAGTTTGGTGATGTACAGGTATGTATGGGTGGAGTGGTGGACCCCGTGTTTACAAGTATCGTTATTGATTTGGACAGATATTTTCAACTGAAATTATATGCGGTTTACAGGTTACATGTGGGAGTCTAGGTCTTTCTACAGCTACAGTTAAGTTGATAGATAGTGACGGGAAAGAACATATTGCTTGCTCTGTTGGAACAGGACCAGTTGATGCTGCTTATAAGGCGGTTGATCTCATTGTTAAGGTTTGAATCATGAATCTTAAATGTGTTGTACATGTGCTAATGAATCCTTATATCATCGGATGCATTAAACTTAGATTAGAGGTGGTAAGAGGACGTGTGGGGTAGGTTGGGAAATGGTTCAAAACGGGCTGGTTTGATTTCGGTCAGTTTTTTAGTATGACTCGAAATATACAGCTGGTTTGGCACCAACATCTATCATTCTATTTTATGAATCAAAATCAACCTTTGGGGCAACTTTCAGCCTGTGTAACCCGTTCCACTTTTAGCTTAAAACTTTTATGGCCCATTTGAAAATAAAAGAAAAGACGATCCAAATTGACCAGCTATAAGTAAATTGGTCAGACCTGCCGCCTCTACCAGAAACTTTTATGGCCCATTTTGAGCAAATTCTTATTGTGATTATATGATTAGTTGAGGGTCAAATAATCAGCTTTAAATTATCAATGCAACAAAACTTCTCATCCATGTGCACAATGAAGTTATTAATCGATGATATGTGTTTTACAGGCACCTGTAAAGCTCCTTGAGTACTCGATGTCTGCAGTTACCGCAGGCATTGATGCAATAGCAGCCACCCGTGTTGTAATTGATGCAGAAAACGACCAAACAACTACTCTTGCTACCGGACAAAAAGTTGTGCGCACATATAGGTATGTGTATGCTTATTTATTTCTTTGAAAACGTTACATTTCAATTTTTTATCCATGCAGTCCTAAATTTCTTTGAGATCCCCTAAACGTGTTCCTCAACATTTTCATGTGAGCCAAAATGGTGTTAAGGTCCACAAAGCAGACTTCATATGTGTTATCCGACAAGTAAATATTGTAAATGAATATGAACTAAAACATATCATTGTTTTTGTTTGGCAGTGGAACAGGAGCATCCATGGATATTGTTATCTCGAGTGTTAGAGCCTATGTTGGTGCCCTTAACAAGATGTTAGGCTTAAAGAAGAAGTCAAATTAAGGTTACGAGTTAATATAACTGGTATGCAATGTTTTCTTGTAGTAATTAGGACGTGAATCGAGGGTTTTATTGCTGAATAATTGTGAAATGATTTTGAGAATAATTAATTTGTCCATTTTTGTATTAGCTTGCTTATAAAAACTTTGACTAATGTCATGGATGCTTTCTATGGTGTTACAAATTTGCACTCATAGTCGCTCAACTTCAAATTTTGCACGGATAGTTCTTAACTTGGAAAGATGGTTCTTATCCATGCAAATTATGAAGTCTACGCACTAGACAATTTGAGTAAAACCACATGAACATCTTTGTAATTTTTATTTTCTCCAATTCGACTTGTTTACACGTAATTATGTTACAGAGGTTGTTTACTCAAGTTGTATTTTGGTGTAGAGCTTTTAAGAGTTTACAAGAGCTTACTTTTATATCAAGTTTTATTTGAATGAGAAGCTTATAGAGCTTTAAAAAAACCATTAGCTCTTACATGAAAATATATCATTATTAGGAGTTTGAGCTTTTCGAATGACTATACAGGAATATTGGAAACTCTCCCATATACAGGAGTTTGAGCTTTAAAAAAACCATTAGCTCTTACATGAAAATATTCCATTTGCCGATAAGGCTAAGATTTTTAGCCTTAAGACTTCCGATACCCAAACCACCCATATCCTTACCTGCTAAAACACTCTCCCATCTAATCCATGAAATGCCTGTAGTGTCTTCTTAATCCCCCAGAAGAAGCGCCTACGAATGTTCAAGCACATAAATAATGATAAAAAGTTCAAAGGCAAGCTACTAAGAACCACTTTAATAAGTGAGAATATGCCGCCAATTGACAAAAGTCTTGATTTCCAATAATATAACTTATTAAGAAATCTATCAATCGCCACTCGCCAATTATCTACTTTTGACATATCTTTTCCAATGAGTAATCCGAGCCTCCGAGGTAAATGAACAACAATAAGTTTCTTACAATTCAAAATGGAAGCAACTCTTTTTACTTCTCTTGGATCGATTCCAATCCCTTTTTTTTATCGGCGATTTGTATTAAAATCTAGCAATAAGCTAGAACAAAGTTACAACAAAAATTGTTACAATTAAACGGTGCAAGCCACTCTAGGGGTGTTGATCAATTCAAGCCAATTCAACCGGATGTTTTTGCTTCTATGAGTAATCCAAAGGTGTGAAAGAGTCTTGATTTCTTCCATGAGAGTGTCCCGACGAGGGGGTTTCAAGTCAAAGCAAACTCTATTTCGAAAGCGCCAAATGACCCATGTGGAGGTGTTGACAACGACATCCAAGCAAATTTTTTCCTTTCTGTTGAGATGCATTGATTCATGCCAAGAAAGAATGCCATCGAGATTATTTGGGTGCAAACCAGCCCCCACCAATCTTTAATCCTAAACCAAATATCTACAACAATAGTGCACTCGACAAAGAGGTGTGTTGTTGATTCGATGGCATCATTACAAACCGGGCAAAGAAGAGAATCTATATCAATCCCACGAGCATCCAAGTTCAAGCGAGTAGGCAATCGGTCTTTGCATAACTTCCATGGGTGGATGTTTATCTTAATAGGGAGAGTTTTATTCCACTTCACCTTATCAATGGTGGAAACCAAAGTCAAAGAATCTATAGCATATCGCATGGAGGTGCTACGTGGGAATTACGCCCTCGCAACAGGTTTTACCTCTCGAGGGATCTTGAGAAGCTTACAACCCCCACCAGGCAGTGTACCTGATCGTTGTAGTATAGTATAGTGACAAGTACCGGAGGATTGATCGTTCAACTCAGGAATAGTGTTGCTAGGATTAGAAAGCCTACTAAACTAGGTCTAGAGGTGAGGGATGATTCTTATTGTACTTTTTATATTTTATAGAAAGCAATTAAAATCTCAGGTTTTGAAGGAGTGGGCGGAATTAGTTGCTAGCCAACTAACCCAATTAACTACTGTTAAGATCGTTTATAGCTCTAGATTGTTTAGACCTCATCTAGGGATTGCACAATAATAATGAATGAACACGATATGCAGCGGAATAAACAAACACATCATTATTATTGCTAACAAGGTTTCTCGTCATCATCTCTACTCTAACATATACCAAAGCCCCAATGCTACGTGATCAAGTGTAGCACGGTTACACACTAACAGCTATCTAAGATAGTTGAGGCTTAACATCAATCTACCCTAGGTGTTTCCCATAAAACACCTGTACACACAAGTCTAGGCGTTTCCAGCCCTAGACATACACACACGTTTTTCTGGTTTTACATTGTGAAAGACTTATTGAAACCTATTCCCTGTATCTCTTTATATAATAGAGATACTAGGGTTACAAGGAATAAACTAATAAAATAAAAGATATGTTGTAATCTTTTTTCTTTCTTTGCAAGTTTCTTCCTTTGTCTCCATAAGTCATTCATCTTTCATATTTGTCAATATCAACTCAAAGTATAATTCCTAACAATCTTCCCCTAGTTGATATGACAAAATTAAGTATATGAAAGATGTCGTCTTCCCCTCAAACCAAGTATATGAAAGATGTCGTCTTCCCCTCAAACCATGCATATCATCAAGGATCTTCAAGCTGCAATCATGTAAATCTTCTTCCCCTTTTTGTCATCATCAAATAGGGGACAAATGTATGCAACCTTGATCTTCACAACCACGAATCAATATTACACGTCCAATCCATCTTTCCAATGTTTCTAAGTCGCCCACCATTAAGTTTTCCGCATCTATAGATGTACTTGAAACAATAGAAATCAAAACCATCAATAGTAATAACAACTAGCAGTAGCAAAAACCTTCACCTCGATGTAGCACATAAATGGTTAAACATTTAAACATTAAGCTTCCCCTGAAACCCATATGTTAACCATTTGTTGAATGTAGGCTCCATGTAATGATTACTGATGAAGAAAACTAAGTATAACCAACTTGATGCTGAAGTAGAACTACCCAAACTTGTGCCTTATATCTTGTACTAAAATTGACTTCGAACGTATACTTCACGTATAGGGAGATCGCAACCTCTTGACAAAAAATCACTGAGCACAATAACGTAACTCCTTCAAGTGTTTTGTCAATTCGTAGTCACCTGAACGAACAAACAAGTTACCTCCAACTGAAAAAGGTATGATAAAACACAAACCTGTGAAACTCCATTTCATCATCAAATAGGTGATAAAAACCTTTCTTCGTAACCAATTGAGCAATAAGAATGAGCCTTTGAATCTGTTAAGAACCAATAAACCAAAACTCCAAAAATCCTTCTTGTGTGTGTATCTTCCCCCGTGTGTGTGTTGGAACCAACTGTTCCAAAATAATATATACTTCCCCTCACTGCTTGTAACTCATGATTGCCAATGAAATAATCAAAGTCTCCACGTGAAATATAGCAACATGAATAAGTACCAACCACATGCCCCTTAAGAAATATGAACAGCAGCGGAAATAATTAAGGCATCAGTGGTAACTTGTATAAGCAGTGGAAAAATAATTACCAGCAGTGGAAACAAATAACTAGTAGTGGAAACCACAAAGCGTAGCAGTGGTAACTTTTAACTAGCAGTGGGAACGCACAGTGGCAACAATCTTGACAGCAGTGGTAATGATTAAGCTTGCAGTGGTAACTGTCAACTTGCAGTGGAAACGTATAACGCAGCAGTGGTAACCTTTAAACCTAGCAGTGGGAATAAAGAACTCGTGAATAAAGCAACATAGCATCAACTAGTTGTCCCACAAACTGAATTAGATAGCAGACCCTTCAACATATAGGACCACCACCAGTAACCTTATTCTCAGCTCCACAAACCTCAGTCTTTGATCCTTAAGAATCAACTCACGACCACAGATAATCAGCTCACAAAATCAACATCATATTACATGAGAAACAGAAACCCTAATTCATCTCCAATAAATCACAGACAAGTTAGGGTTTTATTAAGGCATCAGACTTTAAGATCTGTGAACCTTAATCAAACATTAAACCAGTAATATGAATTATTGAGCATTCTCCAATAATCTTTCTTGTAACTGTCTTCAACATAAAATCGACCAACCTTATTAACCATCATTCTTGCATCGTTAGGGTTCATCATAACTCGTTCCAGCATCATCATTAGGGTTCATCACAGGTTTTAAAACCTGCTCACCAAGTCTAATGAAAGTACCAGTAGAAGCAAGTATAAAGACGACACTTTTTAGCCTTTAGTGACACTTTTTAGAGTCACTAGAAACCCTAAAAATTCGAAACAATATACCTCTCTGCGCAGCAGTTTTCAAGAATTTTTATCTTTTTATTGGAAGCTTAGATCGAAGATCCCTCCGGTGGAACTCTTCCTTGATATGTTGAGAAGCTCCAATAAAAATTTCAGCCCGATCCAACGGTTAACGAAGGAGAAATCGCCTGTTAAAAACAGCCCTGCAGTGAGTTTTTAAGATACGAACCAGATTCGAATTTTCTTCCATCTTTGACAAACCAAACCTTGATTAATCCCATGATCACGAGCCCCATGGCTCTGATACCACATGTTAAGATCGTTTATAGCTCTAGGTTGTTTAGACCTCATCTAGGGATTGCACAATAATAATGAATGAACACGATACACAGCGGAATAAACAAACACATCATTATTATTGTTAACAAGGTTTCTCGTCATCATCTCTACTCTAACATATACCAAAGCCCCAATGCTACGTGATCAAGTGTAGCACGGTTACACACTAACAACTATCTAAGATAGTTGAGGCTTAACATCAATCTACCCTAGGTGTTTCCCATAAACACCTGTACACACAAGTCTAGGCGTTTCCAACCCTAGACATACACACACGTTTTTCTGGTTTTACATTGTGAAAGACTTATTGAAACCTATTCCCTGTATCTCTTTATATAATAGAGATACTAGGGTTACAAGGAATAAACTAATAAAATAAAAGATATGCTGTAATCTTTTTTCTTTCTTTGCAAGTTTCTTCTTTTGTCTCCATAAGTCCTTCATCTTTCATATTTGTCAATATCAACTCAAAGTATAATTCCTAACAACTACCAATGCAATTAAAATAAAATAAAAGAAATGAAAATTAAACTAATATGCTAATGTGGTAGAAACAATAATGAGAAAAGTTGTGTTTACTTAGATTTCATTACTCCCTAGATATCTTTTACAGGTTCATTAGCTTGTTACAATTGCATGGATGACGGGTTATATTCCTTAATACCAGTCGTAGGGCCGTGTACAATATTCCCTAACTCTATAAGATCCTACTTCACTCCTATGTCGAGTCGTTAGAAGCTCCTAACATGGGATCATTAGAATTCTCTTACGCATTAAATACAACCAAAAATCATAGTACACCTCCGATCATGTTTCTTAAGACGTTCAAGCAAGTTAACAATGGAAGTCTGCCAGTTTTCTTAAGCCTAACATCGAATACAATCATCCATAACAATTATAAACAAAAAATCAACCCATAATCAACATCTAGGTTTCACTACATCTAAGCAAACACAATAAAAATCTAGCCTAACATGTTAAAGAGAAGACAAGCATAAGATATAATCACACAACACATAGACATATTGAATGATTTGGATAATAACTTATCTTCAATTGAACATGGAAGAATCAAGGGGTTGAAACCCTTGAAAAAGCTGTAAAATTCGTCTTAGGGTTTATGCCCTAATATCCCATACAAAGTTCAACCCTTAATGAATGAAAATTAGAAAATTATATATAGACTTTACACCTTGACGGCGTCATGTGTTAACCTCTGACGCCATCAACTACCCGCCATGATGAAATTCGTATTGCCTAGATCCATTTCTGACGCTGTCATGTAGAAAAATACTCTGGGTCGTCACGTGTAATTGGACCCTGACGGCCTTGGTGACGTCGTCAGGCCAATAAGCCTAAAAACATTCTGGATCGTCACGTTATAATTTCCACATCCACCTCTTTTGTCACTCTTGACGCTGTCACATGTAATCCCTTGACGTCGCCAGGTACTGTTCCAACAAGGAAATTTGAGACTTTGCCTTTTTCTTCACTTTTATGCTCCAAAAACGTTCAAAATGCTTCCTTTTCCAGATTTCTCCTCAAAAGTACCTAAAATGACAAAAGAAACGATTTAGGGCAATATTTGATCAAATAATCTCAAATTCGGGCTTAAATGACCCCTTAAATACCCTTACACTTGAGATTTGCTTGTCCTCAAGCAAATGCGCTTTTATTCTAATCAAAATATAAGTTAGGGGTCATTTAACACTAATATAAAAGTAATTACAACAAATAATCGTTCCACTAAAATCCAAAAACAAGCACGGAGGTCATACACTAGCACCTCACAAATAGTGTTTAGATACTCACATCTCTCGGATGTAATAAAGTATATATCACAATATGAAAATGGAAAACATCTCTCACTACCTGTCATAGCAAATAGATTACCAGGGAAAGGATTAAAACCTCCACCACTTGGCGTAAGCACCTAGGATAAACTATCAAAGAGATCTTTTAAAGGGTTATAACGTTAGGTGTAGGGATATGGAAAACACGGTTTTGTTGGATAAAGGCAATTTTTACTGGTGGCGAGTTAATCATCTTGGTTAATTACATGTACAATATGGCGTTGCTAAGCCAAGACTAGACTCGACTTAAGCTAATGAATCAAAAATAACAAAAACATAAAACAAACATAGAATGAAACGGGATAGTAGTCCGTATGTTTTTCTCTTTTTCTTTTTTCTCTTTTTTTTTTCTTTTTCTTGATTTTTCGATTTTTTTTTTTTTTTTTTTTTTTTTTTTTTTTTTTTTTTTTTTGCATACACTCTTGCCCTACCATCAAAAATAATACATCATAGGGAATGTACATTCCCCTTACACTTGAATTTTTACATACTTTACAATAAACTACTCTAATGACTTGAATCAAGATAATCAAACACTTGGAGTACTTTTGTAAGATTACATATGGGGGTAATATAAGATTTTTTTCCCCATTACTCCATAATACAAGTACTTTACCCATGAGTCCCAATCGTCCCAAAACAATATGTACAAGATATGACTCGACTTAGCAACCATGTAATCAATTAGATAATTAACTAAGGGTTTAAACAAATAACAATAATGCACTAAAGATGAGTGCATACAAGGAAGGCTAAGGCGATTTGGTTGCACATTTGAGTGGGTTGTAACAAATTCTTCCTTTAAGTAAAATGCTTAAAGTTAGAAACGAAAAGATAGGCTCGGAGGGGTGTACTAGGGGTTTCGGGTACTAAATATGAGTACAACGCTGTAACACCCCCAAAATACCGCAGCGGAAGACTGTGTCATAGGGGTGCTACTTCATAATACAAAGTACAAGGTATAGAAAACGAACTCTAAATGAGACGTTTTGAAAAGTTACCGTTCGATTAATGAATTCAAAGTTACAAACATGAGATTCCAAAGTATGATACATAAATGTATACAAAGTGTTTTGAATGGTAAATGATAAAAGCGTAAGTCTTCAGAATATGCAGCTTGACTCTAAGTTCCTCGCACTAGCTATCGCCTTACTAACCTGAGATAAACATGCTAAAGTGTCAACACAATGGTTGGTGAGTTCATAGAGTTTGTCTTAAAACAGTTGAAAAGCCTTAAAAGAATATTCGCACAGCAAAGGCATCGTGAATCCACTCAGTTACAAGTCCCGCCATAAGAGACTGGTAACCTGTGTGTTCACAACCCACTGCTAATATATAGTTTCTCAGGATTATATTCACCCATGGTCACGTCATTTTGGACCCATAGGCGGGGAACCACCATCCCAAATAGTACATGTCACCCAACGTCTCGAATCTTGGACTTGGGTGGGGGGTGTAGGCCCATACTTGTACTATTAATACCTCTCCTTTGACATCATAGAGTATTGTGTATGCACGTAAATACAAATCTTGTATTTAAATTAAGCAAGTATAGTGTAACAAGTATGTATAACGCAATCAAGTATAATGCAATCAAGTATAATGAAATCAAGTATAACACAATCAAGTATAAAGCAATCAAGTATAAATGTTTTGAGTATTTGTACAAGTAAGCAAGTAGTTGAGCATGTATCCCCCCCCCCCCCCCCAAGAGTTAAAACAAGTATGAAAAGAGTAGGGGCTATGACTCACCTTAAGCTTATGTAATGAGAAATGAAAGTGGTAGTCTCAATCGCGAAAGTCTCTAAGAGCAGCCTATAATAGAACGTTGCGACTTAGGTTTGGAGTAACGTCTAAGAATACGAAGAATTGCCTATATATGTCTTGCATAATGTTCATGATGTAGTACTTAGTATATAGTGTAAGTCGTTGAATATAAGTGGTCTATGAAACATGTATAGGTTGTATATCTCTTACTACCGTTCGGGCCGACATAATTCAGAAGTCATGGAGTAAACGTTCGAGGAGCCAGGACACTTTAATTCATAAATCCACAACTCATCTCGATGGCTTACTTAATGAACTCCTCACATGAGGCTCCCTACTATTGTAGTATTTGATAACATATATATATATATAAGCTTTTTGAACTTTAAAAGTTATATGGTCTTTAGCCGTGGCTTTGCCGTGACCTTGGTCATTGTTACCATGGTCTTGAGACTCAACCTTGGCTTTAGCCATGGTTGTGGTCTTGGCTTTAGGTCATTAGACCTCTTGGTCTCATCTAATTATAATCATTATATAGTAACTTTGGTCTAAAAATGGGCTGTTAAGAATTTGAAGAAATTATCACTCGGAAAGCTTTTTCAGGGCTCGAGCTTCTTTGTTCCTGAACGAAAACGTCGTTCCGGACAACTTTCGTGTTTTAACTTTTTGATGAATCGGACCAGAAAAGTGACTTTCAAATTGGCAGAATGCAAAACAGTAGGGTATAGGCAGTTTCGGCGTTTTGGTTTCGCTAACTTCTTATGGCCGTATCTTTTGACTCGTGTACTCATTTTGGGTGATTCAAATTGCTATGTTTTCCTTTTGAAGTACTTTATAACAGTAAGTAAGTTTCAAGTATCATAGTTATACTATTTTGGTCGTGGTTCTCCACAAAAATCACTAGTTTGCTTGTTTACTTGTCATAAGTTAACATATGTATATCAATACTTGTTTTATCCATTTTTAAATGTCATGAACACAATAACAAGAACATATATAGCATGAAAGGAACACAAAGAGCATGAAAATGATAATGAGCAAGAAAGTGTATAAGGGTTTCTTACAACTTTTGGCTTTCTCTTAAGAAATGAAGTCAAGTATAGAACTAGGACACTAAACCTAAGCTTGTAAACCCTTCACCATAACTCTTGTAACCCTTGCTAGCCTTGATATAACCCTTGTGAAAACCATTTAACTTCAGCCCTAGTAACCTTGTGTAGCTCCTAAATCAACCATGGAATCACCAAACAAACTTGAGAACTAGGTAGAGAATACTAAGAGTCTAAGACCTTAAACTTTGTAGTGTAACTTGTAGTTTGAAGATCAAAGGATCATGGTGCTAAGTATTTATGTTGTGGCGTTTTTATTGATGAGAAATGAAGCAAATGAGCTTGTATTTATACTATGAAAAGGAGGTTAGGAAGCTAACTAGGAAATTACATAAACTTGGTGACCAAGTTTAACTTGGAGCCAAAGTTGTATACATGTGTACATCTAAGGAATCAATGGTCTAGATCAAGCCACAAGTGTGAATCCCCCCCCCCCTAGTGGTGGTTCATAAGTCTTGGGGAGCAAGTGTGGACTTTTGATGGTATTATCCTACTTATGTAGCTAGTTTTGGCTCCGTAAATTGCTAACCGTAAGTTGTTAAGTCACGAAACGTAAAATCGGGTATCCTAAAAATATGAAACTTATAAATATGGTAGAACTTATCAATATACTCCATAATAAAATATAAAATGAGTGGTAGGTTCTATTGGGTTGCTAAAACCCTGCTAAAACTGGAAACGCGGGTCTAAAACGCGTAATACGTAAAACGTACGAAAGTTGCGTAAAATTTAGAAAAGTAAAATGTAACTTTTCTAATAGAATACTAATGACTTAAAATGACTTATAATGTCTAGGCTGGGCTCTGTCTAGTGTCGGTTGGTATTTAATGTCTCTAAACTTAAAACCGTAAGCCCAAAAATCAAGGAATGATTTATAAAATCAAGGAATGATTTTTGGTCAAAGGAGGAGGGAAAAATATGTTGACTTTTTCTAATAAGTTGAAAACTCAAATCGTCTTAGAAACACGGTGCAGGTATAGGCTAAGGTTACGGCTAAGAAAAAACGCTTAAAAACGAGAATTCATGTTTTCTCACGGCCGAGGCTTATTTTGGTCATGTTTTTCACAGTCATGATTAATTCTCAAATAAATCATGAGTGTGTCAAACATTTTTCTGATGCGGGGTCACTTAACGCGGTCGAGTTTCGTTGTGCGTAGAATTTTTAAATGACGTTTTACCCTAAAACGTGTAATTCCGTGTAATTCCTTAATAACTTTCACGAAAATGATCTGATGAGTGTCAAACTTTTAATTTGCTATGGGAGTGATTTATCACTCGAGGCCAAGAAACAAAAATCAAATTTCAAGAAAATTTCGGGAAAAATGAATAGTAAAAGTGAATAGTAAATTTTTTCGGGAATAGTAATTAACCTGAAATAGCGAATTGTTACAAACGCTAAGGTGTGGGAAAAATTAATTGACTTTACTAGTCAAGTAATATGACTTAAATGGTCAAGTAATTATGATACGGGTTTAAACACAAGGGTGATCCTAATGCCTCTTATCATGTAGTAAATCCTACTACACGCATGTAGTCTCACTAGCTGTCTCGGGATGCATCACTAACGCAAGTTCTAGAATCTAAATGCTACCGGTACTCTCATAAGCACTAATAATGAATGCTTTTCCTATCAAATCTAAAGGCGAACCTCACATATTTGGGTGGAAAATTTTTCTGAATGGTACGGTTTTGTGCTAGTCATACAACTCCTATCCATGAGACGCTTGTTAAGGCTAAAGTTTCACTCCTAAATGTTGTAAAAAAATTTAAATTTGGCGCTAAAATTACACTAACAAGTATTTCTCTTAGTTTTATTACACACCTACCATCGAACAAACAAACTCAAGTGCAATAGTATCCTATAAGGTATCATCATTTACCCTCCCCTTATACTTAGGATGAACATTGTCCCCAATGTTCAATTAAAGAATGTAAAAGTAAAATAGGTAAAAGAATGAAAACAAATACTCCCCTGATTCGTTCGGTGTGAATAGTGTGTTAACAAGGTTAGATCTTCCTCCAAGAAAATGAATGTTCAAAGCTTCCCTTCCAGAAATACAAATCATCTTCTTGTCATACATAACCTATTAAACCTGAGAAAAGAATCAAGGTAACCTCGCGTAAAATCGGCGGCAATCTATATATACTAACAAACCCTAGAAAGAAATTTAAGATATAATGCTTGTGGAATGAATGTTTGCAGATTTCCTGGAGTTTATAAAACTAAAGAATCAACAAAAACTTTTAAGACTCCGTTAGTAAAACAAAACTCGCAAAATTTCCAGAATTTTACACGTGACGTCGTCAGGTGTTAAACCCTGATGCCGTCAGAAATGACCTGCAGAAATCTTTATGTTAAGTTCCAGAAAATTTCGAGAAAAACTTATGTCCTATTTCCTAGAAAATCCTGCAAAACATCATTATGACTCGATACAAGCATTTGACTCTAACAATTACTAATATACATGTTCATTTAATATTGTGGCGAATCATGATCATTTTCGTTCTTATAAACAAATTTGGGGTTTCCCCTTACACTTAGCTTTTGTAAAATACCTTTATATGAAGTTAAGATGAAGTTAAACAACAAAATAAAGCATTTTCACAATTTTAGTTTGAAACATGATCTACCAACAATAAAAATAAAACATGCATACGGAAACAAATGACATCAAACAAATAAAAACACACAAAACATGGGTTACCTCCCAAGAAGCGCTTTTCTTTATTTACGAGTCTTGTAGCTAGACTCAAGGTCATGGGCAATTATGTGACCTCATCATTGGTCTCATTCTCTAGGTCATCTCCAATCTTAGTTTTGTATTCCGGACCTAGTTGCAAGCATTCCTTGTAGAAACTAAGTATTCTACTCATGACATAATCTACTCCTCTACGTCTATCCTCATCATTCCTATAATAAACCGCTTGCTTGTGTTCTTTTTCAAGGTTTGATAGAAGACGGTATTGTTCAATCTTATAGGGCATTTGGTAAGCAATCTCATCGTTCTCATCCTTGAATCTAACTATCCCTAGGGACGGGTCATAATTCATCTTAGAGGCTTCAACAAACGGTCTTCTGAATACTACTTGACTTAAGCAACCATCTATTACCGGACGAAGATCCTCTACAATCACAAAGTCGGTAATATAAGTGAAGTTTCCTACAAAGACATGTAATCCTTTCACTCTTCCTACAAAGTTGCTCATCCAATTCGTGTTAGGCATCATCCTATATCCAAGTTGCTTCTTCATTACCCAGTTATAATAGGTCCTAGTCATAATGTTTATAGGAGACCTAAGATCGATGTAAGCTTTCCACACATGCATATGCCCAATGTTGCATGGTATGTTGATGTTAGAGGGATCACCTACTTTGATAAGGGGTGAACCAAGGACGTATGGTGTCTCGGGGTCATCGAATAGATCCTTGTGATATTCCCGTTCTTCCTTGGTGGGTAACTTATCAAAGTATTCTTCTACGTTTTCTACTTCCTCTAACTTTTCGTTCTTAATATCCTCAACTTCCTTAATCTCATCCTTATTCCCGGTTTCTATTCCAACTTCATCTATTGGCTTAATGGTGACAACATTGACAAAGTGGACGTGTTTGGATGATGAGGGGTCCTTAATTTGGATTCCGCTACTAGTGTCCCTAGTGTCCTTCCTAGAGTTAGCACTTGGTTGTTGAGGGCTTTCAACAAGTTGTCAATCTTATTGGTCATCTCCGTTTGTTATTGGTTGAATTCGGTTTCAAACTTAGCTATGCGGGCTTCTTGAGATGCCATAAACTTGGACATCAATCCTTCAAGGTTATTGGTACTACCATAGTTATTGGAAGGATTGTTTTTGAAAGTACGGTTAGAGGGTGGACCGTTTGGTTGGTAAAGATTAGGTGGATTAGAAGAATTGTTTTGGGGCATGTTTTGGTTTTGTTTCCACCTAAGGTTCGGGTGATTTTTCCAAGAAGGGTTGTAGGAATCACCGTAAGGGTTTGGCTCGGGTTTGAAAGTGTACCACTTGTCTCCCGATTTGTCGGTACGCAAGGATGCGTAATCCGAAAAAGCTTGTCCGGGGAGTTCCACGCAATCACGAGTATCATGGGGACCACTATATAATTCGCATGAAGAAGTGATTTTGTTCACTTGGCTTGAAGGCTTAGGAGCTTCGTAAGATTTCATGAGAAACTTGACTTGGTTCTCAAGTTCCATGATCCTACGATCGGGAGTGCTAGAATTGTTCGAAGGCAAAGATATTGCCTTGACCATTTTGTTCAAATCACGGGGATCATTCCAACTTTCGTTGTCATAGAGAGCAAGATCTTCTATGAGTTCCAATGATTCTTCCGCACTTAGATCACGTAGCTTGCCATTGGCCGATTGGTCAATGGTTTGCCTTGTTGAGAGATCGAGATGGTCATAGAAGATTTAGACTTGGAGCCAAAGATCTATGCCATGATAAGGGACTTTTTGGAGTAAGTCCTTGAAACGAGTCCATGCTTCATATAGAGTTTCACATTGATGTTGTTGGAACATCAAGATATCATTTCTAAGCTTGGTAGTTCTCCCCGGTGAGAAAAATTGAGCAAGGAAACGAGTGGTGAGATCATCCCAAGAGGTGATGGATCCCGTGGGTAAATGTTCAAGCCATTGACTAGCTTGATCACGTAGAGAGAATTGGAATAGACGTAATCGGGTCGACTCTCTAGTTGCAACATTAAGTTCTATGGAATCTACGATTTTAAGAAAATCCTTGAGATGTTGATTAGGATCTTCGGAATGAAGTCCATGGAATGCACATCCGCATTGCACCAAACGAATGGTGTCGGATCGCAAGGGGACACATTAACTCCTTGAGTGAGCTCAATGGTGTTTCGATAGCCTTGGTGGCTAGGACGAGAATACTCTCCTAAAGTTCGGGGTCTAGGAGGTTGGTTTGCTAGTGGTGGGTTTTGTGGGTGGTTTTGTTGTGGTGGGTTGATGGGATCAAAGATATTACCACCTTCCATGATGTCGGATGCTGAATGTTACTAACAAAGAAACGAAGAAATAAGATAGACTAAAGAAAACCTAAAAATAAAACCTTACTAGAAAGGAATCTAGCAAGTAGACCTAATAAAAAGAAATCCTAACCTAGACAATAACTATTCCCCGGGCTGCGGTGCCAAAAACATAATACGTGGGAATTGCGCCCTCGTAACAGGTTTTACCTCTCAAGGGATCTTGAGAAGCTTACAACCCCCACCAGGCAGTGTACCTGATCGTTGTAGTATAGTATAGTGACAAGTACCGGGGGATTGATTGTTCATCTCAGAAATAGTGTCGCTAGGATTAGAAAGCCTGCTAAACTAGGTCTAGAGGTGAGGGATGATTCTTTTTGTATTTTTTATATTTTATAGAAAGCAATTAAAATCTCGGGTTTTGAAGGAGGGGGCGGAATTAGTTGCTAGCCAACTAACCCAATTAACTACCAATGCAATTAAAATAAAATAAAAGATATGAAAATTAAACTAAAATGCTAATGTAGTGGAAACAATAATGAGAAAAGTTGTGTTTACTTAGATTTCATTACTCCCTAGATATCTTTTATAGGTTGATTAGCTTGTTACAATTGCATAGATGACGGGTTATATTCCTTAATACCAGTCGTAGGGCCGTGTACAATATTCCCTAACTCTATAAGATCCTACTTCACTCCTATGTCGAGCCGTTAGAAGCTCCTAACATGGGATCATTAGAATTCTCTTACGCATTAAATACAACCAAAAATCGTAGTACACCTCCGATCATGTTTCTTAAGATGTTCAAGCAAGTTACCAATGGAAGTCTGCCAGTTTTCTTAAGGCTAACATCGAATACAATCATACGTAACAATTATAAACAAACAATCAACCCATAATCAAATTCTAGGTTTCACTACATCTAAGCAAACACAATAAAAATCTAGCCTAGCATGTTAAAGAGAAGACAAGCGTAAGATATAATCACACAACACATAGACATATTGAGTGATTTGGATAAGAACTTATCTTCAATTGAACATGGAAGAATCAAGGGGTTGAAACCCTTGAAAAAGCTGTAAAATTCGTCTTAGGGTTTATGCCCTAATATCCCATACAAAGTTCCACCCTTAATGAATGAAAATTAGAAAACTATATATAGACTTTACACCTTAACGGCGTCATGTGTTAACCTCTGACGCCGTCAACTCGCCGCCATGATGAAATTCGTATTGCCTAGATCCATTTCTGACGCCGTCATGTAGAAAAATACTCTAGGCCGTCACGTGTAATTGGACCCTGACGGCCTTGGTGACGCCGTCAGGCAAATAAGCTTAAAAACATTCTGGATCGTCACGTTATAATTTACAGATCCACCTCTTTTGTCAATCTTGACGCCGTCACATGTAATCCCTTGACGTCGTCAGGTACTATTCCATCAAGGAAATTTGAGACTTTGCCATTTTATTCACTTTTATACTCCAAAAACGTCTAAAATGCTTCCTTTTCCAGATTTCTCCTCAAAAGTACCTAAAATGACAAAAGGAACAATTTAGGGCAATATTTGATCAAATAATCTCGAATTCGGGCTTAAATGACCGCTTAAAAGCGGTACACTTTTCGCCTCTTCAGGAGGAAACACTGTATGTGTTGAGGGAACTAAGGGAACAAGTCCAAGAGTCCCTCACATCAGTAGGTTTGAAGCCCACAAATAAATTCACTAAATCATCGAATTGTGCCTTTTCTATGCCATCTCTTGGACTTCTACGCCATGCTCAAACATGTGATGAGAGGTCCATTAAGCCCCCACTAAAGCATCTCTCGAATATGAAGCAGTCTTTGTGAGTTTTCAAAGCAAACATTCTTGGAAACAAATACATAAAATTAGATGTCCCAAACCAACAATCATGCCAAAATTTAAACACTGAACCATCACTAATTTTCTTTAAGAAAATTGAATCAAAGTTAATGTTAACCTTTAAGAGATCCTTGTTTAGGCCGTAGATCTCTTTCCATGTGCTTACATGAGAATGATGGATAGGAATAAAGATATTGGTTTCAAGACGTCCATGAGTACCATAGATGGAAGTGATGACTTGGTGCCAAAGAGAGTTATTTTCTGATTTGAACCGCCACCACCATTTAGTTAACATGGCAAGGTTTGAAGCAAGTAAACTACCTATCCCAAGGCCACCACAATATTTTGAAGAACACACTTGCCTCCAAACTACCCATATCAATTTTTTATTGTCTAAAGAACCTCCCAAAAATAAGTTGCGCCTAAGCTTTTCAAGATAGCTAATTACACATTTTGGAGCTTTGAATAAGGAGAAGTAGTAAGTACCAAGAGCTCCAAGAACGGATTTAAGAAGTGTAAGTCTTCCGCCAAACGAAAGTGACCTTACTTTCCAAGAGGAGAGACGATTGTGAAACTTGTCAATAATCGGCTTCCAATTGAAACTTCTATTCATGTTTGCACCAATGGGTGTCCCAAGATAGGTAAAAGGCAAGGAAGAAGGTTGACAACAAAGGATTGAGGCAAGAAAATTAGTATCGTCCATAGTAGCCCCAACTCCAAAAATCTTACTTTTAGAAAAGTTCACTTTCAAACCATTCCCCAAAATTAAAGCATCACCCGCAACTTGGAGGTGAGAGATCTCAACATTATCAAGGCCTACTTTAACCCCTTTGAAAATATATTTGGCTTTTTCTTCTAAAAAGGTGACATGAAGAGCTTCATCTGCCAAAATGAATAAGAAAGGAGATAGAGGGTCTCCTTGTCTTAACCCTTTATGGATTTTAAACTCTTTCGTAGGTGACCCATTCATGAGAATCGAGGCATAAGCCGAGTTGAGACACCCTTTAATCCACATTCTCCATTTTTGACTGAAACCCATTTGCATCATGATATTTTCCAAAAAGTTCCAATCCAGTGAGTCAAAGGCTTTTTCAAAGTCGACCTTTAAAAGGAAGAGACGTTTTTTCTTCTTTTTACCCACGCAATAATTTTGTTGACCATAAGAGGTCCATCAACAATTTGTCTCCCTTTTATGAATGCCGTTTGAACCTCACTAACTACCGAACCGACTTCTTGAAGTAGGCGATTTGCAAGAACCTTAGTAATCACTTTATATTGACAACCAATTAGACTAATTGGCCGATAATCCGAGGTGTGAAGTGGGTCTTGAATTTTTGGGACAAGAGCAATAAACGTTGAGTTACATCCTCTTGGAATGAATCCATCCATTTCGATTTTTTTACCATCTCAATAAAGTCTTGGGTTAATGGCATGTAATAGCAACGTACTTTCCCATTTGTGCCATTATCTGATACGAACCCAAAATAATACAACAATACCCATCCAACTTTAAAAATTTTGTTTCATTATCAGATATGAACTTTAAAATATCAGATATCAGATACGAACTTAAAAAAAAAAATCTTTCACTAGCAACGTACTTTCCCATTTGTTCAAATATCAGATACGAGCTTTATTTTTTTTTGATATTTGAACAAATGAGATAGTACGTTGCTAATGAAAGAATTTTTTTTAAAAGTTCATATATGATATTTGATATTTTAAAGTTCGTATCTGATAATGAAATAAAATTTTTAATGTTGGATGGGTATTGTTGTATTATTTTGAGTTCGTATATGATAATGGCACAAATGGGAAAGTACGTTGCTATTACATGCCATTAACCCTAAAGTCTTTGCCAATTAAGTCCCAGTGTTGCTTGATAAGTTTAAAAGTGAAGCCATCGGGACCTGGTGCTTTGTCCCCACCACAATTTCAAACTGATTCTTTAATTTCTTCACATGAAAAAGGTGAGTCGAGTAAAGAGATTTCAAGATTAGAAAGGCTTTTGAAGAGGTTGCTATTGAAGGAAGGTCGATTAAGGTAGGCGTTTGAGAATTTATTTTTATGGAACTAGAAGATGTGATTGATGATGATGGGTGGATCCAAAACCCATGTCCCGTTTAAGGAGATGCCATGAATTCTAGACTTGGAAAATTTGTTGTTTAAAATCCCATGAAAGAACTTTGGGTTTTCATCGCCATCTAACGCCCATTTAACTTTAACTTTTTGCATGAGATCAAGATGATTGGCATGATCAAGATCGTCAAGTTCTTTCTTGAATGAGATACGATCAACAAAGTCTTGGTCTACTAACTGGTTGTTCTCAGCTTTGATGTCAAGAAGGTCTAACTTGAGCTTCAACTCACGGATACGAGTAGTTTTACGGAACAAAATATTTTCACGCCAAGCTTTAAGGTGTTTTTTCAAGGTTTGCAACTTATTTTTTAAGAATGATGGCTGGGTAGATGGTGTTTTTGTCTACTATGGTGTTGGGGGGTGTTAGTTTGGTTATGCCAAGCAAGGGACAAAATGGTGGGGAAGTCACCATTAAGGAGCCATGAGTTGAAAAATTTTAAGGGAATAGGACCAAAGTCAACAAAGTGATTTTTCAAAACAAGAGGGCAATGATCAGAAAGTTCACGTCAGAGAGCTAAAACTTGAGCATTTGGACATTTGATAATGAAGTGATGCGATACCAAAATGCAGTCAATTTTGCTAAGCTTGGTTCCAAATTTATTCATTCTAGTGAATTTTCTCCCACTCATCGGGATATCAAAAATCTCAGCTCTATTAATAAACTCGTTGAATAAAGCAACGCCATGTTTACTAAAAATAGTTCCCATTCTTTCTTGTTCACAATGAACCTCGTTGAAGTCTCCAAGGACAATAAACATACCACTGTAGTTGTTAACCAAGTTGGTAATTTTATTCCAAAGAGATCTTTTAGAGTCAAGCTCTTGAGGGGCATATACAACAATCATCAAACAATCCATCCCAATGTTTTGCCATTTCTCGAAAATGGCAACAAACCCAATTTCATTATCAATTATTTTTTTGTTTTTTAAACAGTGAAGCATCCCACATAGCAATAATACCACCCGAACTACCATTTGATTTCTGAATGCCAAACTCACAATTTTGGTCTCCCCATAACGAGTGTTTGAATCTATGATCATCGCGGATGGATTTTGATTCTTGTATACCGAGAAAGTGAAGGTAGTTTTCTTGCTGAAGTTTGCGTACCCATTTAATTTTGGGAGAGGTGTCAACTCCATTAATGTTTAAGGATGGAAAATCATTGACACTTTTCAAGATCACCTTTATTCAATATGATGGCATTTACCTGATCATCTTTTCGAATCATATTGTAACCAAGGGAAGTGCTTATGTGACAACTGGCAAAATAGGGAGCTATTTTCAAAATCTGCATTACTTTGAAACTTTACGAATACGAAAATGTTTGGAATTTATTTCCATTAAACTATGTCGAATTTGAAGGTGTGATTTGAATATGTAAACTGTGTGTGGAGTTTTATTCGTATCGTGGATTTTATAAGTGATATATATATATATATATATATATATATATATATATATATATATATATATATATATATATATATATGTGTGTGTGTGTGTGTGTGTGTGTGTGTGTGTTGTGAATGTTAATTGTTGCGTTTATTTTGCACTACATTGACTCTGGCACTAGGAAACCTAATAAACTGGAAAATTTTGATTTAATGGTTACGTCTTATATTTTATTGACGTATTTATAATATAATTTCGTGGAAAGACGGTTTTCAAAATGATGGTGCGTGTGTTTATGCATGTTGAGAACTTTTGAAAAATGAAAATATGGACTCGGGAAATGAGGGTCGGGAAAGTTTGAAAAACTACATAATGGTCCCTTCGTTAAAAACCGGCCCCTCTCTCTTTATTATTACTCCTTATTTTGTTTGAGTAAACTAGTATATGGTCCTTGTGATAAACCTGGAAAACACAAACACAAACAAACATATCAAAACCCTAGCCGCCACTTTTTTGGCCGGCCACTACCACGACACCGTCGCCACCTACCACCCACAACCACCTCAAAATCATTCCCCACTACTAGTTCTATTAGACCTACTTGTTCACACGCTAGTTTATTGATTTTTGAAGATTTTTCGAGACCTTTTCTTGTGATATTGAAGGTAATACGAGTCACAAGAGTATTGTGACTCAGTTGGTAAGAAAAACGTGACTTGTGAGTCACGGGGTTGTGTTTTTGGTGGGGTTTTGATTAAAAATGAGAGGTATATGTGGGCTCTTGAATAAAATGTGATAATAAACTAGTTTGGTATCCGGGTTTTCTTGATTTTGTGTGTGGTCGAGGCATAACCGAGAGCTCATGCTCTCGGCTTGTGCCATTTCGGGCTTATATGACTTTTCTTGATGATTTGGTCATGAGGTGATGAACATGAGGGTGTTTGGGTATGTATTTTGATGATTTGATTGGTTTTGGTTAAGAGATACATATATTGTTGTTGTTGTGGTGATACTGAAGGCCCAAAGGGTCCGTTGTGTTTGATGTTGAGCTCGGTTGAGCCTAGCCGAGGCCTTAATGGTCTCGGGGTTGGGTCCTCGTGACTCGTGGAGTAGCCGAGACCCAAGTGGGTCTCTCGGCTCGGGGTTTGACTTGGTAAGTCGACCCGGATTATATGTATTCTTAATGTTCTTCTTGTTATTGTTGCTATTATTGTGATTATTGTTATTTGCTGTTGTTGTTTTTGTGTTGTTGGCCGAAGGAAAAAGAAGAGACCGAGACCTCGTAGTCTCGGCAATGGATTGATATTATAATTGTGGAGTTGTGTTGACGAAAGGGAATGTGGAAAGCGATTGTGATACGGTTATTAGATTGACGGAGATAGGTTAGTTGGGTACCGTAGTCGGACCCCATTGTTGTAGTTGTTGAGTGGATTTGGTATTAGATTGATGATAGAGTATGGATTTTATTGATATATTATTGGACTTGTGAGCTTGTGCGAGTCGGGGTCACCTTGACTTGCTAGTCAATGGTTGATTTCGACAACCGCCTTGACATTTGGATTTGGACAATGAGCCGAGAAGCGATGACTCGGACATGTGACTCGTATTTTATAACTCAAAATAATTAATAACTTCACGAATAATAAAACTCGTAACGACTTATATATCGATATAAACGTTCATATAAATATATAAACGTGAAAACGTATATATATTTGTGTGAATGCATATATAATAAATAAGAAAGCACGAGTAACGAAAATAATAACGTTAACGACATATATTAGACTATTAATATTGTATAATATCGTCGAAAACCTTATTATAATTATAAGTGTATAAACGAAATAATAATTGCAAAGTAAATTGTTTTACGAAATGAAGCGAGTTATTTTTGGAAATAAAATGAGACTTGAGAGTCATAAAATATTCGAGGGCACTTGAATCCAAGTTTGACCATTTTATTATTTGTTGACTATTTGTGCTAGTAACGGATATTTGACGTTAATACACCCGATCTAAATAACTATTTAACTTATTTAGTCGACGGATTAAATAAGACCTATTTAGTTATATCGAAGGGGTTTATTATCGAATAACGTATCCTACGACGCCTTAGGTCGTGGTAGGAGTTCGGGATGATAAGTTAAATAAATATTCTGTGAAAGTTTATCAAATTGACGAATTCGATAAGTTTGACGATCTATTTATAAAACGTATTAAACTCTAAAACTTACCATGTAGTATGTATGTGCTATGTGATTTAGGACGTGGTATGGTTTTGGAAAATAAGTTAAGTAAATATGTTGTGGAGGATTATCGGGTTGACGAACTCGATAAACGTCGACGATTTATTTAAGGAACTTATTAATCTATGGCTAGACCCATAGATTGTTATTATTATTTTATGTTGATGGTATGTTACATGGATCTTGTTGAGTCGACACACACAAACAGATACTAAACGCTAAAACAAATATGAGAAACGGATTTTGGAAAGTAAAATGGAATACGTTCGGGATTGGGAATAATTGATTTTGAGAGTATGTTTCTAAGACGAGTTTACATTATTAGGAAGTGCCGAGTCCGTAGTTGCTGCCGTCTGAGTAGCGATAATTCTTGCTTCTATCGATCTTGAGTTAATATCTGGAATGAGGTGAGTCATAGCCCCACTTTTACTCTTGAATACTGTTTTCTAATCTTAGGGTGAGAAAACGTGCAAATTGTTTTATGTGGACTATTTGTGATAATTGTTTTTGATACTTGCTATGCCTATAGACTATGTTAATTATATTGAGCATGTCGCCATGGGGTGAGCACTTTGTTTATATTAAGATTTTAGCATGTCGCCATGGGGTGAGCAAACCTTATGATGTTATACGTTTAGCAAGTCGTCATGGGGTGAGCATTTCTATATTATGATTGATGATTGTGATTGGTTTTGGGCTATAGTGTGCACCTATAGGGGTTGTGTTGCGGATTGAGAACTAGTCTAGCATGGCAAGGGTTTTGCGTATTAGTCCACTTGTGTGATTTAGTCTAAACCTATGAACTCACCAGCGTAAAGCTGACTTTTAGCGCGTTTTCTCAGGTAATTACGTGATGCATGGAATGCTGGATTGGAATGCTGGGCATGGCGTTTTGGCTAAAGGATCTACTCTAAACTCTGATATTTTGTTCTGGACCTATGTTTGAATTTACTTTTGGGCCTTACTTTGGATAATTGGGATGAATGTAAACTTAAAAACCATGGATGGTTCTATTTTAAATTATCTTTACATTATCTCGTTTCTTTATGTCTTGTGATGCATACCAATCCTGTAGCACCCCGAAAGCTTGAATAGTCTTCCGCTGTACCAAATTTTGAGGGTGTTACAGCCTACTTCTATGGTTTTAGTGATTTCATTGACTTTATTGGTAGAGATGGAAGGTTTAACTTTCGGAGGCCTAAGGTTACATATTAAAGTGTCCAAATCATTATTGCTTTCTAGGGGTGTGTTTGAACCAGAATTAGTAGGAAGAACAAATCCCATACAATCTGCTTTTTTCATTGTTGATGCAAAGCCCTGTCATATCTTGGAAACATTGAAGAATACGAATTAGGTTATGTGCATTTGATAGAGACCATTTTTCGATGAATAGTGCATGGTCTGCATACTGAAGAAGCGAAAGGTTTGATCCACCACCACCGAGGGAAAGACCTCAAAAAATACCCTTATGATATGCTTCCAAAGTGAGAACTTGAAGAGCTTCTATAACCAAAAGGAATAAGAAAGGAGATAGATAAAGGATCTCATGGTAGCGGATCTATTATAAAGGGAGCAAAGTTTAAAAAGTATGAAAAGTAATCTGAACAACCAACGCCACCCAAACATATTTCTCTGAACCACCCAAAAAAACATACACTCACCATAAGTGCATCGTCACTTATTACCCTCTTTCTATTTATCATAATATTTCTCTCACAACCACAAAAAAAAACACACACTCACCATCAAATCTACTAACACTGAACAACCAACACCACCATCAGATCTGATACCACCGTCATTAATATGTGTAAATACTTGAAATTATATGACCGTCTTTCACTCTGTTATGAGTCAACACCCGTGTTTTGTTATAGCCAAACGTCTTTGTATGTTACTTGTTATACATTTTTATTTTGAAACATACACTATCTTGTATTCAGAGGCAATACCCTGTTTGTGGCTTTGTGCTTATGCAGAAACCTGAAGCTTACATATGATTAGAATATTCTTATGATGGGAGTATCTTTGTCTGAAATGTTGTTTATGTACTTGTTTTATTGCTTGTGCTGCAATAACAGATTTGTGACATTGTATGTTCTGATGTGATATATATTGCGCCAACTATGGTAACTTACTACACGAACCTTAGTCATACCATTCTGTCTCGCTGCTGAACAAATATCCACAAGGTAATTGTTCATTAGAAGCTTATATGTGACATCAAAAATAAAAATATCCACTTGCCCAACTTTGTATTTTATTCGCTTTATTTTTGATAATGTTCATCAGTTCATTAATTAGTTTTGGTCATCAGTTAATTTTGTTCATAGTTATTTTTGATAATGTTCATCAGTTCAAGTTAGTATTGTTCATCAATTCATCAATTTTATAATAAAAACACAATGTTTATCAGTTTATCAGTTATTTTTTGATATTGTTCATCAGTTATTTTTGATAACGTTCATCAGTTATTTTTTATAATGTTCAGCAAATTTAAAAAAAAATAACGTTCATCAGTTATTTTTGATAATATTCATCAGTTATTTTTGATAACGTTAATCAATTATTTTTTATAATGTTCAACAGTTTTCAAAAAAATAACTTTCATCAATTATTTTTGATATTGTTCATCAGTTATTGTTCATATTTAACGTGTGATATCTCACTCATATCATATCGGATTTGAGTGATTCAAATTTCTAGGTAAAAAATGGCCAAAAAGCTACAACTTTCGTGTTTTAAGTTTCGCAAAATTCGGTCTTTAAACTAGACAAAATTAGAGCCGAAAATGATGAAAATTAGAGCCGAAAATGGTAAAACTAGCTGTAAGTTGTATGCTGTATACTGTAAGCTGTTAACTGTAAGCTGTAAGCTCTAAACTGCAAAACTGTTAACATGAGCTACAAGCTGTATTTTTTTTTCTTCAATAAAAGTGTTTGGTAAGTTAGTTGTTAAACGTAATTATAAGATGTAAAATGACATAAAAGGACATATTTATAATTGTAAACAAATGTTTGGAGAGTATATCAATAATTTATAGTTTTAACAGCTTCAAGATGTTTAAAAAGCTTCATGAATAAGCTTTTCATTTATGAGCTATTTGTTTGAAATAAAAGCTTTAAGTTAATGTATCCAAACAGAGCTACTTATTTTAGAGGAGGTTATTTTTGTAATAAAAAGCTAACAGCTCCCCAAAAAGCTCCTGCCAAACATGCCCAAAATGTTGAAAAAAATGTTGCGATTCATCATAATATCAAATTAAAGAGAATTAAATTTAAAAAATTATGATGAAATCGGTGTTTTATAAAAGTTTGTCGTTTGAAAGTTATTTATGTTTGAATTTTTGGGGTGGAATAAAAAAACGCTTAAAAGGACCAAAATGAACCATAACCGAATTTAATAAGAAAAAATTGGAGGATTAGGTGGGAGACACGTGACACTAGATGATAGGCTTTCTAGACTTTTTAATTTTTTTCACTTTTTAGTGGATCGCATCTCATGATCTCTTTGGACCTCTTTCCGTATAGAATTCTTGAGTGGGTGAGCCGTTGACTAAAATGGAGATTATTGTAGATGTTAAACAACCTTTTATCCACTTTCACAATTATATATATACTAAAACCCAAGAGGTTACTGTAGCAACAACAAAAGGGCAGTTTTTTACTGTAGCATTACGTGCTTCAAAATGTTGTGCGAAACAGTTGGATGAACAGTGTTTCAGCTACAGTAACATTAGCTTCAAGAAGTTGTACATCACAGTTGTTTCTACAGTACTTTTTATAAAAAAAAAAATAACTAAAAAATAAAACTGTATCCAAATCCAAATACCAACATCGCAACACAATTCCATAAATAAATCACAACAAGGGTGTCCATCCCCACCCTGTACCTACTGTCGAGAATAAGACAAACCAAACGGCCCAAATAATACTCCAAATCACCAATGACATCATGAAACAAAAAAGAAAAAATAAGGAAACACATGAGTCAACTCGGTGGGTTGACCGAGTCAACGAGTCGCCGCAAGAAAAGATAGATCCACACGGTTTAAGGTTAAAAACATTTATAAAAGTGATTTTAGTAAAAGATTTAAGCAAATAAAATGATTTATAAAAAGTTTATAAAACTAGGGTTTCGAATAAAAATCAAAATAATAAACGGAGGTGGCGCGTGGGTGGTTTACCGTCGGTAACAAGGTGAAAGGAGGTGGTGGTAGTCTTCGGTGGTGCACGGCAGAGGTGGTGGTGGCGCGTTGATGGTGCTACGGTGGGTTTCACGAGGTCAGAAGCTCCAGAAGTGAAGGTGTTACACGTATCTACAATTTTCGGTGATAAAAGAGTCTAGCCGGAAAATTATTCCGGTGACCGGCCGGAATCTGCTGATGTATTCGCCGGATTTTATGAAGATACCGGCGTGGTGATAGAGAGAGACTATGGAGTGTGTGTGTGTGTGTTTTAGTATATAAATGAGAAAATGGTAATAATGGGGGTATATATATGAATAAAAAGTCTAGGGTAGTTTTGTTAATAATGAAAGTGTAGGGTGTGAAATGAAAAGTAATACAAGGGACTAAATCTTACAACGTAGGTAAACTTCTCGCAAAAACGCTTCGGAGCCCAAACGACATAGCAAACAGACACGAAAAATTACGAAACTTGCGCCATTGTTCACGAAATCATTTTTCCCATCAAATCAAGCATAAACTTCGTGATTGAGTAACGGTGTGGCGGCGGCAGTGGATTGGCAGCGGCAGTGAGGGTGTTTGTTAATAATTTTGTTTCATGATCGTTTTATTTCAATTTTAGAAAGTTATAAACATTAGGTAAAAAAAAAATAAATAAAAAAAATAAATAAAAAAATAAAATTCTATTACAAACAATGTAAACCAAAAAACATAAAATGTAAAAATACGATATTCCAAAACACGCCCGCAGCATCGCGCGGGTTTACTCACTCGTTTTGTACCAAAGCCCATCTGTTCCATAATGTTAACAAAAAAAATCTCATTTTACACTATCAAATTAAAAGCCTTTCCAAAATTGATTATAAATAGAAGAAGGTTGATGTTGTTGCTTGTTGCTTTTAGCATAGGACACAATCTCGTTTGCGATGACTATACCTTCAAGAATTTGGCTGCCTTTAATACGAAACTAAGCATATTGTTCGTCATTGAGGTTACAACAATATCACAAATACAAAACCAACATATATTATTGTTAACTTGTTATAAGAGTGTTACATGTATGGCCACGACTAAAACATGCAAAATTAATTAAGTAATAGGAGTATTATGCTTGTTCAAAGCGGCAGTTTCATATACTTTTCGTTTGCTTTTTAGTTTTTGACAATTTCTAGTTGTTAACAAATGATTTTCAGTTTTGAGTATTGGAAGAGGTAGAGTGCGATGTGGTTAGTTAAGTTGGTGTAAAATAAGGGTAATGGAGATGGAAGAAAATTCGAATGATTTCTGAATTCGATTGTTAGTATGTGTGTGTTTTTTTAGTAGACAATGTAATTAGGTTTGTGTATCTCTACTACATATCATAATGAATTTGAACTTTCTAATAAAGGAAGACTTAAAAAATTCACACAACACACTTGCTTATTATAGAAGAAATTGTCTTATACTTTGCTATGAAATCAGTACATACACATAAATATAAGTTACGTTACACATTAAAAATTAAACGTCTTTAATTCTATAAACTTGTAATAGCCCTCTAATATTTATACAACTCATTGACTTGGTGTTTATGTATTGTGTTCGGTTTTGCATCTAAACATACACCGTTGGAGCAAGTTTGCTTGCTGCTCTATCCGTGGTTTTAGAGTCTCTCACCAACCTTTGTGTGAAATTTGTGAACTGAAGCTCAAGAGTGATGATTCAGGAGTTTGGGCAAGTTGGAGGTTTCTCCATGGAAGATTGATGGAAGTTCTACGATGGCTATGTTCTTGGTGCTAATGTTTAATTCCTATTTTATTCACTTGTATAGTCATTATAGTGGTAAGTTGTATTATGTAAGTTATAAGAATGGCGTGTCATTCTTATATGAGAGTCTGTAAGTGTCCTAAGGGACTGAGATGAGGGAAGTCACCCTCATCCTTTGTACTTCAATGTTTTTTGGCGTAATATATTTTACCAGAGTGAATTAACCCTTTTACCAAAAAAAAAAAAAAAAAAAGACTCATTGACTTGTAACAACCTATTTCAACTATCACTAGTAACAACCCTCTAATATAAAAATAAATAAATAATAAATAAAATAAGTGTTCTCTTTCTTCTTTATATAACCTCTGTCTAACCTAAAACACTTTTGCCACCACCTTTGTAAACAACCTTTGACTGCAATGCCTCATCTGCTACAGCCGTCTCCGCCATCAGCTATGCCACCTCTGTCCCTGCCATCACTTCCATCGCCACCATCATCCGCAAACTATCACAAGTTTGTTATGTGTTGGTGGTTTTAGTTGTAGATTTGGTGGTCTTTTTTATAGATCTGGATGTTTTGGTGATAGACCTGGTGGTTTTACTATTTTTCTTTGTGGTTTTACTATTTTTCTTTTTGCAAATGGCACTATCACTATATACAACTTGTGACATCCTTCTATGGCTTTTGTAAAGTATTGGTGATTCAAAATGACGGATTTATTATAATGATGAGTATATGCAGATGGTAATTATCTTATAACCATGTATATAATACATATAAAGTAGTGATAAATAGACCTAATAAATAGACTTACAAATAGGCATAATACATTCATATTTTGACAAGTGTTATAAACACATTTTCTCTCATCATTACTAACCAATCAATTTTTCATTTTCACCAATCACATTTGTATGTCTATCTTTAGGTCCATTAGTTAGGCCTGCAAATCATTTTTCATATATATAAATCATGCTATTAGATTAATTCTATTTGTGACTATTTTCTCACCCAAGCAACTTTTCACTCATCTTTCTACTCACATAATTGTAACACTTGTAAAAACTATTTGATGATACAAGGAGCAAGAGGGGGTGTTTGATTGATGCTTAATATTTTGGGTTAGCATTGAGTGCGAAATACCTAAATCGGGCAACATGCAACGTGTTAGACTTGGAAGGAAAGGCACCTTTGAATGTTTAAATTGGCGCTAACCGATTCTTCCAAATATGGTCCCTAAAGGCTAAAACCATCCGGCACTTGAAATTGCAGTCTTTGTACTTTTTTTTCCTTTCATGTGTCTCTTTTTGTAAATCACTTTTAATTCCATGTTCCTCTCCTCTCTTTAATTATATGTTGCTTGTCGTTTTTTTTATATGGACTTAACCCGTATATTTGTAATAATATAAAATGCTATAAGATTTTTAAGCCTTTATTTAAAGTCTATTGAATTTAATAAGGACTAATTATCATATCTATTACTGTATTTAATATTTTGTCATGTGTTTTGTAATTTTAGGTATATCACTGACTTATTTGTCTATTACGGACTACAATATATGATGGGCCAGTCATAAATCTTTCAGATAAGTCATTAATTTTTGAGACGTCAAATGTGACTTCTACTATTACAATAAAGTACTACAGTACACCTGATTGTTAAGAATATATCGTGGATCATTTTTGTTACTTTCACGTTAATGATTTAGTTCGCGATCATATTCAGTGTCCTCACGCTAGTACACTAGTGTAGCCTTTTCTTTTTTTTTTTCAATTCAAAAGAAAGCCAAAAGAAAAAGCAATATTACAAAACGCTTATGTGTCAATGGTAATCTTATTGTATCAGAAGCTCTCCGAACAATGGTTGTGGGTTAAAGTCGTGTTTAAAACATGTGGGATAGATTTATTGTGAGATAGTTAGTTTTAGTTCTAATAAAAAATATTACAATATTTTTACAAATATCTCATATATAATTTTACAAAACCATTAATAAAGCCACAATACCTCTTCTTTGTTAGTATTTACCTGGGAAAATTCTTTCAAAACGTACCATACTTGTCAAAAAAATCACTTTTGAGTAACGTATTTTTAATTTTTGTTATTGTGGTGCTAAACTTTCATTTTTAGCCTCTTTTACGTACTTTGGGACATTTTTATGACATTTTTGCCCCTGGATTTCAAAATAATTGAGGGGCAAAAATGTCCCAAAGTGCGTAAAAGAGGCCAAAAATAAAAGTTTAGTAACCCAATAAGGAAAAAAAAAAGTTTGATACTCAAAAGTGATTTTTTTGACAAGTATGATACGTTTTAAAAGAATTTTCCCTATTTACCTCTACAAATTATAAAAAACCCATTAATCTTGGGTATATATATTTTGTTGGAAAGATTTAATCTTATTCTTGTCGTTGTCGTTGGAGCTGTTTCCCGATCACCAAATTGGTCATCATTTTCGCCAGAGATGCTTCATCTCATAGCCACATCTGTTTCGACGTGTAAAAGCTAGCAAAAGAGGATATATAGAAAGTCAAGTTCGACATGTAAAAGCTGTTAAGTGACATTCAATAGGAGAAATAACCTTAACCTGCTATAAATACCATGATTCATGGGCTAAGTTTTTGGACCTAAATTAAACAATTCCTTAATTAACTAACTTTGCACTTCAGTCTCTTTTAGGTAGCTTTATTTCTATTGTATCAATGGCTATGTCCATTTTCAGGGCCGTCTCATGGATTTCGGTGGCCCCGTGCCACACCACAAAGAGGCCCTTAAAAACACATACAAAATAAACATATATCACTAGTGCGTGAACTAATTAAACTCAAGCCTCATGTTGTGTATATACATATATATATTAAAGTGCATAGAATTTTGTGGCCCTCGTTAAGCGGTGGCCCTGTGCAATGGCATCTCTTGCACTCCCTTAAAGCCGGCCCTGTCCATTTTACATACATTTACCACGGCCCTCCCTTATTCTAGAGAATGCTCGAAAATCCAACGTCAAAAATCATCTTCAGTCATATGCTCTAGTCGTCGAGACTACATACCAAATCAAATTCAAGATCCTAACTATGTTCGCATATTTGATACCACTTTACGCGATGGTGAACAGTCTCCCGGGGCTACCATGACCCCTAAACAAAAGCTCAACATTGCACGTAAACTTGCTGAGCTAGGTGTTGATATTATTGAAGTAGGGTTTCCTGCATCCAACAAAGCTGATCTAGAAACTGTTAAGTCAATTGCATATGAGGTTGGGAATGAAACAAAAGATGAAGATGCCCACGTCCCGGTCATGTGTGCATTGGCTAGGTGTACCAAAGAGGATATTGATAAGGCGTGGGAGTGCTTGAAAGATGCTAAGTTTCCAAGATTACATGTGTTTTTAGCAACGAGTGATATTCATATGGAATATAAGCTAAGGATGTCGAAAGAAGAAGTGATTGAAAAAGCAAGGACTATGGTGGCGTATGCTCGGAGTTTGGGTTTTATTGACATTCAGTGTTGCGCAGAAGATGCTGGAAGGTACGACTTTATCAAACCGAGTCATTATTTGTGGTTTTGTTTTTCCATATAATTAAAATACAATAAGTTGTTTTGAGTATGACAATGGCTTATGGTTTAACAAGTACCAAAAGCTATTTCATATAGAAGTTATGATTGATAAGCTTATCTAAAATATTGAAGATATTTTTAATGCTGTCTTTACATTTCAAAACTGGTATACAATACACTACTTTAGTACTCCTTTCGTCCAAAATATGAAATATGTGAATCGGGTCGAGTGTTACAACAATGCTAATCGAATGAAAATTTTACGAACCCCTATTTCGAAAAAGATGATATGACTTGTTTCTTATAACCAGTTAACAGATTGCAGACAGAATTTCTTAATTACTAAAATGATCCTCACAAGTCAGAGCTGAAGGTTTATATTAAGTTTAATTTGTTAACAGATCGGAGAAAGAGTTTCTATAGGAGTTCCTGGGTGAAGTTATTAAAGCGGGTGCAACAACCCTTAACATTCCTGATACCGTTGGCTTTAACTTGCCTCGTGAGTTTGGCCAACTCATTGCAGACTTAAGAGCCAACACCCCTGGCATTGAGGATGTCATCATTTCTGTCCACTGTCATAATGATCTTGGACTTGCTACTGCGAATACTTTAAAGGTAATCGTATACAATTGTTATGCACTTCGTTTTTATGTGTTTACTGTTAGAGTTTGACAATCAAATAACATAATATGCGGAAGCTAAGATCAAGTATAACACATATAAAGATTAACTAAAACATAGATAGTAACGTACCCAATGCACTTCAATAAACCTTGAATAAACCCCTTACCGTTTTGTTTATCGATCTCTTGATAATTACTATAGTGAGTAATTACCTCGTTCTTGTACACACAAACTACCAACGAATAAAGGTTTATGCAAGTAAACAAAAACACTTGATTTGGTAAAACCAAAATCGACCCAAAACCTTTTGAGGGTTTGTGTGTTGATCGGCCAAGAAAGAAAAGAAGGGAGAAAAGCTTTTAGGGTTTTGTGTGTGTGCACAAAAGAGATGTGAAAGCTTTACCCTAGGCCTTGTATTTATACCATAGTAATCTTGGGGAGCAAGCAAGGCATGGGTCGACACCCTTGGGCCTTGGATCGACCGGCCATGCACCTACAAGGGTGTTCCGGATCCTTATTGCTTTCCAAATTACATTCTAGTCCTTTTTCTTTCGTTACTAATGATAGTTAGTACTTACATTTAATATTTAACGATTATTAAGTCCCTCAAGTGTATACATAAATATATATACACGATATATATATATATATATATATATATATATATATATATATATATATATATATATATATATATATATATATATATATATATATTAATATACTTTATTCTTTTTTGTAATGTGTGCAATCCTGAGGTCTCGGGTTCTATACTAGTCATTTACATATTATACGTAACTATTAATAGCTCCCACTCGTATATCAATTAATAGTAAAATGACATTGGTTGGCGTCTTGCAACACTCCAACGCCCCCAGTTCGACTCGAGCTAGGTTTCCTGGAAAACCTTTAATGATTCATCATTATTATTATCCTTTCGCTTATAATACTACATTAATAAATATGTGAGGTTCTTTATTAAATTCTGTTTCTCGTCTCTTTATGATTGAACAAAATTATCAAAACATCTGAACAAAATGTCTAAGTGGTCCACACACATCTGTGTGAATAAGACCAAGTAGATCATTAGCCATTTCAATCCTTTTTTTAAAGGGTTTCTTTGTCATCTTCCCAGCAATGCAAGATTCGCACTTATCAAATGATTCATTATTGATCTTTTCTAAAAGCCCATCATGTTGCAGCTTTTTCATGCGATCCTTGCCAACGTGAGCAAGTCGACAATGCCAAAGATAAGACGAATCCAGATCTTTCTTGATTCTCGTATTATTGATGTTATACATTGAATTATTTGTAACAAAAGCATTATCATTATCATTCATATCAATTTCAAAGACACCATTCACAACAATAGCATTAAAATAGAAAAACATCATTTAAAGAAACTGAAATTCCATTGCTAGAAATAGTATGCTTAAAACCAAGGTTCAACAAACATGAAAATGAAATTACAACTCCTATAGCTTCAACTCCTGCATGCGCTCCGTTACCAACGTGCAAGAATTGTTGTCCATAGGCCAGCTTTCTCTCAACTCTAAACCCCTGCAAGGTATTGCAAATATGAATGCCACATCCCGTATCATATACCCATGAATTCAATTTAGGAGTAAGAGTGAATAATTCAATCATAAAGAACGTACCTGATGAACTAGGGTTACCAGCTTCATTCCCCTGCTTCTTGAGTCGCAAGTCATGAATGTAGAGAGGGCAATTTCGCTTCCAATGGCCCTTTTCATGACATTGGTGACAAGCCTGATCCTTCTTGTTTGGCGGATTTACCTTGTTCTGCTTAGGCTGATGTTGCTTCATCTTGGGTTGAGGTTGACAGGCCATGACCTGCTTGCCTTTATTACCTTTCCATTTGCCTTTGTTCACATGCGATTTCTTCTGGATTCTCCCCCCTCCCCCCTGAATTGCCAACACTTGCGGGGTAGGAGCCTTGACCTTGGCTGGTAGACTTTTCTCATAATCAACAAGCAATGCGAGTAATTCTGAGACTGTCTTCCCCGAGCAGTGCATGTTGAAATTCTGCACAAAACCAGCAAAGTCCTTGTTAAGGGCCCTGTTGATCAAGTGCACTTGCACATTCTCGGGGTAACCAAATCCAATTCTGTGAAGCTGATCAAAAGATTCCTTCATCTCAGTCACATAATCTTCAACTGGTTTACCATCACCATGCTTGCAGTTGTGTAGCTTGTCAAGTTCATCATACAATTCAACTGCGGGAGGTTTCTCATAATACTGCTGAAGTACTTCAAGCATATTTTTTGGGAAAAAGTACTCAAACTTCTTTTGTAATGGAGCACTCATGCTAGTGAGCATTAAACAAGCAACCTTTAAACATAGCATGTTTCTCCCTCCACTCCGCCTCAACTGCATCTGTTGCATTAGTAGCAGGCTCAGCTTGACATTCTTCGGTCAAGTAATTGAGCTTACCGGCCGCCCTCAAGACAATTCTGAGCGAACGGTGCCAATCATTGAAATTCTTTCCAGTCAATTTTTCTCTCTCAAGATGACTCTTGAAAGCAGAAATCACAGATGGGTTATTGGGCTGAGCCATATCTACAGACAAAAGTTCAAACTTTAGTATTTTCGATAATAAATATCTTCAAGAAAATAAAATACCCATAGGCTATATTCATATAACCACCAAAATTTTCTTGAAAATCTAGGATCCAACTTTACATATTTCCACCACATCAGTTGATTTGCTAGTGGTGAAAGTACAAAAGATGGTAATCTGTCGAACAATAATTGGCAAACAAGATTTCCAATTCCTAGATCATTTTGGGATTTACATCAAATTGATTCATCAATTTGCCTTGTAAGCATGTTTCATCCCATCACATGTCTTAAGTTCTAGGTCTCACGCACAACTTAATTAAGTCGTCTACCTTAGAAACTGTAAAATTACAATTATGGTCTCAGGCGCTAAAAGAATTTTACCTTGTTATAATAATTTAGCCTAGGTCTCACGTTTACTAAATTAAAATTCCAATTGTTCCTTATAGATAGATGGCATGTAACTTAAATTTTAAGGGTATTCAATTTTTGATATGTTAATCAAAATATGTATAAAGATGCATGCATTCATCTTCATAGCATAATTTTCAAAACCTTTTTATTACTTATTCGTTAAATTAATACACAAATTTTACTTGAGGTTTAAAAAACCCTAAGATGACTTTCTACAAGCATGATTTTAAAAGAAATTCGTTTAAGACGTATTCAAGATTGTGATAACCAAGGAAGACTCTAAGGCTCTTTTCTAAGCCTTCAAATCACGGTTATGAATTTAGTCTTAAAAGAGTTGCTTTTAGAAGCATGTTTGTACAAAACATCAATCAAGCAAAAGTTTATGGATTCAATCTCAAAATCATGTAATAAAGTATGAATCTTGCTAGTCTCGCCTTGGAACAAATTACCATGCGAAGCGAACCGTTGTTGGCATATAAGACTCCGCAAGATTCAATCTTTATCACTTAGGGTTTCACCATTATTAGTCCATATTATTTTCTTTATGAAATTCACCCTTTTTATTGCTTACAACTAGTCCAACAATTAAGAAACAATAAAAAGAAAAGTAATTTAAAGAAAAACATAACAACTAATAATAATTAAAGTAAAACAATTAGCCACATGCATTCCTTATTAGAAAAGATCCTAATAAAATCAAGTCTAGGTATAATCATGCATGTAATCAACTAAGGTCTTCTCCTCTTGATGGAGGAGAGTCACATACATTGATAAATCAATTGCATAGGCCATAGCTAATATACACACCACATAGCATATAAATTGATTTTAATATTTATATGTATTGGAGTCTTCCCCAATTTTAGATCTATCTAAAACATGTGACAAATAAATCAAAACCACAAGATCCATGACTAACATGTATGTTTCATCATGGATAAAACCTAATAATTAGCACATAGGTCATAAGATACGTTCACATAACCGGTTAAAGACCTAGGGTTTCTAGTGATTACAATTTAATCAAGTAAGCCACAAACCCTAACTAGGGTTTTATGTGGAAAATCGACCCCCCCCCCCCAAAAAAAATTAGGGTTAGGGTTTAAATTTTATTAAAAAAATTTTTTAAGAAAAACCCTAGATCAAAAACATGTATCTAAAATAATTAAAGATTCAATTTTTATTACGTTTTAGTAATCAATTACATGTTATACATGGCTCGGGATGCCACTGTTAGAGTTTGACAATCAAATAACACAATATGCGGAAGCTAGGATCAAGTATAAAACATATAAAGATTAACTAAAACATAAATAGTAACGTACCCAATGCACTTCAATAAACCTTGAATCTTGTGTAAATTAGATCAATGATAAACCCCTTACCGTTTTGTTTATCGATCTCTTGATAATTACTATAGTGAGTAATTAACTCGTTCTTGTAAACACAAACTACCAATGAATAAAGGTTTATGCAAGTAAACAAAAACACTTGATTTGGTAAAACCAAAATTGACCCAAAACCCTTTGAGGGTTTGTGTGTCGATCGGCCAATAAAGAAAAGAAGGGAGAAAAGCTTTTAGGGTTTTGTGAGTGTGCACAAAAGAGATGTGAAAGCTTTACCCTAGGCCTTGTATTTATACTATAGTAATCTTGGGGAGCAAGCAAGGTTTGGGTCGACACCCTTGGGCCTTGGATCGACCGGCCATGCACCCACAAGGGTGTTCCGGATCCTTCTTGCTTTCCAAATTACATTCTAGTCCTTTTTCTTTCGTTAATAATGATAGTTAGTACTTACATTTAATATTTAACGATCATTAAGTCCCTCAAGTGTATACATAAATATATATACACGATACATATATCATATATATATTTAATATACTTTATTCTTGTTTGTAATATGTGCAATCCCGAGGTCTCGGGTTCGATACTAGTCATTTACATATTAATATTTATACGTAACTTTTAACATTTACTTGGATGCTAAAGTATGTTGATTCTAGGGGGCGTATGCGGGTGCAAGGCAGATGGAAGTAACTATAAATGGAATTGGAGAGAGAGCTGGTAATGCATCTTTGGAAGAGGTCAGTGAAGGTTTCTTGTTCGTGATAGTTAACAATAATCCGTTCATGTGAAAAGTATTTTTTTTGTTTGTGTCGAACGTAGGCTGTAATGACTATTAAAAGCAAACGGGAATCATTGGGAGGTCTTTACGCCGGCATCAATACAAGACATATTTTCGAGACTAGCAAGATGGTATATAGCTAAGTTTAATTATTTTCTTACGATCTGTTACAACATTTGGTTAGCGCTTGATTCACTTTGCACGACATACTTATGTCATTTAGGTGGAGGAGTCCACTGGAATGCTGGTGCAGCCACACAAGGCAATCATTGGTGCTAATGCTTTTGCTCATGAAAGTGGAATCCATCAAGATGGACTCCTTAAAAACCGAAGCACATATGAAATCATGTCACCGGAAGATATTGGACTTTATCGGGCCAATAAATCCGGACTTATACTTGGAAAACTTAGGTATATATTACTTAATTCCAGTTTGTTATTTTTCCATAACTGCTTCTTTATGTAGTCAAATATTGATCTACGATACTTCTTTTGTTGGCAGTGGACGCCATGCTTTGAAAGCTAAACTTTCAGAGGTAGCATGCTTTTTTTAACTCATGGATTTGCTATATTAACACTTAGCTGTTCTGAATTGGACAAATATCCTATTTTTATCTTCAGATTGGTTACAATATCAACGAAATGGAACTTGATGATCTCTTTTGGCGCTTTAAATCCTTAGCTGAAACAAAAAAGGTAGCCAAAATCATCCATTCTTTTCACGCTATACTTGCGTTATGCCAATGAAAGAACTCTGAACATCTGCGCTTATTCTCCTCGTTTATGTCTCAGGTTATCACTGATGATGATCTCATAGCTTTGGCGTCACATCGAGTTATATAGTTCACTCTGGAGGCAATGCCCTGGCCATATATTCTTGTTTGTAACCCTAGAAGTGGTAAAAATAAAATGTATCAAGAGTGTCTAATTAAAAGAACTAACTAGAAACAATACGTGTAAAACAGTAGCAAAGTTTCGTCCAATGTATTTAAAGCATATAATATTACAACCACCAAATCAGTTTATCAGAATAAATTTGAGTTTCTGAACAATATTTGCATGTCAATTAAATCCTAACTGTTTTGACATGGATAAATTAAAATAACTCGTTGTAGCAAAATAACGCTCTCGGCTCCTTGAATGTATTTCCAAAGCAAAACGAAGATATCATATCTCTTAGCGCTGGTAAATAGCATAACAAAATACCTGGAATTTCAATCCAGTTTAAGCCAACAACAGGCTAGGTATGAACAAAGTTGGTTTCTATATATGCTACTATAATAATAATGTATGTCATACACAATTGTTGCCTCCCCCTTCCTATGATATACTTAATTTGAGAAAAATATCGTCATTAATGTTTACTTTTAGCATAATATCGTTTTGGAGATATCTTAGCTACATTTACCCACCAAAATTACACACTCACAAATTGCAGCACAAAATTTTAGAGAGTTTTTGCTACTCAAAATTGTAGCTAATATATTTCTTATAGTTTTAGCTTTAATTAATTAACTTTAAATTTGTTAATAGTGTAATAACTTTAAATGATGGAAATAGGGTAAGTTTGATCGAGGGTTATTAGACAAAAAAAGTCACTAAAGTTTGCAAAAAAGTTCACCTAAGTCACTAAAGTTTTTTTTGTTACATATAGGTTACTAAACTAAACGGGTTTGTTAGTTGGGTACTCAAAGATTAAAAGTGTTACACAAATGTCACCGCGAGGGTGGTCAACCGGCTGATAGCCGGTCTCATGGCCACGTAGGATTTATTACCGTTTGGGATTTTTTTTGGGTTTATTTAAGCCTAAACTACCCCACCCACCCCACATAACACTTTCCCCCTTTTTTTCCTTCTTCTCCCAAATAATCAGGGTTTCAAAAACCCATATCCACCCAAATCTAATTCTCCAAAAAAAATCCACTAACAAAATGTCGATTCTTTGTGGCTGTGGTGAACTAGCAAGGTGTCGTGCATCTTGGACACAAAAACAACCCTGGAAGAAGGTTTCTTGGCTATCCTAACTTCATGGATGCATCAAGAAATTGCAACTACTTTAGGTGGGTTGATGGCCCCTTAACAAATCGTTGGTATCAAGCTACTATGTTTCAGCAACATGTTAATTTGGTCAATGCACAAGCTCAAATTGCTCAAAACTCAAGAACCTCATTCTACAATAGGATTTTGATTGTTGTCATTAGTGTGATGTTTATTGTTAGGTTTATTTAGGTGATGATGAAGTGTTAGATTGTTGGGTTCTAATTTAGGTTATGGTTTCTTTTTGTAAGGTTGTCTGTTAGTAATGTAGTATTGCCAAGGGATGTTATATTTTGTATCAGTTGTAATCAAATGATATGGCAAGAATGTAAGTTTTTTAACTATGTAATGAAATGAATTAGTTTACATATGATTTGCAAAATTGGACTACATGAGGTAGCATGCATACTGCAAATGCATAAGTTGCACTAAAATGCATACTGTATACTGCAAATGAGGTAGTTTACATATGTCAAAATTGGACCAAATGATACTAATATGCATACTGCATATAGATAATTTGCATTAAAAGTTGACCAAAGTGTTTACATATGGCAAATTTACAAAACAGCCTCACAAGTGGCTTGCCATACAAAATTAGTGGCAGTTATACTGCATATCAGGTCAAGTTCTAATGCATATCAGTAAGTTACCAAATATCCTAAATTGTTTACATATCAAGTCATATGGCAGATGTACAAAATAGCCTCACAATTGGCTAGCCATATTTGAGTCAAAGTTTTGTCAGTCTACTCCAATGAAATAGCATCATCTGGAGTTAACCTTGGTCCAGGTAATGGTGGCTTGTGGAACTTAAGTTGCTTGATCCTCTCTGATTCCCTCCTTATGATCACTAGTGGGGCTTGAACTTCTTCTTCCATAATTTGTTGCTCCTGCACTTCCTCCACTGGCTCTTGAACTGGTTGTATTGCTGCACTGCTTGATGCTTGATTTTTTGATGCCTCTTTCCTTTCTCTAGCTTGCTGCAATTTGTATTGTGCAAGTCTTCTCATAAGTGGTTCCTGCATAGGCTCTTGTTCAACAACTGGTTCATTCTCTGGTGCTTCAGCATGGATTCTACAATCTTCAGGTGTAATTCCAATGGGCCAAGCTAGAACAGGTAATCCCTGAGTGTTCTGCAAATGCTAACAAGACCAAGTTAACTTATATAATAATCTGAACTTTATAAAATTCAAACACAGTTAAATAAAACAGAAAACAAAAGAGTAACTTACCCCTAACATGGCTTCTCCATCAACTGGATCCCAAGAAACTCCATATCCTATAGGCTTAATTCCACCAGGATACCTGAATGATCTTGAACCATCTCCTTTTCCTCTGCACCTAACAATCTTTCCATTGATGGTCCTAAGCCTAGTGCTACTACTACTCCCAACTTGATCACTTGCACTTGCACAATTAACTTGCACAGAACCACCCCTCATTCTCACACCACCACCTCTAATTCTCAAACCACCCCTTATTCTCACACCACTCAATCTCAATGGACTTTGTGTCATCTCTGGTGGTGTCATCTAAAATCCCACTGGAGGTGTTGAAATTTCAACTGGTGCAGACCCAGTTATTGGTATCTCATATGCATCACCTTCTACAAGTGTAGAAGGTGTTTGTGCAGATCCTTCACAAGAAGCTGTTTCATTTATAGAAGGTGTTTATGCAGACCTTTTTTTCTTTCCACCCTTTGTTTGTGCATACCCTTTTTTCTTTGCACCCTTTGGAACCTTAACAGTTTGTGCAGACCTATTAGGGTTTTTGTGACAGCTTCTTTGATTGTGGCTAGTTTGTTTACAAATCTTACAACGATTTGTTTGACATGTTCTATTAATCCTTGTCCTATTTCCACCATCTCCCTTCTCAAAAGCATCCCTTTTTCTCTTATATCTTGGTCTTCCAGGCATTCTTCTCTGAATTGGTGGTAATGGCTTCTGATAATCAGTGGAAGGCCATTGATCCATCTCATTCATACTATCAATGTAGTGACTATAAGCAGCCACAAACTTCTCCTTACTATACCAATGAGATACATAATCTTCTGGATCTTTATTCATAAAGTAAATAGCTGCAAAACCATGTTCACATGGTATCCCATTCAGTTGCCAACCCCTACAACTACAAGTCCTCAACCTTTCATCCACTTTATAACCTTCATAACTATTCCTAACCTCAAACCTACTCTCACCACTTGGAACCACTTTCCAATTCCTACAATTAAATTTTAAACATCTGTTAAACATCTTTTAAGCCAATGAATAAATGAAATTAGAAAGATGAATAAAGTACCTGTGTTTATCTTTTAGAACTTCAAACTTTTTCCTAATGTTAGGACAGATCCTATCAGACCACTTTACATGTTTCTCTCTCATCTTTTGCATTCTTTCCATAATACCAACTATGATGTCCTCCAACATATTGATGATAGGTTTTCTTCTAGCTTCAACAATCAGTGAATTGAAGCACTCACTTATCCCATTTTCCACTGCATCACAACACCTATCTGTCTTAAAAAATGCTCTACTCTAGCTTTCAGGGTTCCTGTCCATCATATGTTTATGTGCTTCTTTGCTGTTCTGTCTAATACAGGTCATCACTTGTTGAAACTTAGCAGGATATGTTGCCTTGGCTGTTTTCCAAAACAGGTTCCTAAATAGAACACCTGTGAACTTTTTCCTGAAGTTAGCATATATGTGCCTTGCACATTGTCTATGCTCAGCTGATGGCATCACATCTTTTGCAGCTTCAATAATTCCTTGTAAAACAAAATCATAAATATAGAAGAAAGGATGTAAAAGACAAATCATGAAATGATATAATTAAAATGAAATTGAGTGTACCTTGTGTTGATCTGATATAATTGTCAAACCTTCACCAGCTTCCATTCCTAAATCCTCAACAAGACACTGCATAAACCAACTCCAATTCTCATTGTTTTCTATACTCACCACAGCCCAGGCAATTGGATATATCTGATTATTTCCATCTCTGCCTACAGCTGATAACAACTCTCCTTTACATATTGTTTTTAGAAAACAGCCATCAAGACCAATCACTCTCCTACATCCTTCTAACCATCCTTTTTTGAGAGCTTTAAAGCATACGTAGAAAGAATTAAAATAGTTCTTCCCATCAGGCATTGTTGTTACACCAAGCTTACAAGTAGATCCCTCATTTGAACTTAGAATCTCAGCTGCATAAGACCATAACATTCCATAGTGATCTTCTAAGCAGGTCTCATATTGCTTTAAAGCCTTGATTTTTCCCCTTCTAGCTTGACTGACACTAACCTTGCATTTATATTTTTTAAGTACTAAAGCCACAATGTCCCTAACTTTTATACCAGGATTGATCAAAATCTTTTTTGCATAATTTCTAGCAATCCAGTTACTTGTTATCAAAGTACCATACTCATATGTCCTAGAACACACATGTTGATCATTGAGTGTTTTGATTTGAAATGACTTTTCTTTTTGCATCCAAGATGCCCACAACTTGAATGAACATTTTTTTTTCTTTATCATCTCTTAAACATTTAGTTAGGAGTCTCTTAGGGTTGTTAACATCATAGTATAACTTACAACCATGTGCCAATGCATAGAAAGCAAGTGCTCTTTTTAATTGGTCAGGATCCTCATATCTTTCACCTAACTGTGGTCTCATGGACTTCCATTTGATATTAGGATCATGGATAGGCCAATGATCACCTATCTTATCCTCATCATCTTTAGGGTCAACATGCACAATTTCTTTCTCAACAAAATCATCTTTAGGCAACCCATTGAAAACACTAGTAAAAAAATTCTCATCAAACATCTTAGAGGCTTTTTTCTTAGGTTCAGGGGCTATTTTCTTAGTCCTAGAAGCTAAGACTTCTTCCTCACCTTCAGACAAATGGTCAACAGATGCGGTATCACTTTCAGTCTCACTACAATAATCAAATACATTATAATCCTCATCCTCTAAATCACTTCCACTATCAGACAAAGGGTCATTGTGCTCAGTAGTTGTGGCATTCAGTTCAAACTCAGAATGTGAGGCATATATGTGCAAAACATTGTCATTGTTAACACCACATTGGACACAAGCATCAAAGTCACTATCAAATTTTATAGCATTCAAACCTAAGTGAAAATCTAATCCACGCACCAAATAAAATAGAGACTTGACAGAACCAGTAAATTCAGTTTGCAAAAGTTTTATAAAACCAGGTAATTCTAAAGAAACAAGATCAACATTAGGTATTTCAAAAAGTATTTCATAGTCATATGAAAGAGGATCTCTTACAAACACCCCACCCCGATGATACTTTATCAAAAAAGATGAAGCTGTAGATGCCGATTCCATCTGAAACAATATCAAACAAGAAATATTGTTAATTTTGTAAAAACCCTAAATTTACAAAACCCTAATTATTTGTTAACATTAAACAATGACTGGGCAATTAAAAAAAGATTAATTAATCACCAACACTAACCTTTTTTGGGGGAGATGCAAACCCTAATCTGACTTGATTATATTAATTTGGATTTGTCGTTTTTGAGAAATTGTTTAATCGAAAAGGGTGGGTGGGGGAGATGTGTTTGGTCGGGTGAAAATGAAATGGGGTTTAGGGTTAAAGCGAATATATATATGTCAAACGAATTAATAAAAAAAGAAAGAAAAAAAATCCACGTTGGCAAGATACCGGTATCAAAGGGTTAAAACATTTGGAGTGACTTAAGTAACCGGTGACAAAACTTTAGTAACCTATATGTAAACAAAAAAACTTTAGTAACTTAAGTGAACTTTTTTGCAAACTTTAGTAACTTTTTTGTCTAATAACTCTTTGATCAAACTTGTCTATTGATGTTCAGTATAGACAACTATGTTAGGAAATACATTGATGTATGAAATCTCGTTTTACATTTATACTTAGCTTTTAACAAGAAATACCAACACTCTTGGCAATGTAACCGGTCGTGTATAGTATAGAGTTAGTAAGACCAGATCGTTTGCATGATCGAACGGAATTGTTTGTAAAGTAAAATAACATTAATTTAAATCAGGGGTTTCGTGTTAGATCCAAGAGATCATGGTCTTAAAGTAATTAAATAACAAAACTAGTAAATAAATGACAAATAATTAAGATAGAGACTAAATCAAGAGGAGAGAAGTAATAGTTCTTCCTCTAAATAAGGTAACGACGTGATATATAGAGTATTTTCTAACTACTTGATTGGCGACTCAGATGTAGTGTAAACCTTGTATTGGGCGCAGTGGTGAACCTAGCCGAATTACTAAGATGGTTCCCTTACTTAGTAATAAAAAAGCAACTTCTCAAAAATCAATCGATCAACCAGGGTCGGATTGTTGACTTATTATTTTGTCATTTATCAAAGGGATCGTATTTGACAATTATCATTCTTCACAAGTAAATATTACATGTTAAAGATTTTATAGGGAGTATAGTTATTTTAGAAGGTGATTTGCATACTCCAAAATTTAATTGGCACACTCTACTGTAATATATGTGCAATTGTTTATTGCAAGAATTGGAGTATGACAATCAAATTTTGAAGTATGTAACTCATTTTTTATTTTATTATTTATTTATTTATTATTATTATTTTTAAGATACATTACTTGAACATACTTGGTTATAAACTCTAAAAATAACTAAGGTAAAAGAAAAGGCCAGTCGGGAAGTGGAAAATAAACCTAAAAAGTACGGTTGTTTCCTTCAAGAAAATAACATTATTATCTGTTTTTAATCATCTGCCCCGAACTCCTTACTCTTTCTTTCTACTTCACCATTCCATCTTCTTCTGCCATTATCTTTCTTTTTCTTACATTATCTTTCTTTTTCTTCATCAAACACCATTGAATCAAATAGGTTCTTATCATCATTTTCAGCTCTTCCTAGTTTAAGGTAGGTCCTAAAAGATTCCATACTCATCTATATATGATTTCGGCTTCTAAGGTGGTTCCCGAAAACCACCTTGGCATAAGGTGGGTCCGCCTCTGATTGGGCACTAAAACCTACACATACTCAATATAACCTTCTAACTCGTTGCTAGTGGATGATATCTTGTTATAGGTCATTCATTAAGTCCGCCAACTAACTTATGTGGCTTGTTTGTGATGCTTTTTTACTCACAACAGTTAACAACTTTTTGAATATTCATTTACCTTCATTAATCTTAAACCTTGTAGTCTACTAATTACCTAGCTAGGATAATTGTAATAACTCAGCCACAAATTGGTATTTGCCATAAGTTATAAACCAAACTAATTACTATCAGCATGTACGCATAATAAAGACAAGCACACATTTGTTTGAATTTTAAAATTTTAATTAAAACACATACAACAATCCTCTTCTCCCATATTGAAAATACTGGAGAAATTAAACGAGCTCTTTTTTCTTTTGGTTTGTGTATCTCCATGAATCTTCTCTCCTAGATCAGGTATTATATAATTCTGAGTTACTTTTGTTCTGTTTATGTTTAGTTATTTATAGTTTTTATCATTGATTTTGTTTTCTTCATTAGAGTAACTCTAAGTCTCTAATTAGTTGCTGCAAAAGTCTAATATTAATGTAAGTTTATTACTCAAAGGAAGGCAATTAAAACAGCCTTACGTTGATATTTGCTGAATTTGTTCTGGAACCTATGACAAATGCTACTTTTTAACTAACATGTCTTGCTTCTATGTTGATGTTGTTGAAGGGTTTTAAGTAGATTGAGAAAGACGTTAATAAAGGAAGAGGTACTTTTGAAGAACTGTTTACTACTAATATGTTTGTTATCATGTGGAGAAGTGAAAAACCCTGATCATTTGTTAATGGTAATTAATTATTGCCTAAACAGGGGCCTTAAAGTGTCACCAAAAGGAAAAATAGAAAATAAATCATAACTCTGGAAGAAGCTTGGATGGAATCCCAATAATCAACTGGTTTAACTTGTGTGCTTGACACAGTGCACATCAGTATTGAGGTATTAAACACTTTTTACCAAATCATGGGACTAACATTAACCATTTTAAGTATTTGAAAGTTGACTAAAACAAAATACTTAGTTTTTTTCCTTCAAATATGCATGAAAGCAGGGACGGAGCTAGGAAATTTATCTCGAGTGGGCAAACTGTATGTATTCACTTTTTACTCTTTTTTTTTTTTTTTTTTTTTTTTTGGACAACATTCCAAATATACCCTCAAAAATACCCTTTAAATATTGTTTTTTTTACATTGTACCAAAATTGGGGAGGGGGCAGCTGGCTACGCTGCCCCTATGCTAGCTCCGTCCCTGCATGAAAGCATCACTTTAAGCAATCTATTATGTTGAACTTATAATTTGGAGTGTATCTCCTCAAATTGTAAGCTTGTACATTTTATATGTTTGATAAATATTGATATGGAGATGAGTCGTTTAGTCGAACTAGGATCAAAATCCATAAAAATAGTGTGTTGCTTGCTAAATTTTTTCTAGAAGGGGCATATTTAGATCGTGTCGTCTAAGGCATCAAAATCTCCGGACCGGTTATGCTATGGTTAAATTTTGATTAATTAGATTGCAAAACACGAACTTGAAGACTACAGCTTCTATAATGATTAAATGTTTTGTACCAGAAAAATTCGTTTTAAACCATGCTCAGTCATATGTTGTCTTTTCTAAAGTTACACTCTTTCTTTTGTTGTCATTATTAGTTAAATTTATATCAGTATCCATTTCTTGAACATTACCAGTACTCAATGTATTTCCTTCCGTATAATCTATTTACACGTGCCTTTTACTACTCTTTTATGTATTCATTTATATTTGAAGTTTAAATTTATTATTAAATCTATATATGTCCAGTTTCTTATATTTAGCTACTGTTATTATGACAAGTATTGACGCCTTTTTAGTTAAAATTGATTTTATTAACCATATATCACAATATATCGGCTTCACTTGAACAATTATATAAGTAAGGACACTTTCACACTTTCAATTAAACATATATTTTATTCCATATATTTAGTCCCTACGGGGGAGCTGATTGGCAGTAAAGCAAGAGCCGTAGGGAGCTGATTGGCAGTAAAGCAAGAGCTAACACCACCCATGCATGGCGTTTTATTTATTTTACATACATAAAGAAACTACATCATGCAGCTGCCGATTCAGAAACCTTCTTTAAAACAAATTCAAAAGACGACACACCGTTAGGAGAAAGATGACTCTCAGTGTAACTCGTGTAGATACCAATTGGTTTGCAAATTTTGAAACCTGCACCACATAAGAAAGGACAGTATTCAAATATGTAGGAATCTAGGAACAAAGGATCCTGAGGTTTTGTGATTCTAAGGCAGCTGTCTGGCGTATTAAAGATCCCACCAGTGGTGATAATGCTAGCAAGTATCCCTATACGACTTGAGACCTTCCATACCGTACTCCCCTCACATTGGTTTACTGTTGGGGATTGAATGGCCAGCGGATATCCTAATTTGATAAGATCCTCTTTAAGATCGACAGGTGTGAAGGTGAAAGGGGTGGCAGGACCAATTTCAAATGGGTTTTGAACAACATCTGCTTCACTGCACGTTTGGTTTTCACCATTAGGATTGACTAACGTCACACTACCCCCAAGAGGCCCCCATATTGGAGGGCTTATGACGTAGAGGCTATCTTTCTCGAGTGGATTTCCTTCTACATCGAACACAAGGGTATCATCGGCCACTCTGGACCTGGAAGATAGTGAAGGTGTGGTGAAGAGGGGGATGAGGGTGAGAGCAAGAAAGAAAGTAGCAGGCTTCATTATTTGACTTCAAATTTGATAGGTGTTTGTGTGCTTTTGGCAAAGGACTTAAGGTTCTATATATAGTATGTCACGGTAGTAGGTGGGAGGTGGAAAATCGATAATTCATTACCATGTTTATATTGTGATAGAGTTCATGAAAAGGACAATTAATGTAAAATTGTATTAGGGTAAACTGTGTGCATATGAAATGGGAAATAGTATTGATCCGATGTATGCAAATAACAGATTAGTAGAATGTTGTATTAATAATTTTAAAAAGTGAAGTAAAATAACATCTAATACCATTTTCTACGGGTTATGAGACTGAATAACTTCTTCAACGGTGTATGAAGCAGGTGAGATGTACACAGCCTTACCCCTACCTAAGGTAGAGATGCTATTTAACATCCGGTCTTGCAAGGAGTAAAGATCAAACCCTTGATCTTTGTCTCAAGTCAAAACGTTTCCATTTGATTCATGTCTTGCTTGTTGTAGTAATTTTCTTCCCTTGAAATTGAAGTATACAATATCTCTTGTTTATATGCTCTCTTTTTGCCATGAATAGCCAAAAATTGGGCCTAGATTTGCAAGTAAAATGAATTTTATATATATATATTTAAGAATTTGGGTGGCAAAAGGTACTGTAGGGTTATCCGACCCCTTCTTAGACAACACAATTTATTTTGGAAGGGGATAACCTTATCACATTTTCTTATTTAATTGCCACAAGTTATAACGTTTAAAACAAATATCGAATTGTTTTTTAAGCCTAATGATATTTTAGACATGCATATGACTTCATTTAGATACGATATTTAAAAGTTAATTACTTTTTTTTTCGTATATATATTATATTCAATCATATTTTAATATATATAAATTTTAAGGTATAGAAAACTCTATTTTTGGTAAATTGAACTTAAATTAAAATTAATAAGTTGTATAAATGTTTTAAGTAGGAAAGTCCAATTTTAAGTAAATGGAACTTAAATTATATTAAATAAATCCTAGAGATTTCTTAGTAAGAAATTTTAATTTTACGTAAACTAAGCTTCTGATTAGTCAACTGAAAAAATTAAAAATTTTCACTGGTTAATTAAGTTTTAGAATAATTGTCTTTTATTAATATTAAGAATGTACAAGTAAGAAATAATAACTATAGTTTATATATCAGAATTTATGATAGATATATTACATCGCGTTTATTTTCCTTTAATATTATTTGCATAAACTTACCACAATAATTAGTTTGTTCGTACAATTATTGAATGATTACAAAATTGCTTGTTTTTACGTTGATTACAAAATTGTTTGGGGTCCAGGCTACGTGGCACATACAATGTTTACAACATGTGATTTTGTACTCTTGTTTGTTTTATCTACGTGATGATAATATGAAGCAAGGTTTTAAAGATCGGATCATACCATGATCGTTTTCGTTCTTACAAGATCGTGATCGTAAGATCAGATTGTGATCTTAAGATCCTACTATAATGTCATTTTCTTAATAGTTTTGTAATATTATACAAATTTACAAATTATTATATATCATAAACACAAAATTATATGAATGTTCTATCGAATAGTTGTCATAAATTATGATTATGAAATGTTTAATAAGAATAACATGTTGTTTTTTAAATTCTACAAAAAAATAATTCAGAAATTTGCAGATTTTTAGTTTGTTATTCGAGAAAAGTATGATTGGATCGGATTAGATCTTAAGATCCTATGGTTAAAATCGAGATCCTATAAAATCTTAAGCTTTCAAAGATCCTGTGTAAGATCCGGATCGTTTTTGCTTTGCAGTATCGTAAAATCGTAAGATCCTAAAATCAGGATCGGGATCCTGACAACCATGATATGAAGAAAGAAAATGTTAGAACATATAATGTTGTGTATGATTTGAATTTATAACAATTGGTATTAAAGAAAATCAAATGTTCAAACCATTTCGGATCCCTTGGCATTGATTGTTGACAAAAAGGCTTCAAAGTTTAAGTCCAAGATCATTAGAAAAACTTTTACTTGCATTTTGAACAACCAATCTGCTTCCTAACAAGCTTCCTAACCAACTTGCTTATTATAGAAGGAAATTAATCCATTGTTATGTGAAAAAAGTTTGATACTCAAATGAACTTAAATCTAAAAAATTAAGATAACATACTTGCTTATTATAGAAGGAATTTTCTTATTTTGTTATGAAATCAAGAGAAAAGTTCAATGTTGATCCAACATTATCTAATGATCCAATGAATCAATCTTGGTCATTCATTTTTTCAAAAAAAAAAATAAAAAAAAATAAATAAACTTTCACCCATTTTTGTTATAAATTAATTATATCGCAAACTGTTAATCGTTACGTAAAACGAATCATACGATCGTGACGAGAATTAAATCATCTTTTTATAAACGGACACTTCGATATTTTCAACGACTTTCTTTTTCGATTTTCTTCCAGTAACGTCTGGAAAAATCCATGTGATTTGTATCACAAATCACATGTGATTTATGAAATCACACATGTGATTTTTCCAGACGTAACTGAAAAAAAAATAATAATCGTCGAAAGTATATCGAAGTGGCCGTCTATTAAAAGATAAAAAAATACAAGTCGTGATGGTGTTTTTTTTAAGTTGACAATTTACCGTTTACAATATATTTTATTTTTAAAAAAGATGTGAAAAGTGGGTCTTTTCATTTTAATAAAAATAAGTGGCTAAGATTGTTTCAATGAATTTATAGATAATTTTGGTTATACATTGATCTCAACTCATGAAATCAATATATACAAATAAATACTACCTGCATCTCATATTTATAGTTCATATTTCCTTTTTCGGTTATCCCAAAATAATTGTCCACTTTCGTAAATAGATAGGGATTATAGATCAAGTTTACCATATTACCCTCATTTGAGGTTATTATTACAAACTTTAAAAAAGTTAGAAATTAATTGGTTAATGGTAAAACTGTCTTTGTGCAAAAAGTAAGCACGAGAAAGTTGTAATGATGATGTTTTTTTTTTAACTGTGTGTTTTTTGTCTGTGGACAATAATTTTAAGATGAAGATAGTATAAGTTACGTTACATCCTAAAAGTTAAATGTCTGTAATTCTATAAACTTGTAACAACCTTTAATATTCATACAACCCATTTCAACCAACATTATTAAGAGCCCTCCAATATTAATATAAATCCTTAACCAAAAAATAATTATAATAAAATACAAAATAAAAACCCGCCGCCTCATCCACTACAGCTGCCTCCGCCTTCAACTATTCAGCTTTGCCACCTCTATCCCTGCCATCACTTTAATGTGGTTAGGCCAAACGCAGTTTCAATAATTTTAAAAGTGCAGACGTAGTTGTGGGAACACTAGTATGCTATTATTGTCATACATTTTCAGAATTTCATGTGTTCTCATGCCAAAGACGATAATTGCACATCAAAGTTTGAATAATGATTTTCTTACACATTCGAAGTTGTACCGGTACCGTCTATAATTTGGTTGAAAAAAAAAATGTAGTTTACTTTTAGAATTGAACCATTAGGTCGTCTCCAACCATTGTCTCCAAACAACAATTAACTTCGTATTTGAAGAACGGAGCATAAAAAACCATCTCAAACCATGTTCTAGAATCGGAGAAAATTTTAATATATTGCTAAAAATGCTCCATGTTTAAAAAGTTATATTCATCCTCCAAACAGTTAATATCCTATTATAAATACAAATTAATGTGAGTAAATTAATCTATTCAGCAAAGATAAATCAAACTATTAGAGAAAGGCTTTGAAGTTAACACTATGTTCTCAAGTTTGTTTTTTTAAAGAAAAAGTAAAGTAAAGAAAGTAATGCAAAGAAAAGTAAAAAAAATGGTGGGTTCTCAACTTTCATCCCGCTTATGAGATGAAACATTATAGAGTAAAAATACAAAGACTTTAATCTCTTTCCTCTTCACTCCACTTTCTTTCCTTTATTGAAAAAAAACTTAAGAACGCAATATTATTTTGTTTCACTCCCTTTCATCTAAAAAAAAAAAAATAAAAAAAAAAAAAAAAACCTTTGAGAACATATAAGTGTTGAGGTTGTAGTTGGAGATGTCATTAATTTAAGGATGGATGTAAATAAAAAGGGAAATGATTTGTGCACCATTTTTTTGCTATACACCACTAAATTATATCAGTAATGCACACAGTACAACATCGTTATGCATAATTTAGTAGTGAATGACAAATAAAAATGGTGTAAAAATCACATCCCAAATAAAATATGTCACTTCACTTTAAATTTGAGGAATTTCTAGTGGATATAGTTGGCGTATTTATTATTATTATTATTATTATTATTATTATTATTATTATTATTATTTCGTGAAAGGCTGGGATTTTATTAACAAAAGCTCCAAGCAGGAGCATAAACAAACAAACGATACAATAAGAAAATAAGAAGTGAAAAAAAATACAAAGGAAAAACAAAAACATTAAAGACATAAAAAGAGCTTGAAAGGCCTAGCAATCAATCGATTCCAATCAACAGGCTTCGAAGAAGAGCGAGCTGATATCTAAGTCCCAGTGATCGTTTGAATAAACAGGAAAATATCCTCATCCTTTATGCTTAAAACCAAGTCTTCCGTAGTATTAACCAATTTATTACGCCATTTCCAAATAGCCCAAAGTGTGCAATGAAAAAAATCCCTTAATAACCTTATTGTTGTTCGAACATCCAAGATTGCAAAATTTACCCAAAGCAATGTCACTGATAAAAAGGGAAGACGTAGGGTTGAGGCAAATTCCACAAAGTCCATATTTTCCAACAAAACTTACCCAAACAATATCACTAACATATAAGTCGTAGTATTTTTAAGTTATGAGAAATGCTAAATCAACCTACTAATATTTTTCACTCATCTTTCTACTCTCATAGTTGTAAACACCTACAAAAATTATTTGATAATACAAGGAGAGTGAATTAGGGGGTGTTTGATTGTCGCTTAATAGGATGGGTTAGCATTGAGTGAATTATTTGATTGCTCACACATATCTCTAATCTCTCTCCCTGATACACCTGTTTCTCTCTAAAATGAGCCATTTCTACACTCATGAATCTTAGCTTCATCGGTCAACAATCCACATCAAACCAAACATCAAAACACAAAACAGCCTCTCGCTCAGCATGCTTGCCCAACACTCTCGCTCGCCCAGCACTCGCCCAACTAGCCAGCCTTGCTTGCCAACACCCAACTCGCCCAGATTTCTCGCCTAGTGTTTAACTTGATAGAACGTATAGCACTCGCCGAGCCCTCGCCGACCACTCGCCCAACCTCAAGACTCGTCTAACACTTCGCCTGGCTCTCGCCTAGTCTCAAGACTCGCCCAAGACTCGCCTAACACTCGTTGGCATACACGTGTATGGTTAAAAAGTAATCTACTAATCAATCTAACAGATGACAATCAACAATCCATTTTCGTAAAAAAAAAAAGTTATGCGACGGTTGGATTCGTAAATAGGTAGTGATTATGGTCTATTGAAAAAGATGTATGCTAGAACCACACAAGATTTACAAAAAAACGTCCACACAATAATGTGGCATGATACTTGGACCACTCACTCTCTTCATTCATAACTTTTTTTTCATAACAAATTATTTTGTTACACATCATTGTGTGAAAGTTTTTTTGTAAATTTTGTGTAATTATAGAATTTCTCATTTAAAAATTTTCCCCTTTATTTAAAGTGTATTGAATTTAGTAAGGCCTAATTATCATATCTATTAGAGTTAATGTCATTTTTCGTCCATGTGGTTTGCCGGGTCAATCAAGAATCGTCCCTGCCATTAATTTTATTCGGGTTTGGTCCCCATTGTTTACAACCCATATGAGTTTGGTCCTTTGACCGTAACTTCCATTTGTTTGACCGTTAAATGCTAGTTTGAAGGCACAAAATGACAAAACTACCCTCACATTATTATTATTATTATTATTATTATTATTATTATTATTATTATTATTATTATTATTATTATTATTATTATTAATTCCAAACACCTACCTTCATCATCAAACCCCACCACCAATCCCCCTCCCTACTGCCACCATCACGGAACCCTCACCGCCACCACCAACCCTTCTCCCTACTGCCACCACCAAGAAACCATTACCACCTACCATGAAAGCCTTACCACACTCTCCTTCTTCCCCACCCACAACTACTAAAATAACTTCATAACCACCTCTTCAATTTTCCAGCGACCAACAAAACAAACACACCGCCCTTTTTTCATTCCCATTTCTCACCCATTATAAATCCTGTAAAATACATTAACCAATTTTAAAACATTGAAAACCCCCTTTAAAATCCCAACAGTACCAAAATTAAGAAGACATAAAATGAAAAAAAGAAAAGAAAAAGAGTAAATCCAAACATCACAGATTGCATGATCGTGGTTGGTGAAGCAAACAGATTTATACATTACATTTCAAAACTACAAACACCCTCTTGAAATTTATACAAATCCAAAACCCCTTGGGATTTTCCAAAACACCCTCTTCAATTTTTTTATACATCAATAAAAGTCATATTCTTCAACACTTTTATAAATAAAAAAAATTGTGTATGAACTTGGGTCTGGTTAATTTTGTGTGGGTTTTGGGCTTTGACGAAGAAGACAACTTGATGTCATAGTGATACCCAATACCCCAAACACTAGATCTGAGGTTTGGTGAGTCGGTGGTGGTGATGTCGTGGTGGTTTGGTGAGTCGGTGATGGTAGTTTGGCGGTGATGGTTGGGACTTGGGAGTGTGTTTGTGTATGTTGGTCAAATTGTTTATAAAGAAGAAGGGTTAGGATCGAAATGACAGTAAGGTGGTGGTGTTTGGTGGGTGTTAGAGCAGTAGGGTGGTGGTGTTTGGTGGGTATTAGAGTAGTAGGGTGGTGGTGAATAAGGTGGTTGAAGGCAAGATTCCGGCAACGGTGGTCGGTGGTCGTGGTGGTCGTTTGGTGAAAAGAGGGTGTATGTGTTGGTGAAATTGGATTTGCAGGTAGATGAAGTTGAGTTTATAATGAATGGTTTAGTGAATTAAATACGAAATGACTAAAATACCCTTAAAGTTAACAATCAACAAATGGATAAGTTGGTCAAGGGACCAAACCCGTATGGGTTGTAAACCATGGGGACCAAACCCGAATAAAATTAACGGCAGGGACGATTCTTGATTGACCCGGCAAACCATAGGGACGAAAAATAACATTAACTCTATCTATTATTTATGAGAAATGATACATAGGCCTAACTAAATAGAGCTAATAATAAGCTTACAAATATTATTGGCTAATTTGTTTATGCATTTAATGAGTAAGTCAATTTTTTTTCATAATTCCTAATATACCCTATCTAAGTATACCCTTCCAAATATATTTATAGAGTGTCCCCTTTGTTTTTCTTTCGCACCAAAATCTCTACGCCACCACAAACTTTCTTTTCTGTTACAACGTTTATGCATTTATCCTTTTTAACATCATTGATTTATTTGTCTTGAAAAAAACTACCAGTTTAAATATCAATCCAAAGTTAATGTTTCAAGCGGATGAAATATCAAAAACGCTGCTCATCTGTTCGATTACAAGTTGAGATCAATGTTTCTCAAATGAATTAAATCAAGAGTGTGGTGTGGTGGCCAATAGATTTTGGTGCAAAGTTTGATGGCGGGTAGAGACATATTATATTTAGATAGGGTATATTAGGAATTATAAAAAGGATTGACTTGGTCTTTAAATGCATAAACAAATTAACCAATAGGATTTTTAGGCCTATCGTACGTTAGGTATATGTATCATTGCTCATTATTTAATATTTTGTCATGTGTTTTTGTAATTTTAGTTATCACTGACTCATTTGTCTATTATGGACAACAATATATGATGGTCCAGTCATAAATCTTTTATATAAGTCATTAATTTTTGAGACGTCAAATATGACTTCTATAGTTCTACTACTATAATAAAGTATCTTATATATTATACTAGCTTATAAGGCCCGTGGAATCCACGAGTTTTTAGAAGAAATATTGCAAAAAACTGATAATAATAATAATAATAATAATAATAAAATTGTGCATAAACAACATGCTAAATCATTTATTCGAAAAGGAATATAAAGTAATAAGTGAATGATAGTATAGAGTACATCGCTTATAACTAATAATGTAACAAACGGCCATGCACGTGAGCTCCAATCTTGACCACCTTTAAAAATAAGCCAATAAACATTTAGTGAGCACCTAATAAGTATAAAAATAAATTGTAAGTAAAACATTTGTGTGATTGATAATACATGTAAAAAAAAATGACGTCATGTGAATATTCATACATACCTCTTGAAACTTGATCATAGACCGTGAAGAACCTCTTTGTAGACTACATTTGTAGTAGTCTTTGATAAATTAACATCCGCATAAGAAACAACAATCTTCAAACCCTTTTTGCTTTTGAGACGTGAAAGAGCCACGTATAATTGTCCATATGTGAAAATAGGGCGTGGTAGATATAAACCTACTTTCGAAAGAGATTGTCCTTGGCTCTTGTTTATCGTCTTGGCAAATGAAACTGATACAGGAAATTGTTTGTGCATGATCTTAAGTGGTAAACGTTTATCCAATTGAGTAATTTTCAACCTTGGTAGGATAACCCGTATTTCCAAAATGTGTTCCGTTAATTATTTGGCCTTGAATAGAAGTTCGTGTTAATTTAGTGACTTGAAGCCTTGTCCCATTACATAATCCTTGTGATTGATTAATGTTTCTCAACAACATTATTGGGACACCCACCTTGAATGCAAGCCTATGGTTTGGAACACCTGAGAATTTTAAGCCGTTGATAAATTCTGGGATAAAAACGGATTGATCTATAGTACCACCACGTTCATTTTTATCTATGTTGCCGCAACTATGATAAACTATTTCCTCACCAGGAAACGTCTTAAGCAAATGATCGTTTATAGTATTAACCACTTCATTCGTCGAAGCAAGAATGTCCTTTTCTTGGAAGTAGCCAAGGTATAAATATTCAATCTATTAAAAAATTTGAAACGACCCATTTGATATGTCAAATATCCAATATTAACGCTCACTACATATGTAGCCAAGGTATAAATATTCAATCTACATGTCCTTCGATTATGTAGCCAAGGTATAAATATTCAATCTATTAAAAAAAATTGAAACGACCCATTTGATATGTCAATTATCCGATATTACTTTTCAAATGAAATCAGAAGAATAGGTTTATTCTTGCTATTTAACTTTGCTTAATAATGCACTTCACTTTACATCATTCACATATAAACCTGAAGAAAAGTACAGTAAATGTTCAAGAAAAAAAATGCCTTCAATTGGTCCTTTAGCCATGATGGACAATGGTGTGAACTGTGAACAACTACTGCTAGCTTTGGTTCGTATACGTCCATTCCCTAACATACAATTACTCGTTTTCAAATCAGATAAGCAGTTAACCGACTTAGAACATGAAATTTTGCAATTACTCGTTTTCGAATTAGATAAGCAATTACTCATTTTCAAATCAGATAAGCTTCGGTTCGTATACGTTTATTCCCTAACATTCAATAAGTATTACATACATCATACGTTAGAAGATTATATAATAAAGCAATGGATAAATGATAAACGAAGTTTGCCATTTTGGTTATACCTTTTCAGGATCATGCAGGGCAATCAAGATGCTGGTAGCATTTTGCAGCTTTAAATACACCATTATGACATGTACATTTTGCAGCTTTTAACCCATTTGACCCATTCTCCCTTTAGCTAAACTTTAAGATTTGACCCGTTTGAGATTGAAAAAGTACAAATGGGTTGTAATTGCCTTATCAAAAATAAGAAATGTAATCTTTAAAGCATAATAGTAAAATTAAAGGTATAAGTCTCACCAGTATACTCTGGAGCCAAATAACAAAAGTCATTAAAAGTAAAGGTACCGGTTTCATCCAAGCAAAACATAGTTAACATAACCACTGCAATGAACATGAAATTTAAATCAAAATTAGAAAAACAAAATTCGATCAGTGAAAATAAAAGAAACAGAATCCTAAAAGTGGAATTTTGTGCAGTACCACTCAGTTGAGACACCAACCTGTTTTTGAGGTGTTTCTGATTCAAGATCCACAATATGAGTTGTTGTTTCAACCTTCTTTCGACAACCTCTACATCCAATATACCACCAACCTTTTTCCTGTGTAGCACAGATGGTCCCAACAATAACAGAAGTAACACCCTACATTGAAAAAAGTAACCATATAAGGTTTAGCTTGCTTTTGTTTGATATTTTGATTATGGAGTTTGTATAAATGACGGTATTAAAAAAATATGCTTTTGGGAAGTACTGTGTAACCTTATCGATATCAACGTTGTTGGATAACAGCCTCCAGATGCCTGTTCCATCAAAGGTATTCTCACTATGAGCTACAACAATAGGCTGCTCCTTGAGACGGTGAGCCACAACCCGAGTAAACTTTTTTAACCATTTTTCTGAAAAATTAATACAGACATTTCGTCAAAACATATTAAGTGTATCAAATATATAAATTTATACTACTCGAAATATCATATACAATAAACACTAAAAATAAACAAATCATACATATCAAAATGGATAGGCACAAAATTAAATAAAAAAACATACAAATTATGCGGAGTATGAACCCAAAATAGAATTCGATTATAAGCGATAATTGCCAATTTTTCAGTTTGGCCAGCAACAAAACCACTGGCAAAGATTCGACTTCTTAGGGTTGTTGTTAATGGTTGAATAAAAGATATATAGACCAAATCGTAGGTTATTTTTGGATATTATTATGAATGCATTGACATTAATGGGTGAATTGAAACTGAAAATTCAAAAGTACTATTACCCTGTTATGCATAACTTGTACTCGGTCCATTCCCAGATAGCTATCCACTGACAATCCCCTGAGAATGATGAACAATATTAGAACTAGTAACACAAACTGTCATACAGGACTAAAGAGAAATTGTAACATACCTCACAACCCTTTGCTCCATTCCCTATAACAAACCTCAAAACACCTTGCAAGGCCTGTATAAAGTTGAATGTCATATCGGTTAATAGTCTTATCAAACGTCAAACTCCTATAAGTAATGACAGAAATCATAAACGTTTAGAAACCTATGAAAAGAAAGACCTCTAAGAAACCTACCCACCCATATTGTTCGCCTTTAATATGCCTTATTTATTAGAGTTGAATTCATATGTGGTGTCTGTTTTACCTTATTTGATGGGGCTGTGGAAATAGTGAAAATTTATAAAGCTAATTAGCTCACTTTTTATTGCTTATGAGTTTATGAACATGTATGAACTTACCTGAGTTATAAGCTCAATAAGCCTACCAAATAAGCTAATGAAAATACCCTAAATGATACCTCAGGTCCTTAGGAATGTTTTCTACAGACATCCAAGTAGACCCTTTTGACTCGTTATACATTACTTAAATCAACCTAATCAGAAGTAAATGTGTGAAAACCGTACCTCAATATGTTCCATCACTCCTACTATAAATAACATGGACATAATGGAGCATTGGCCCTGAACCAAAAGTGGCTCGAAACGAAACATGTAATCTCTCCGTATGTAAACCTCAATCTTGGTTCCCTGTTATGAGATCAAAATTATAGTTTAGTTTATCGAATATAACCTCATCAAATGGTTCAAATAAATTAGATTGAGTCATACCTCTTCATCTTGTAATACAAAGTCAAGACTATACGGAACTTTTTGATCGCATAAAAGACGACCAATCTCAGCCAGAACATTAGCCACTCTAAAATGATTCAACAGTGTACTATTTCTAGCATTTATGTATCCAACCTAAAAAGTAGCAAAAATTGTGTCATGTGATTAAAAACAACAAAATAGTTACTAACTTGAAAGTATAAGAACGCCCTCTTTGATTGTTTTCCAAATCATGCAAACCACAACACAACTTTTATAAAAGTTTCAATTTAAAACATTAATCATCAAATAAAAATTGTCCCTTTTTTTGTTATCATCATTGGACTCCATTTTAGGTGTAAAAAACAGTAACACAAATCAAAACACACAATCAATATTCTATTAACAAAAGGTATAAAGATCAAATAAAAAATCAATTCAACAATTATCACATATATTTGAGATTTACCGTCGGGTTAATGTAAAGCACTCATTTGGATTTAATTCACAATCATATTCATGGTCCTGAAAAAAAATCAATCAAAGCCACAAAATCCACCTACGAATTAAATAAGATCAATTCCAACATAAACCTAAAATATAACTAAATGAAAACACTCATTATTTATCTTCAATCTTTAATTTATTTACATCCTTTGATAATTGCAAAGAACAATAATACCTGACCAAATTTTAGCCTCCCTTGAATTGTTGTTGAAATCCTTTCAAACATTTCATCAAACGTCTTTCACTCTTTAAATCACTTACAAACCTTTGATCTTCAATCTTCGAATTCCTGCACAAACATTTACCATAGAAAAAATGACACAAATGTACAGACCTACTACATCAAACGACACTCATATTTGTAATCAATGAAAAATTTAGAAGTACTAAATTAACACGTCAAACTTAACAAAGGAAGATACTTTCAAAATAAAGCAGTTTCAACATGACGTCAAATGTCAGTGTATAGAAATTGCAGACAGACATAGCACAAAGATAGTGAAAAAATAGCCAATTATATGGTATCCGAGTTACAAAACATGTTCGGCAGCGGCTATTTCCAACGCCATCTTCTGGCTCACAGTAGTTACTTTTAAAAAAATAAGATCAACAGGGCTCTTCGGATATACTGATCAAACGCAAAAACAATAAGTATTCTCTTCAATTAACTATCATCATCTAATTATCTTGAACCTAATTTACAAATTAACAGCAATGGTGAAAATAGTAGAGTCAACCTAAAAATGAAATTGATATTATATCGCCTACAAAAATATATTAAAAATACCAAATCACACTTCTTGAAAAACCAATTCATACAATAAACTAATTCATGAATGCGGATTTCATTAATTTAGGGTTTTGCTACAACACAATCAAACTAACATAATCAAAGTAAAACATATTACAAATTAAATCGAAACAAAATAGTTGTAACATGTAATTTAAATCGAAACCCTTAAAAATAGAATTACGCGCTACTTACCAATTGTTTGGTGTGGACAACATGGAATTCACTTGCATAGTTATAGATTGAATAACCAATAGACTCAAACTGAAACATGAAAACCTGCACAATAAAACAAATGGACTCAAAACAAAGCATAATCAAACAAAAGTGACACAAGTGGTGTTTTGGTTACAATACCTCGTATTCCGTTTTCAAAGAATTATAAATGTAATCATGTATAAAAATAGATTTAAACAAACAAATCATAAACATGCTATAATTGAATCGGAAAAAATGCATTACTTACCAATTAGTAAAATCCCAATTCATATTTCTAGGGTTCTTAATCGATGCTTACCAATTTTGATGCTAATTAACAGCAAACTAATGAGTGGCATATGGAAACGATTTGGATCTGTGTGATAGGGTATTAAATGATTTGAACTGATATTGGATAGTGAAAAAAAAGAGTAATGAAGGATTTGTGATATGGTATTCAATCGGTGATTTGTTTTTGTATGGTTTTTTTGAATCGGCTGATATTAATTGTGTGATTATATTGTACAATGAAAACCCAATCGTATAAAGAAAGAAAAATATTGATTGTTGATTTGAAAGTGACGATTTGAAGTGTTTTGAATTCTAATTTCTAGTAATGAAGCTTACAAAAGAAGCCAGAATGGTGGTGCATAGGGTGTGTGTACTTGACAAAAATAACGATGGCCTATCCTTCAAGACACATCAGCGCATTAATTTTTTAGATGCTTCAAAGGGTGGTACAAAAGTGCATTATATTAGAATACATAGATAGATAGATATAGAGTACACCTGATCGTCAAGAATATATTGTGTATCATTTTTTGTTACTTAACGTTAATGATTTAGTTCGCGATGATATTCAATGTCCTCACGCTAGTACATTAGTGTAGCTGTTTTTTTTTCTTTATACTTTTTTCTTTTCAAGAAAGCCAAACAAACAATATTACAATATACAAAACGCTTATGTCACAATGGTAATCTTATTGTGTGAGAAGCTTTTCGAATAATGGTTGTGGGTTAAAGTCTTGTTTAAGACATGTGTGATAGATTTATTGTGTATATTTGAGACAAGACTTAAACTGACTACCATTTGACTACAGAGTTTCTCAACGAAACTGATAGGCTCAAAGCCCTTCGGTTATAACTTAGAGGCTGTTTGTTATGCATCTGGAATGAAAGAAATGAAATCATTTACAAAGCAACTATTTGGTTAATAAAAATTAATGGAATCAAGATTAAAATGATGGCAGGATACCCATTGACCCATTCCATGACAGTTTGCTGGGTATTAGTACCATCTTTTTAGTCTTCTCACTCCAATTAATAAAGCCACAATACCTCTTCTTTGTTATTTACCTCTACAAATTATAAAAAACCCATTAATCTCTGGGTATATATATTTTGTTGGAAAGATCTAATCGTGTCCTTGTCATTGTCGTTGGAGCTGTTTCCCGATCACCAAATAGGCCGGTCATCATTTTCGCCAGAGATGGTTCATCTCATTGCCACATCTGTTTCGACGTGTAAAAGCTAGCATAAGAGGATAGAAAGTCAAGTTCGACGTGTAAAAGCTGTTAAGTGACATTCAATAGGAGAAATAACCTTAACCTAGCTATGCTATAAATACCATGATTCATGGGCTAAGTTTTTGGACCTAAATTAAACAATTCCTTAACTAACTTTGCACTTCACTCTCTTTTAGATAGCTTTATTTCTATTGTATCAATGGTTATGTCCATGTTACATACATTTACCGCGACGCTCTCTTATTCTAGAGAATGCTCGAAAATCCAACCTCAAAAATCATCTTCAATCATATGCTCTGGTCGTCGAGACTATATACCAAATCATATTCAAGAACCTAACTATGTTCGCATATTTGATACCACTTTACGTGATGGTGAACAGTCTCCTGGGGCTACCATGACCCCTAAACAAAAGCTCAATATTGCACGTAAACTTGCTGAACTAGGCGTTGATATTATTGAAGTAGGGTTTCCTGCATCCAACAAAGCTGATCTAGAAACTGTTAAGTCGATTGCATATGAGGTTGGGAATGAAACAAAAGATGAGGATGCCCACGTCCCGGTCATGTGTGCATTGGCTAGGTGTACCAAGGAGGATATTGATAAGGCGTGGGAGTGCTTGAAAGATGCTAAGTTTCCGAGATTACATGTGTTTTTAGCAACGAGTGATATTCATATGGAATATAAGCTAAGGATGTCGAAAGAAGAAGTGATTGAAAAAGCAAGGAGCATGGTGGCGTATGGTCGGAGTTTGGGTTTTAATGACATTGAGTGTAGTGCAGAAGATGCTGGAAGGTACGAATCTATCAAATCGAGTCATTATTCGTGGTTTAATTTTGATCATTTGGTTAATTAACGACATGATTTTGGTGTCATCAAAATCAATTACTGGCTGGGGCGCCTAGCTTGGTAAATTTATTGAAGCAACTTATTAGCTTATTACCATATTATCAAAATACAATATATTGTTTTGAGTATGACAATGGCTTATGGTGTAATAAGTACCAAAAGTTATTTCAAATAGAAGTTATGATGGATAAGCTTATCTAAAAGATTGAAGATATTACTTTACTTTTCCAAAACTGGAATACAATAGTACTCTTTTCGTCCCAAAAATGAAATATGTGAAACGGGTGAGTGTTAAAACAATGCAAATCAAATGAACTAAATGTATCATTTTGAAAAATAAGCTGTAGTAAGAGGCAAAATTTTAAAATGTAGGAACCCTAATTTTGAAAAAGATGATATGAATTGTTTCTTATAATCAGTTAACAGATTGCAGACTTAATTTCTTAATTATACTAAAATGATCATCGTAAGCCAGAGCTGAAGGTTTGTATTTTATGTTTAAGTTGTTAACAGATCGGAGAAAGAGTTTCTATACGAGTTCCTGGGTGAAGTTATTAAAGCAGGTGCAACGACTCTTAACATTCCTGATACCGTTGGCTTTAACTTGCCTAGTGAGTTTGGCCAACTCATTGCAGACGTAAGAGCCAACACCCCTGGCATTGAGGATGTCATCATTTCTGTCCACTGTCATAATGATCTTGGACTTGCTACTGCCAATACTTTAGAGGTAATCGTATACAATTGTTATGAAGTTCATTTATGTGTTTACTTGGATGCTAAAGCATGTTGATTCTAGGGGGCGTATGCTGGTGCAAGGCAGATGGAAGTAACTATAAATGGAATTGGAGAGAGAGCTGGTAATGCATCTTTGGAAGAGGTCAGTGAAGGTTTCTTTTTCGTGATAGTTAACAATAATCCGTTCCTGTGAAAAGTAATTTTTTTTGTTTGTGTCGAACGTAGGCTGTAATGACTATTAAAAGCAAACGTGAATTATTGGGAGGTCTTTACACCGGCATCAATACAAGACATATTTTCGAGACTAGCAAGATGGTATATAGCTAAGTTTATTTTCTTACGATCTGTTACAACATTTGGTTAACGCTTGATTCACTTTGCACGAGGTACTTGTGTTATTTAATTAGGTGGAGGAGTACACTGGAATGCAGGTGCAGCCACACAAGGCAATCATTGGCGCTAATGCTTTTGCTCATGAAAGTGGAATCCATCAAGATGGACTCCTTAAAAACCGAAGCACATATGAAATCATGTCATCGGAAGATATTGGACTTTATCGGGAAAATAAATCCGGACTTATACTTGGAAAACTTAGGTATATTAACTTAATTCCAGTTTGTTATTTTTCCATAACCGCTTCTTTATGTAGTCAAATATTGATCTACGGTACTTCTTTTGTTTGGCAGTGGACGCCATGCTTTGAAAGCTAAACTTTCAGAGGTAGCATGCTTTTTTTAACTCATTGATTTGCTATATTAACACTTAGCAGTTCTGATTGGACAAATACCCTATTTTTATCTTCAGATTGGTTACAATATCAACAAAATGGAACTAGATGATCTCTTTTGGCGCTTTAAATCCTTGGCTGAAACAAAAAAGGTAGCCAAAATCATCCATTCTTTTCACGCTATACTTGCGTTATGCCAATGAAAGAACTCTGAACATCTGCGCTTATTCTCCTCGTTTATGTCTCAGGTTATCACTGATGATGATCTCATAGCTTTGGTGTCACATCGAGTTATATAGTTCACTCTGGAGGCAATGCGCTGGCCATATATTCTTGTTTGTAACCCTAGAAGTGGTAAAAATAAAATGTATCAGGGAGCGTCTAATTAAAAGAGCTAACTAGAAACAATACGTGTAAAACAGTAGCAAACTTTCGTCCAGTGTATTTAAAGCATATACTATTACAACCACCAAATCAGTTCATCAGAATAAATTTGAGTTTCTGAACAATATTTGCATGTGAATTAAACCCTAACTGTTTTGACATGGATAAATTAAAATAACTCGTTGTAGCAAAATAATGCTCTCGGCTCCTTGAATGTATTTTCCAAAGCAAAACGAAGACATCGTATCTCTTAGCGCTGGTAAATAGCACAACAAAATAACTGGAATTTCAATCCAGTTTAAGCCAACAACAGGCTAGGTATGAACAAAGTTGGTTTCTAGCCTATATATACCTACTATAATAATGATATACGTCATACATAATTTTTAACTCCCCATTCCTATGATATACGTAATTTGAGAAAAATATCATCATTAATGTTTACTTTTAGCATAACAAATTACACAGAAAAAGATTCAGAGACAAAAAAAATGACTCAGGAACCCACAAATTGCAGGACAAAATTTTAAAGAGTTGGCTACCCAAAATTGTAGTAATTAATATATTCTTTATAATTTTAACCTTAATTAATTAATTAACTTTAAGTTTGTTAACAGTGTAATAAATTTAAGCGATGGTAATAGGGTAAGTTTGATCAAACTTGTCTATTGATATTCAGTATAGACAACTACGTTACGAAATACATTGATGTATGAAATCTCGTTTTACTTTTATACTTAGCTTTTAACAAGAAATACCAACACTCTTGGCAGTGTAATCGTTCGTGTATAGTATAGACTTAGTAAGACCAGATCGTTTGCAGAACAGAATTGTTTGTAAAGTAAAATAACATTAATTTAAATCGGAGGTTTCATGTTAGATCCAAGAGATCATGGTCTTAAAGTAATTAAATAACAAAACTAGTAAATAAATGACAAATAATTAAGATAGAGATTAAATCAATAGGAGAGAAGTAATGTTCACATAGTTATTCCTCTAAATAAGGTATAACGACATGATATATAAGAGTATTGTCTAACTACTTGATTGGCGACTCAGATGTAGTATAAACCTTGTATTTGGCTCAGTGGTGGACCTAGCCGAATTGCTAAGATGGTTCCCTTGGTAATAAAAAAGCAACTTCTAAAAAATCAATCGATCAACCAGTAGGGTAGGATTGTTGACTTATTATTTTGTCATTTATCAAAGGGAAATAAAACAATATAACTGAATTTTACATAGTTTTACATATACCTCGTATTTGACAATTAGTATTCTTCACAAGTAAATATTACATGTTAAAGATTTGATAGGGGGTATAGTTTTTTTTAGGAGGTGGTTTGCACACTTTGAAATTTGATTAGCACACTTTAATGTACAAGTACAGTAAACATCTTGTAATATATATATGCAATTGTTTTACTGCAAGGATTTTAGTGTGCCAATCAAATTTTGGAATGTCTAAATCATTAATTTTTATTTTATTTTATTTTTAAGATACATTACTTGAACGTACTTGGTTATAAACTCTAAAGATAACAAAGTAAAACAAAAAGCCAATCGAGAAAGTGGAAAATAAACCGAAAAAGTACGGTTGTTTCATTCAAGAAAATAATATTATTAGCTATTTTTATTCATCTACCCTTACTATGTCTTTCTACTTCGACATTTCATCTTCTTCTACCATTATCTTTCTTTTTCTTCCATTATCTTTCTTTTTCTTCATCAAACACCATTGAATGAAATAGATTTGTATCATCATTTTCTTCTTCTACCCTTACTCTGTCTTTCTAATGCGCATAATAATTTTGATGAAGCCATGAATAATATTCAACGTGAGATTGTTGCTAATAAGGCTTCCTCTTCTGATTTGCACAATTCGAGTGGTATTGGGCAAAATTCTAATTCGACAGCTTCTGGTCCTGATGCTTCTAAGGATGATACTACTAGTGGTACTGGTGTGAAGTCGGTTTCTTACGCAGGTGCTACTTCTAATGAACCTCAGAAACACGTGTCTAATTTTCGGAGGTTGGAATGTAGCAAAAAGAAGGATGATGTTGACCTTTCAGTTCCATTGAAAGTAGTGGAAGAGGTAAACACGAGGTTTGAGAATACTCTCTATAGTTATTTCCTTGGCCAACGCCTTGCTTTTCCTGTTGTTGATTACTATGTCCGCAATGCATGGGCTAAGTTTGGTGTGCAAAAGGTAATGATGAATGCAAAGGGGTTCTTCTTTTTTAAGTTCATTTCGAAGAAAGGTGTTGATGATGTGCTTGAAAACGGTCCTTGGTTGATCAGAAATGTTCCTATTATTCTTAAACCATGGACTTTGAACACTAATCTACTTAAAGAGGATCTGACTAACATCCCTGTGTGGGTTAAATTCCATGATGTCCCCCTTGCAATATTTTCTGATGATGGCCTCAGTCTTCTTACCACACTGATTGGTACGCCCAAAAGATTAGATGTTTTACAAGCCAAATGTGCAAGGAATCGTGGGGCCGTAGTAGTTTTTCTAGATGCATGATAGAAGTGAAGTTGGATGAGGTGCTTCGGGACAGCCTCACTGTTGAGATACCGTTACTTGATGGTTCGGGTTCGACTATTGAGAAGGTACGGGTTGAATACGAGTGGAAACCACCTCGTTGTGACAAGTGTAAGATATTTGGTCATACTCTGACTGACTGTCCTAAAGTTGTTATACCTCCTGTTCAGCCTACTAAGCCTGTTAATGATAGTTTCAAGACTGTCAATAATAGGAAGAAAGGAAAACAAGGTGGTCCTACAATTCCGGGTAAAGGAGGGTTTACTAAACCTGTTGTGGGTAAGCAGTTTCAGTATCAACCCAAAAAGACTCCTCCTGAACCTAAGAATGTTGGTGGCAATAAGAAGAAGACTTCTGATGTGGCTAGTTCTAGTGGAACAACGATCTCTACATCTAACCAATTTGATGCTCTTAATATGGATGATACGGATGCGTTTGGTATTCCTACTTATGACACCAACATGGATGTGGATGCTAGCCGTACAATGGAAGTTAATGAGGATGAGTCGGTTAAGACTGGTACTACATCACAAGAACCGCTTGTGAGTGATTCAATGGGAACTAAGGAAGTTGGTTCTACTCCTATAGTTGAGAAAATTAGTAAGCTTGAAAAGCTACTTATTGACGGTAAAGCTACTTGATACGTGGGAATCGCACCAGGCTTTACCTCTCAAGGGATCTTGAGAAGCTTACAACCCCCACCAGGCAGTGTACCTGATCGTTGTAGTATAGTATAGTGACAAGTACCGGGGGATTGATCGTTCAGCTAGGAATAGTGTCGCTAGGATTATAAAACCTAAATACTAGTTCTAGAGATGAGGGATGATTATTTTTGTATTTTTATATTTTTTAGAAAGCAAGTAAAAATATCGGGTTTGAAGGATTTGGGCGGAATTAGTTGCTAGTCAACTAACCCAATACTAAAGATGCAATCGAAATAAAATACTAGAAATGAAAACAAACTAAATTAACTAATGTTGTGAGCAATAAGTGGAGAAGTTGTGTTTACTTAGATTTCACTACTCCCTAGATATCTTTTACACGTTAATTACTTGTTATAGTTGCGTGGATGACGGATTGTATTCCTTAATACCATTCATGGGGTGGCGCACTTAATTCCCCAATCCTATGAGTGCCTACTTCACTCCTATGTCGAGCCGGCTAAGAAGCTCCTAACATGGGATCATTAGAATTTACTCATGCAATAAATACAACCAATAAAACCTAGTGCACGTCAGTTCATGTTTCCTAAGACGTTCAAGCATGTTACCATTTTGAGATCTGCCAGTTTTCTTAAGCCTAACATCGAAATCATTCATCCAATACAACCATAAACAAGTAATCAACACATAATTAACATCTAGGTTTCATTAGATCCAAGCAAACACAAGATAGATCTAGCCAAGCATGATGGAATTAAGACAAGAACAAGATATAGACAACCAACACATAGACATATTGATTGAATTAAAAGAACACTTATCTCAATTACACATGAAAGGGTTCAAGGGCTGAGAACCCTTGAAAAACCTGTAAAATTCGTACTAAGTTCGGCCTTAGGGTTTCTCCAAAACTTCTCTCTTTTTATGAATGAAAATTACAAAACTATATATAGGAAATTGAGGCTGACGGCGTCAAGACCAAATTGGTGACGCCGTCATCTCGCCGCCAAAATACTTCTCGGACTGCCTTGATCTACTTTTGACGCTGTCACGTTATAGCATTTTCCAGGCCGTCACGTATTTTACTCTTGACGCCCTACCTCGTGACGCCTTCAATTCTGTACTGGGTCGTCATGGAAATTACTCTTGACGCCGTCAGAATTTCCTTCTTGATGTCGTCACCTACTGTTCCCAGCAAGGAAAATTAAGACTTTGGCGTTTTCTTCACTTTTATGCTCCAAAAACATCCGAATTGCTTCCTTTTCCAGATTTCTCTCCCAAAGTACCTAAAATCACAAAATGAACGATTTAGGGCAATATTTGATCAAATAAATTTAATTTCGGGCTTAAATGACCCCCTAAAAGTGGTTCATTTTTTACCTCATCATATACCCTTACACTTGAGATTTGCTTGTCCTCAAGCAAATGCGCTTTTATTCTAATCAAAATACAAGTTAGGGGTCATTTAACACTAATATAAAAGTAATTACAACAAATAATCGTTCCACTAAAGACCAATAGACAAGCACGGAGGTCATATACTAGCACCTCACAAATAGTGTTTAGATACTCACATCTTTCGGGTGTAATAAAGTATAAATTACAATATAGAAACGGAAGATATCTCTCACTACCTGTTATAGCAAAATAGATTACCATAGGCTTGGGAAAGGATCAAACCTTCACCACATGGCATAAGCACATAGGATAAACTATCAAAGAAGTCTTTTAAAGGGTTGTAACGTTAGGTGTAGGGATATGAAATACATGGTTTTGTTGGATAAAGGAAGTTTTTACTGGTGGTGAGCTAACAATCTTGGTTAATTACATGTACAATATGGCGTTGCTAAGCCAAGACTAGACTCGACTTAAGCTAATAAATGAAAAATAACAAAAACATAAAATGAACATAGAATGAAACGGGATGGTAGTCCGTATGTTTTTTTTTTTCTCTTTTTATTTTTATTTTATTTTATTTTATTTTATTTTATTTTATTTTTTTTTAAATACACTCTTACCCTACCATCCAAAATAATACATCATAGGGAATGAACATTCCCCTTACACTTGAATTTTTACATACTTTACAATAAATTAATCTAATGACTCGAATTAAGAAAATCAAAACACTTTGAGTACTTTTAAGATTAACGTACATATGAGGGTAATATATGATGTTCTTCCTCATTACTCCATAAAATAAGTACTTTACCCATGAGTCCCAATCGTCCCAAAACAATATGTACAAGGATATGACTCGACTTAGCAACCATGTAATCAATTAGATAGTTAACTTAGGGTTTACAAATAACAATAATGCACTAAAGATGAGTGCATACACGGAAGGCTAAGGCGATTTGGTTGTACATTTAAGTGGGGTGTAACAAATTCTTCCTTTAAGTAATATGCTTAAAGTTAGAAATGAAAAGATAGGCTCGGAGGGGTGTACTAGGGGTTTCGTGTACTAAAAATGAGTACAACGCTAAGGGTGTGGGAAAAATTAGTTGACTTAACTAGCCAAGTAATATGACTTAAATGGTCAAGTAATTATGATACGGGTTTAACACAAGGGTGATCCTAATGCCTCTTATCATGTAGTAAATCCTACTACACGAATGTAGTCTCACTAGCGGTCTCGGGATGCATCACTAACGCAAGTTCTAGAATCTAAATGCTACCGGTACACTCATAAGCACTAATAATAAATGCTTTTCCTATCAAATCTAAAGGCGAACCTCACATATTTGGGTGGAAAATTTTTCTGAATATACGGTTTTGTGCTAGTCATACAATCTCCTATCCATGAGACGCTTGCTATGGCTAAAGTTTCACTCCTAAATGTTGTAAAAAATTTTAAATTTGGCGCTAAAATTGCACTAACAAGTATTTCTCATAGTTTTATTACACATCTACTATCAAACAAAACAAACTCAAGCGAAAGTGTACATGTAAGGTATCATCATTTTACCCTCCCCTTACACTTAAGATGAACATTGTCCCCAATGTTCAAGTAAAGAATGTAAAAGTGAAATAAGTAAAAAGAATGAAATCAAATACTCCCCTGATTCGCTCGGTATGGATAATAAGGTGGCCAGGTTAAATCTTCCTCCAAGAAAATGAACAATCAAAGCTTCCCTTCCAGAATATAAATCATCTTCTTGTCATACATAACCTGTAAATCCTGAGAAAATAGACAAGACAACCTCGCATAAAATCGGCGGCAACCTATATAAGTTACTAAATCCTAGAAAACGAAATAAGATATAATGCTTGTGGAATGAAGTTTGCAGATTTCCTGGAGATTATAAAACTTAATAATTCACAAAAACCATAAGACTCCGTTAGAAAAACAAAACCGGTAAAATTTACAGATTTTTACACGTGACGCCGTCAAGAGTTAACTCGTGACGCCGTCAGAAGTGACCTGCATAAATTCTTATGTTAAGTTTCCGGAAAATTTCTGGAAAAACTTGGTCTCACTTCCTGGAAAATCCTGCAAAACCTCATGATGACTCAATACAAGCATTTGACTATAACAAATACGAATATACATGTTCATTTAATATTGTGGAGAATCATGATCAGTTTGTTTCTTAAAAACATATTTGGGGTTTCCCCTTACACTTATCTTTTGCAAAAATACTTTTAGGTGGAGTTAAGACTAGGCCAAAACAACAAAGTAAAGTATTTCCACTATTTAATTGAGAAACATGATCTACCAACAATAAAAATAAAGCATGCATACGGAAGCAAATAACAAACAAACAAAATAAAATCACACGAAGCAAGGGTTGCCTCCCAAGAAGCGCTTTTCTTTATTTACGAGTCTTGTAGCTAGACTCAAGGTCATGGGTTACTACGTGACCTCATCCCTTGAAATGATATACCCCATGTAGTTGCAATCATTACTGTTATGGTGGTAGTGCCTTAACCTATCGATACTTGCAATCACCATTCCACCTACTTCACTTCTCAGGTTAGCCATCCCATCTTGGTTCATGCTCTCAAGTGTGAAAGGCCCATACTACCAAGGACTTGGTTTATCGAGTGGTATTGTTGTTTCCAAGTGTCTCAAGAGTAACAAGTTCCCTTCCTCAAATGGTACATGATTTTCTGCAGGTTGAGTATGTTTGAATTCGACCTGAACCTTATTGCTTTTGCTTCCTTCATATTTAGCCTCCTTATAGCTTTTGATTCTTGCCTCCCATGCAAGAATTTTATTCTGAACACGAATGGGTGTCATGTCAATGTTGTTTTTGATCTTTCTCCAACTCAAATTCTCATGCCCACTTCGCGGAGTCATGGGGAAGCTAATCTTTCTTTTTCCAGACTTAAGCTCAATTTTCCTACCTTCATACTTAATGACAGCCCTAGCGGTGGTGAGGAATAGTGCCCCAAGGATTATTGGCATGCATCCATCTCCTTTATCATCGAGGATCATAAAATCAACGGGGTACATGAACCCTGTGACATTAACTAATACATCTTCTGCGATTCCTAGGGGGTATACGTACGAGTGTCCAGCGAGGGACAACCTAACACGAGTAGGGGCTGGCATTTTTGACGTTAGTTGGATGTAAATAGTTAGGGGCATAAGATTTACTTCCGATCCTTGGTCGGCGAAAGCACTAAGATATTTCAAATCCCCGATGCTAGTTGGTATCTCAAAGTTCCCACACGCTATCTACTTAGTAGCCACTTTTTGTACCAATAGCCTCTCGAATACTGATCCCCCAGGTAACGTATCATACTCATCTTTTATCTTTTCCTCTTTCTCAGAACCCTGTTTGGAAGGTTGGTTACGCCCGTCACCCTTAATCCAATTTGTTATGGTGTTTTCGTTTATATCATGTTTCAGGTAGTGACTCAAAGGTTGGGATTTTGGTGGTTTTTCTAAGGTCTGTTTAGTAGGGGCTTCAACCTTCTCGTTATCCTTGTGGACAATTGTGATGGAATTAACAAATTGGGTAGTGGGAGTGGCACTTTCTTTCCTTAGTAGCATTCTTTCGGGGGTTCTCTGGTTGGCATACTCCTCTAATAGACTCATCATCTCGTTCATTTTCTCCTGCATCTCCTCTTTTTGCTTATAAACTGCTTCCCGATCTGAGTGAGTTGCCATATATTCTTTCATCCTAGCTTCAAACTCCGAGCTAAGCTCCTCGGGAGGGGAACAAGGTGGGGCATAGTTTTGAAAAGTCTCGACATTTTCTCTAGAGGGTGACTCAGATAATGGTGCTGAAGTTGGTTTCGAGACAGAATTGACAGTAGCCCGTCTAGGACTTAAAGGTCTCCTTTGCCTTTCCTCAAAATAGTCAACTTTTGCCTCGAGTTTGCATAGGAGTTCATCGGGGATTTCGGTGGTTCCTCCAGATGTTGAGACTGCATTGATGGCCGCTTTTATTGTATGATTAAACTCTCACATCTCATGATTATCAGCGGCGAGCTCCTCGATAATTGCCCAGGACTCCTCGGCGTTCTTATCACGCAGTTTACCTCCCGCGGCCCTATCGATTGTGCGCTTAGTATGATACTCAACATGGTCGTAGAAAATCTGGACTAATAACCAAAGGTTTATACTATGATGAGGGACCTTATGGAAGAGATCCTTAAAACCGGCCCATGCTTCGTAGAAAGTTTCACCCTGATGTTGTTCAAACATCAAAATATCATTTCTAAGCATTGCAGTCTTCCCCGGTGGGAAGAATTGATTAAGGAAGTGATTGGTGAGATTATCCCATGTGGTGATGGATCCCGCGAGTAAACGCTCAAGCCATTGACTAGCTTGATCCCGTGGAGAGAATTGGAATAGGCGTAATCGGGTTGTCTCTCTAGTTTCAACATCTAAGTCTATGGAATCTACGATTTTAAGGAAGTTAAGATGTTGGTTTGGATCTTCGGAACAAAGTCCATGGAATGCACATCCGCTTTGCACCAACCGGATGGTGTCGGATCGCAAGGGGGTCACATTGGCTCCGGTGAGCTCAATAGTGTTTCGGTAGCCTTGGTGGCTAGGTCGGGAATACTCTCCTAAGGTTCGGGGCCTAAGAGGTTCTACTGGTGGGTTTTGTTGTGGTGAGATGACGGGTTCAAAGATGTTCCCATTGTCCATGATGTCGGGTGGTGAAGAGTTACGAACAAAAACACAAAGAAATAAGATAGACTAAAGAAAACCTAAAAATAAAAATAAAATCTTACTAGAAAGGAATCTAGCAAGTAGACCTAATAAAAAGAGATTCTGACCTAGACAATAACTATTCCCCGGCAACGTCGCCAAAAACTTGATACGTGAGTATCGCACCAGGCTTTACCTCTCAAGGGATCTTGAGAAGCTTACAACCCCCACCAGGCAGTGTACCTGATCGTTGTAGTATAGTATATATAGTGACAAGTACCGGGGGATTGATCGTTCTGCTAGGAATAGTGTCGCTAGGATTAGAAAACCTAAATACTAGTTCTAGAGATGAGGGATGATTATTTTTGTATTTTTATATTTTTTAGAAATCAAGTAAAAATCTCGGGTTTGAAAGATTTGGGCGGAATTAGTTGCTAGTCAACTAACCCAATACTAAAGATGCAATCGAAATAAAATACTAGAAATGAAAACAAACTAAATTAACTAAGGTTGTGAGCAATAAGTGGAGAAGTTGTGTTTACTTAGATTTCACTACTCCCTAGATATCTTGTACACGTTAATTACTTGTTATAGTTGCGTAGATGACGGATTGTATTCCTTAATACCATTCATGGGGTGGCGCACTTAATTCCCCTATCCTATGAGTGCCTACTTCACTCCTATGTCGAGCCGGCTAAGAAGCTCCTAACATGGGATCATTAGAATTTACTCATGCATTAAATACAACAATAAAACCTAGTGCACGTCAGTTCATGTTTCCTAAGACGTTCAAGCATGTTACCATTTTGAGATCTGCCAGTTTTCTTAAGCCTAACATCGAAATCATTCATCCAATACAACCATAAACAGGTAATCAACACATAATTAACATCTAGGTTTCATTAGATCCAAGCAAACATAAGATAGATCTAGCCTAGCATGATGGAATTAAGACAAGAACAAGATATAGACAACCAACACATAGACATATTGATTGAATTAAAAGAACACTTATCTCAATTACACATGAAAGGGTTCAAGGGCTGAGAACCCTTGAAAAACCTGTAAAATTCGTACTAAGTTCGGCCTTAGGGTTTCTCCAAAACTTCTCTCCTTTTATGAATGAAAATTAGAAAACTATATATAGGAAATTGAGGCTGACGGCGTCAAGACCAAATTGGTGACGCCGTCATCTCGCCGCCAAAATACTTCTCGGACTGCCTTGATCTACTTTTGACGCCGTCACGTTATAGCATTTTCCAGGCCGTCACGTATTTTACTCTTGACGCCCTACCTCGTGACGCCTTCAATTCTGTACTGGGTCGTCATGGAAATAACTCTTGACGCCGTCAGAATTTCCTTCTTGACGCCGTCACCTACTGTTCCCAGCAAGGAAAATTAAGACTTTGGCGTTTTCTTCACTTTTATGCTCCAAAAACGTCCGAATTGCTTCCTTTTCCAGATTTCTCTCCCAAAGTACCTAAAATCACAAAAGGAACGATTTAGGGTAATATTTTATCAAATAAATTCAATTCCGGGCTTAAATGACCCCCTAAAAGTGGTTCATTTTTTGCCTCATCACTACTCTTGTGGATGATGAAGGTCATCCTATTCCGTCTGCCTCTGTCACTAAGAGGGCTAATCCATTTTCCAAGGTGGGTGATGTTGTGGTTTCTGATAGTGATGAGGATGAGGTTCTTAACACGTTCGACGAATCAGCAAATTTTTTTGGTGGAAGTCATGAGCGTGAAGATGAATTTGATGACTATGATGATTACTCGAAGCAAATTTATGATCTTCCAGGGGAATTGGATGCTCTTAATGCCATTTATGGCTTTAATCTCCAAGGTCGTAGGAAGTAGTTTATATTTTTTCCGAGTCTTTAAATGGTTTTGTTTTCTTGTCTAGAAAATAGGAAGTATCTTGTTATGTAAGCTTTTCGCTTATGTAACGGGCTGAGATATAGGATTCACTCATATCCGTTGTACTTAAACATTTTTTGGAGTAATATATTTACCGGGTCGTTGACCTTTTACCCAAAAAAAAATGATCCTAAGGTGGTTCCTAACATGTTTCTAAGGTACTCGTAATATGCTACATTGGAAACTCTCTCTAGCAAAATTCGATACCCTCAATCCCTAAATCGTTTTTCATTCAAGTGAATAAAATTCTTTAACTCTTAATCCTATTGGTTGATCGCTTAGTTTATTCTGCTACCTAATTGTGGGTTGGTGGTGTTTGAATAAACTATATTCACTTTCTTGGGGTAAGGATTTGTGTTACGTTGATAATCTTTGCATGCAACCAATTATATTATATTTATTACTAACGTGGGTCTGTGCACTATATTGGATTGCTAAGATTCTTCTATTATTAAACCATAGTGGGTCGGTACTTTTGGTTATTTAATTTGATCGCTTAGGTTTGTGGTGTCTTTATTTAGTCGGTTTATACATATATCAATTCTATCAATCGGACTATTGATTCATGGGGTGATTTACTGTGCTGTAATCGTTTAAAACCCTAGTTTTTACTAGGGTTTTCTCGCTTTGGAAGTGCAGATCTGCTGGCTATTTTCTTCTTGTTTATTTATGGTCGAATTTATTGTTAGGGTTTTTTTATTTGTTTTGATGACGTTGGGAGAGGAGAACAAAACTAGGCCATCACCTGTGGTTAATGATGGAAACTTGGGTGGATCGGTTGCTTCCCAAGGTGATGTTGTGATGCGTTCGCTTGATGAAAAGATCCGCGACATGGAAAGGAAAAGTGTAAAAGGTAAGCTTGTGTTCGTGGATGATGATGGGGTTCCATTACCTCTGAATGATGGGATTCCTGACATTAGTACTGTTGCTAATGTTGATGTTAATATTACTGATACGGTGAATGAACCTCAAGTAGCGATGAAATCTACTAATGAACCTGTGGTTGCTCCTAATGTTGAACAATTCTTGTTAAGTGCGCGTAAAAATTTTGATGCTACTATGAATCAAGTTCAACGTGAGATTGCTGCTAATAAGGGTACTAATACGGATTCTAACACTTTATATGGTTTGGATCAGCCTGCTAATACGAGTGGTACGAGAGTGAAGTCGGTCTCTTATGTAGGTGCTACTTCTAACGATCCTAAGAAATATGTGTCTAGTTTTCATATGTTGGAATGCAGCAACAAGAAGACTGATGTTGATCTTTGTGTCCCGATTAAAGTTGTGGAAGAGGTGAATATCAGATTTGAGAATACTCTTTATGGGTATTTCCTTGGTCAACGCCTTGCTTTTCCTGTTGTCGATTACTATGTACGCAATGCGTGGGCTAAGTATTGTATACAGAAGGTGATGATGAATGCAAAGGGATTCTTTTTCTTTAAATTCAATTCGAGTAAAGGTGTTGATGATGTTCTTGAAAATGGTCCTTGGTTGATTAGAAATCTTCCTATTATTCTCAAACCATGGACTTTGAACACGAACCTACTTAAAGAAGATTTGACTAACATCCCGGTTTGGGTTAAATTCCATGATGTGCCTCTCGCTATGTTTTCTGATGATGGTCTCAGTCTTCTTGCCACATTGATTGGTACGCCCAAAAGGTTAGACGCTTATACTAGCCAAATGTGCAAGGAATCATGGGGCCGTAGTAGTTTTGCTAGATGCATGATTGAAGTGAAGCCGGATGAGGTGCTTAGAGATAGCTTCACTGTTTAGATACCTTTACTTGATGGTTCGGGGTCTACTATCGAGAAGATTCGGGTTGAATACTAGTGGAAACCACCGCGTTGTAATAAGTGTAAGATTTTCGGTCATACTCTTATTGATTGTCCTAAAGTTGTGTTACCTCCTACCCAGCATACTATGACTGTTAATGATGGTTTCAAGACCATCAATAATAAGAAGAAAGGGAAACAAGGTGGTTCGACTATTCCGGGTCAAGGAGGGGTTCCTAAACCGGTTGTGGGTAAGAAGTTTCAGTATCGACCCAAAAAGACTCCTCCTGAACCTAAGAAAGTGGATGACAATAAGATGAATACTTCTGATGTGGCTAGTTCGAGTGGAAAGAAGATCTCTACATCTAACTAGTTTGATGCTCTTAATATAGAAGATACGGATGCTTTCGGCATTCCTACGAATGACACCAACATGGAGGGGGATTCTGGTCGTACAATGGAAGTTAATGAAGATGAGTCTACTAAGACAGGTAATGTTTCACAAGAACCCCTTGTGAGCGATTTGAAAGAGAAAAAGTCGGTTATGGCTCCTAAAACTAGTGATTCTTGTACTCCGCCCGTCTCTTCTACTAAGAGAGTGAACCCTTTCTCTAAGGTGGGAGAGATTGAGGTTTCTGATTCTGAAGATGGGTTGGTTTCTAACCCATTTGACGAGTCTACTAATCTATTCGCTGGTGGCCAAGAGTTTGAAGATGATTATGATGATTATGACTATGATGACTATGCAAAACAGGTTTATGATCTTCCAGGGAATTTGGATGCTTTTAATGCCATGTATGGCACCAAGATTCAAGGTCTTAGGAAGTAATTTTATTTCGTTTTGTTTTATGTTATCATTTGAGTAGTGGTTTGTTTTTCTTCTTTAGAAAATAGGAAGTATCTTGTTATGTAAGTTGTTTGCCTATGTAACGGGCTGAGATATGAGACTTCACTCATATCATTTGTACTTAAACGTTTCGGTTATTATATTTACCAGGGTGCAGGATTACTCTCCTTTACCAAAAAAAAAAAAAAAAAAAAAAAAAAAAAAAAAAAAAAAAAACATGTTTCTAAGGTAGGTCCTAAAAAATTTCATACTCATCTCTATATGAGTTCGGCTTCTAAGGTGGTTCCTGGAAAGTAAAACCACGTTGGCATAAGGTGGGTCCGCCTCTAATTGGGCGCTAAAACCTACACATATGTCATATAACCTTCTAACTCGTCACTAGTTGATGATGTCTTCTTATAGGCCGTTCACTAAGTCCGCCAACTAACATATATGGCTTGTTTGTGATGCTTTTTTACTCACAACACTTAACTACTTTTTGAATATTCATTTACCTTCATTAATCTTAAACCTTGTAGTCTAATAATTACCTAGCTAGGATAATTGTGATAACTCAGCCACAAATTGGTATTTGCCATAAGTTATAAACCAAACTAATTACTATCAGCATGTACGCATAATAAAGACAAGCACACATTGGTGAGTGCTTATTCACTCACTATTATTTAACCAAAAACCGAACCAAAACGACTATTTGAGCTAATAATTGCCAAGAAAACGTTTGTTTTTGTGTTTGTGATATGCAGGTACGGATAAATCATAAAAAGCCGAAAAAGCACACGGAAACCGGAAAAACGAGCATGAGAGTAAAAGACGGTCAAAAAGTCAATGCCTGGGATCTAAAATTCAGTTTCAGTCCTCTATCTTCTCAGACATGGCAAGTTTAGTCCTTGGATATATTTTTCAGAATGGCAGAAATTACCCTTGGAGTTTGAAAATATTCACAAATGGTCCTTGGATTTTAATGTACTAAATCTGAAAATATAAAAGCTAACAAGCCTGGTCCAAGTCCATTTCCCACAAGCCCAATCCTATATTGTTTACCCACTACCCAAGCCCACTTATTTTTCGGTCAATTGGTCAAAGTCTCATTAAAACAAATAAAACCAAACGCACTTTATTATTTTTTTTCCCCAAATTCCTTTCAAACCCAGAACCCCCAACCCCATGAACCCTAGAATTCCAATCATGCTCAATCCATCACACCACTTCAATTAACCATCAACAAACCAATAATTGGTTCTTCTAGAAGATCTATCACGTGTCAGAGTCACGTGTCAGAGAGATAATTAGATACTACGAGGGACACTTGGCAGAGTGGTATTGGGCAAGTCGCGTCATTGGATTCCGTTTCTAGAAAGGGTCTGACAAGACAGAGAATACAAGCGTGGATTGGACAGGTGGGGCTATATGAGTGGTCAAGACACCTCACGGATCATCATCCTGTGGCTCACAATGATTTAAAGAAACACAAATCTAATCTAAGGGCTATTATCAGAAGAGAGAAAGCACAAGGTTGTGGATTGCCAGCTTGGCATTTGATCACCCAAGCACCTCACTCAGCTATAAATAGGTGTTGATTTTAGCTCATTAGTAAGTAGTTTATAGTGTAAAATTACTCTGCCAAAATATACTCAGTTCTTGTAATCTAGTTTAGGAAGTTGTAATTTTACCTTTGAATTTTAATAAAAAGTCTTATTTCCTTTAAATTGCTGCTTATTTTACATTTACAATAGCTTATTCTGTTTTCATTTCTTATATAATCTGCTTATTTTAGTTTAATTCAACTTGATTTCATTCTTACTCTTACTTTACTTTATAAAACATTTGCATAAATATATATATATATATATATATATATATATATATATATATATATATATATATATATATATATATATAATATCATAATTACTATTAGAGCTTGTCATAGAGCTTATTTTACAGTTCTTATATACTTCATTCTAGCTTCTTAGCTATTTGTGAAGTAAATTCGAGTCTAAGTTGAAACTTACTAGATCAGAAGCTGTATTGATCATTGAAGCTGAGATGTTTAGATAGCTGATACAGAAGCGTTGAAATCAGCCTATCATAAAGATAGGCCTCTGTGAACTCTCTCTGTTCTAGCTGAGAGAGATTTGTGGTAAACTTTGTTCCATTTTCAGATTCTAGTATCATTTTAGATAGAATAGTAGTAGCATTGTTTAGATTGTGTAATTGAGTAGTATATTGTGAATTGATCATCTGTCTTAATGCTTGATACTAGTTGATTTGTTTGATCTATTCATTTCTGTGTAACTTGCTTGATATTGAACTGTGTTAATCATTGATTCATTGATTGCTAGATAAATTTGGACTGAGCATTTTACTAGTTCATCATCTGTCATCATTTTTGATAACTGTGCATCTGAGCATATTTGAGCTTGATTTGATCATAATCTGTCAACTTTGTGTTGTTCTTGTTTCATTTCTAGCCCAAGTTTTCAGTTTCCAAAGTTTTTATCACAAGTGCTTATTATTAAGCACTTGTGATAAGCAGATTTTAAGGAATAAGCAGTTCCACCTTTCAGATTTATTTCAAAATTTTATTTTAAGTTCTTTTTAGTATTTTTGATTTTCTGGAATTTTTCCAGATTTTTCTAATCATTTTTACTATTTTTAATAATTTCTTTTGATTATTTTCAATTTTTAAATAGTTTTTAAATCCAAAAATCAATAAAAAAATTAAAAAAAGTTCAGAAAAATACAAAAATAGTTTCAGTAATTCTTTTATAATATTTTAGAATTTTCAGTTTTGAAATTTTATTTTTCCACCTTTATTTTCTATTTTTCTCTATTTTTAATTCACTTTTAATTCTAAATTTCATTTTTAATTCATAGAAAATAAAAGAAAAGTCTAAAAAATATTTTTCTTTTTCCAGAAATTACTTTTCATAGTATAAGATTTTTAGAAAAAGTTTCAAGTTTATAGGATAATTTTTAGACAAACGTCGCGTTTTAAATAACGCGCGTGCACCGTTTGTACGTTTTTGAATTGTGCGCATTGATTGCCTGTACTTTTTGCATGATTAATCATTGTTTGTGAATTGTTGAATACCTGGATTGCTATTATCACTCTATCACTCTTTCACCACTCACTTTCACTACACGATTCCCAAACCGATAATTCAAATTTTCCATTTGAGCTTTCGTTGGGAAGAACGACCCGGGAATTACTTTCACAAGTATTTCCTTGGAATATATAAATATACTATAATTGATACGCATCAATTTTTGGCGCCGCTGTCGGGGAAGGCTTAAAGTGAATTTTTGAATCATTGTTTTGGAAAATCGTGTTTTGATAAGCCTTCTTCTACTTTGTATATATATCTCTATAAAAATTGAAAAATCAAAAACACTTTTACTAAAGTGTTTTCAAAAATACCAAAAAAATAATAAAAGTTACAGCCTCGACTCGATCGAAAGAAAGGGCGTTGTAAACCAAATAAGTCTCGCAATATAACGAAAACGTAATTTAGTTGTTTATCGGACTATTTCAATTACTACAACCGAATAAGCGGGAAATACGGATAGCTAAGACATTAAATTGCTAGCTGAAGAGAGATCCATTCTTCTCTCCCGTCCCGTCGCGCGTGGTTTTGAAAGAAACGGTTTTCGATTAACGTTACGTTTTAAGAAAAGAAAAACAAAAGAAATAATAAGTTTTTGTGAAAAAAAAATATAAAAAACAAAAAGATTTTCTTTTCTCTTTTCTTTTTCATTTTCTTTTAATTTTGTTCGTGGTGTATGCACACCCGATCTTCGTTTGAGAGTCTTACGTCTCCGTTCTCTAACCCCAAGCGGGTTTTACGACATACGAGTCGGGTTCATTTCCTTGACGACGAGGAGATGAACCAAAACGAACACAACGGACCCCCGCCGATGGGTGGTCCGCAACACAATGTTATCCCGCCGATGGGACAACAACCGGCATTTGATCCACGTCCGATGGAAGAACAACTCCAATCACCATTTAACGGTGTGAGGAGAGCAATTGTGATTCCGGACATCAATGCCAACTTTGAGATTAATCACGGATTACTTAATTTGATCACGGGTATATCATTCCACGGGTTTGATAACGAAGACCCCTATGCACACATCTGAAATTTCACCGACATTGCTGAGACGATTAGAATGAACCAAGTGCCTCACGATGTGGTGAAATTGAAGTTGTTTCCTTTCTCCTTAAAAGGAGCAGCCCGGACTTGGCTGGAAAAGGAACCGCCTAATTCAATTCACACTTGGAATGACCTTGCTTCCAAGTTTGTGAATCATTTCTATCCTCCTTCTAAAACTTCTAATCTCCGTTCCCAAATCTTTCGATTCCAACAAGCTTTTGATGAATCGTTTAGTGAAGCTTGGGATCGTTTCAAAGATTTGTTGGAAAAATGTCCTAATCATGGGTTTACCGACCTTCAGCAGATTGATACTTTTTATAATGGGTTGTTTTATATTGATCAAGATTCACTCAATTCTGCTGCGGGTGGTAACTTGTTGGCTAGGAATACAAATGATGCTTTCACGATAATTGAAAATAAGGCTCGTGTTAGAATGTCGAGAAATAAGCTTCCAATGCCCAGTAATGAGAAAAATAATGATGAAGTAAAAAGTATGATTTTGGCCTTAACAAAGAAAGTCGATGCAATTTCTATGGAAAAATCAAGTCAACAAGTCAATGTCGTTAATCAAGGTTGTACTACTTGTGGTGGTCCACACCCGTATTATGAATGTCCGACGACCGGCCCTTTTGCTCAAGAGAACGTGTATGCTGCAAATATGGGTGGCAACGGTTACCCACCTCTTCAAGGAGACCGTAATCTCCTCAGCTACCGTCCGAGCCAACATCATGGACCACCCGGGTTTAATCAACCTAATCAAGTGAATCAAAACAATAATGTGCAAAACCGGAATCATCAATTCAATAACAATCAAAATCACAACCGTGGAGATAATGGTTTTCAAGGACAAAATCAAAATCGGGGAAATTTTCAACAAGGCCCGCCTCAAGGGAATAATTTTCAAAACAATGGCAATTTTCAAAACCGTGGGCAAAGTTTTAATAATCAAAATCAAGTTGTTGCTCCGAATCCGTCGCCCACGGAAGATTTGATTAAGCAATTGATTCAAAATCAACAAGCTTTTAAGACAAAACAAGAGGAAACAACAAGGTTGTTAGCTAATCAAATCAATGATCTCAACAAGCGTTTAAATGATCGACCCTCGGGCTCTGGAACGTTGCCTAGCAACACGATCGCTAACCCGAGGGGCGATGCAAAAGCGATCATTACAAGGAGTGGTGTTACTTACGATGGACCGACAGCTCCGACTACCTCTTCTTCTCTACCTCCCAAGGTAGTCGCCCGTGAACCCGAGGCGACAACGGATACGGAAATTCCTAGTAATAATGGAAGGACCGAGAACATCCAACCTCCGGTGGTCCCAACGTCTAAAGAAAAAGAAAAGGTCGTTAATGATAATGAAAACGAAACACCCGTCAAAACAAAGTTGCCATATCCATCACGCCTAAATGAACAAAAGCACCGCGAGAAAGATAAAAACCAAATGGAGAAGTTTTATCAGATTTTTCAAGAGTTACACTTTGATATAAGTCTCGCGGATGCTATACTTTTGATGCCTAAATTTGCTTCGATGCTAAAAGGTCTTTTAAATAATAAGGAAAAGCTTTTTGAAATGTCACGGACTCAAATGAACGAGAATTGCTCAGCGGTTCTTCTTAAAAAGCTACCCGAAAAGCTTGAAGACCCTGGCAAGTTTCTTATACCATGTAATTTTCCGGGTATGGTTCAATGCTTCGCTTTGGCCGATCTTGGTGCTAGCATTAACCTTATGCCGATGTCGATTTGGAAAAAGTTGTCTCTTCCTAACTTGACACCGACGCTTATGACCCTCAAGCTTGCCGACCGATCTACGTCTCGTCCAATTGGCATAGCTGAGGATATTTTTGTCAATGTTGGGAAATTTCATTTCCCTGCGGATTTTGTGGTTGTTGATTTCGATGCCGATCCACGGGTTCCTCTCATTCTCGGGAGAGGTTTCATAAGGACCGGTCGTGCTTTAATTGATGTTTATGACGAGGAGATTACTTTACGTGTTGGAAACGAAGCCGTCACTTTTAATCTTGATCAAACCGCGAGATACTCCTCCGATTACGATGTTTCTTCCATCAACCGTATTGATGTCATTGATGAACTTACGGAGGAGTATGCTCAAGAATTTCTTGGTTTTACCGATAATGCTTCGAGTGGCAATCCCACTCCTTCTTTTGAACCAATCGTCTCTGATTCTTCCCCTTCCCTCACTCCGTTTGAGGGAAGTGATCTCGCTTGGGAGGAAATCAATGCTTGTCTTGCAAACGAATCATTTTCACCAGAATTTGATAATAACAACTTTGATCCGGAGGGGGACATTTTATTAATTGAAAAATTGTTAAATGAAAAACCGATTGTTTCTTCCCCTCCGGTTGACTTAAAAATGGCAGAAGTAAAAGAAGTTAAGCCGTCTATTGAGAATCCTCCGGAGCTCGAGCTCAAGGATTTGCCTTCTCATCTCGAATACGCATACTTGGAAAAAAATGAAAAATTACCGGTTATAATATCAAAAGGTCTTAAAGATGAGGAGAAGTCACGACTCTTAGATGTGCTTCGTAAGCATAAAAGTGCGATTGCTTGGCAAATATCCGACATTAAGGGAATCGACCCTCGATTTTGTACTCATAAGATTCTTCTCGAGGATAATCACAAAGCTTCCGTTCAGCAACAACGACGGGTTAATCCACAAATCCATGAAGTGATCAAAAAGGAAGTTATTAAACTCCTTGACGCTGGAATGATTTATCCAATCTCGGATAGTTCATGGGTTAGCCCGGTTCATTGTGTGCCGAAGAAGGGCGGAATCACTGTTGTGAAGAATGATGATAATGAGCTTATACCGACTCGACTTGTGACCGGATGGAGAGTTTGTATCGACTATCGCAAATTGAATGATGCGACACGTAAAGACCATTTCCCGCTCCCTTTTATGGACCAGATGCTTGAACGATTAGCGGGAAATGAGTTCTATTGTTTTCTCGATGGCTTTTCTGGGTATTTTCAAATTCCCATTGATCCCCAGGATCAAGAAAACACCACTTTTACTTGCCCGTATGGAACGTTTGCCTATCGTAGAATGCCCTTTGGCTTATGTAACGCTCCAGGCACGTTTCAACGGTGTATGATGGCCATTTTTTCCGATATGATTGAAAAAACCATGGAAGTGTTCATGGACGATTTCTCCGTCTATGGAAATTCTTTCGACTCTTGCCTTTCCCATTTGGAAAATATGCTAGTTCGGTGTGAAAACACTAATTTAGTTCTAAATTGGGAAAAGTGCCACTTCATGGTTAAAGAGGGACTAGTCCTCGGCCATAAAATCTCCAAATCTGGGATTGAGGTGGATCGGGCAAAAGTCGATGTTATTGCTAAATTACCACACCCGACTACCGTCAAAGGAATCCGAAGTTTCCTTGGTCATGCCGGCTTTTATCGACGTTTTATTCAAGATTTCTCCAAAATAGCCCGGCCTCTGACCCACCTTTTAGAGAAAGACGCTCCGTTTATCTTCTCAAATGAATGCATCGAAGCATTTAATATTCTTGAAGTTAACGGAGGCTCCCGTCTTAATTGCCCCCGACTGGGACTTGCCCTTCGAGCTAATGTGCGATGCTAGCGATTATGCCATTGGTGCAGTTCTGGGGCAACGTAAGAACAAGTATTTTCAGCCTATACACTATGCAAGCAAGACCATGAATGACGCCCAACATCACTACACAACCACTAAAAAGGAGATGTTGGCGGTCGTCTATGCTTTTGAGAAATTTAGGTCTTATTTGCTACTTAAAAAATGCATAGTGTATACGGACCACTCAGCCCTAAAGTACTTAATGGCTAAACAAGATGCGAAGCCACGTTTAATGCGGTGGGTTCTCCTCCTTCAAGAATTCAAAGTTGAAATTCGAGATAAAAAGGGAGCTGAGAATCTTGCTGCCGATCACCTTTCTAGACTTGAGAACCCCCATCAAAGTGTTCTCGAGAAAAAGGAAATTAATGATGCTTTTCCTCTCGAGACACTTGGGAGTGTGACCAAAATAGACCAAAGTACCCCATGGTTCGCCGATTTTGCGAATTATCATGCGGGAAATTTCATTAGACAAGGGATGTCGTCCCAGCAAAAGAAGAAATTCTTTAAAGATGTACAACATTATTTTTGGGACGACCCCTACTTGTTCAAAGTCTGTGCGGATCAAGTGATCCGGCGGTGTGTTCACGGTACGGATGCCGTTGAAATACTTAAGGCATGTCATAGTGGACCCACGGGGGGATACCATGGTGCCAATTTCACCGCTAAGAAGGTTTTCGATTCCGGCTTCTATTGGCCGACGATATATCGGGATGCCCATGAATTGGTGAAAACATGTGATTCTTGCCAACGTCAAGGGAAAATCTCTCAAAAAGATGAAATGCCGCAAAATGCGATTCAAGTTTGTGAGATCTTCGACGTCTGGGGCATCGATTTCATGGGGCCATTCCCGTCGTCTAGGGGTAACAAGTATATCCTCGTGGCCGTCGATTACTTATCAAAATGGGTTGAAGCGAAGGCGCTCCCCACCAATGACGCCCGAGTGGTTGTTAAGTTTTTGAAAAGTCTCTTTGCCCGATTTGGTGCACCTCGAGCCATCATAAGCGATCGTGGGACCCATTTTTGCAATGATCAATTTGCGAAAGTTATGCTAAAATATGGTGTCACACATCGTCTTTCCACGGCTTATCACCCACAAACGAGTGGTCAAGTTGAGGTCTCCAATCGTGGTTTAAAACGTATACTTGAAAGGACCGTAGGTGAACACCGTGCCTCTTGGGCCGATAAATTAGAAGATGCATTATGGGCTTTCCGGACCGCTTACAAGACCCCAATTGGGTGTACACCATATAAGCTGGTTTACGGGAAAGCTTGTCATTTGCCCATTGAACTAGAGCACAAGGCCTACTGGGCCTTAAAACATGCCAACTTTGACTTGAAAACCGCGGGTGATCATAGAAAAATTCAATTGAATGAGTTAGTAGAACTCCGTGATCAAGCTTACGAGAATTCTTTGATTTACAAAGAGAAAACGAAAAGAATTCATGATGCCAAGATCAAAGACCGCGTTTTTAACATTGGTGATCAAGTGCTACTTTTCAATTCTCGGTTAAAGATATTCTCGGGGAAGCTTAAAACCCGTTGGTCTGGACCATTCACAATAACCCAAGTTTTCCCTTATGGAACCATTGAGTTAGCTCAACAAGATGGTCCCAATTTTAAGGTGAATGGTCATAGGTTGAAACATTATTTTGGAGGGGATGTACCGACTATGGTAGTCCCGGATCTCCAAACTTTCCCCAAGGACAATTGAATTCGGGGATCGAGTCAAGCTCATGTGACTCGGTGAACAAAAACAAGCGCTTCGTGGGTGGCAACCCATGCTTATCCATTTTCATCTTCTTATTTTCTATTTTCTAACACCTAATGTGAGGAGGGGGTGCCTCTTCTACTCTTGTGTTTTGTGGTTGTTTGTTTATGTCCAGGATTTGCCCGAATAATGAAGACTCTCGTGCTCGTGGTTTTGTCTTTACTCCACTCGAGTTTCATCGTTCGTTGCTTATCCTATATCCGTTAAATCTTATCGACTAACGTTTTCTTTGGCATAATTAATAAACGGCCTAGAATTTTGTTAGGATTACCTTAACCCATCAAACATTGAGGACAATGTTTCGTTCTAGTCGGGGGGAGGGTGAATCTTCGATTCGATTTTGACCTTGCATTTTTCACATGTCGTGCACTCTTGCAACTCCGTTTTTCCACCAAAAATAAAAAAAATTTGAAAAATTTGAATAATTTCAAAAATTTTGATGAAAAAGCAATGAAAAAGTAAAAAAAAAAAAAAGATGTGAAAAAGTTAAAAAAGTTGTGCAAAAATATAATAAAGTTTGAATAAGTGTTTTGACACCTTGTTGACTTTCTTGCTGGCGAGAGTAGGAATAAATATTTTGACTTGACCGGGCGTGTTGAGCCCTAGCTTGTTCCCTTAACCAATGATAATCACATAAGCTTGTGCTAGTTTTGTACACCAGGAGCTATAAAATGCGAATTCTTTCTTAAGAATCTGCAAGTTCCCGTACTTGACTTTATATATGCGCAGCTTAAAAGCTTTCGCTAGTCTTTTACATCAGGAGCTAGAAAACGCGAATTCTTCTTCTAGAATTTGCAAGTTTCCGTAACTGACTTTATATATGCGTGGTTGATTATCGGCTAAGTATTCGCGGGTTTCATTATTTGGAATCTTAAATTGCGAAGAGCGAGAAATGATAGAGTTTATTTAGAAATTAGATGCTAAACGTGGAGTAGTGGTTCTCTTTAGAGCTCATAAGAGGTACTTGTAGCTTTTTACTCCCATCAGATATGTCACTGATATATAATAGATGTTCTAGGTTAATTAGTGGTATTTCGGTTTGAATAATATTTAGTTCTTTGTTTTCTTAAGAGAATTTTTGCTTTAGAAATTGGGTACATATCAAGGAACATCAAAAATAAGAGCAAAAGTGAAAAAATCAAAAGTCAAAAGTTGATTATCTATGTGGTTTTGGAGCTACCCGTTAAGCTTCCATTGTTGTTAGAAAAAAGTCAAGAAAGAAAAAGAAAAAAGTGAAAAATATGAGAAAAGTGAAAAAAGTGAGAAATGAAAAAAATATGAAAGTTGAAGTTGTGTCAAATAAGAGCTATATATGTATCAAAAAGTTGTTGGCGCGTGAGGTGCATGTGATACGTGATTAGTAATCAGTCACATGAGGTGCACGTGATCGTACTCCGCAACTTATATTCTTGATATTGTATGTACCCCCAAATTCCTTGATGTGGACCGAATTTCTATTGCAGTGGTTCTTAAGAGAAAATGAATAACTACTTATCGTTTTAACTTAGGTATCACTATCGGACTTAAAAATTATCGAAACGAGAAAATATGAAGCAATTCATTTCTCAACAAAATAAAATATTGAGATACAAAACCTAGGAAATGGGAGTAAGAAGTTTCTACAAGTAACTGTTATGAGTAGTGTTAGCATCTAATTTGTAGATAAGCTGTGATCTCGTTTGTACGCTTAGTTTGGGGACTCGTGAAAAATCAAGGATGACGATTTTTATCCGTATGGTCGCTTCTTAAAAGAAGTGTTTCTACTCGTTGACCCTAATAATTATTGCAAGATAATGAAAGTTCAACAAACCGTCACAAGTGTGAAGTGTGAAAAGTACAAAAAAAAAAAAAAAAAGTGGAATAAAGGAATAAAAAAATTTTTTGGAAAACGGAGCGTTTTTCGGGAATAAATGATTTTGTAATCTCTTTTGAACCGCCTTGCTACTTTTCAAAGTTAGTAAAAAGAGTTTTTGAAATTATTTATCCCGAGAGCGTGAATTGATCACATTGCGTGAGGACACGGCAATACCTTAGTCGGGGGGATTTTGGTGAGTGCTTATTCACTCACTATTATTTAACCAAAAACCGAACCAAAACGACTATTTGAGCTAATAATTGCCAAGAAAACGTTTGTTTTTGTGTTTGTGATATGCAGGTACGGATAAATCATAAAAAGCCGAAGAAGCACACGGAAACCGGAAAAACGAGCATGAGAGTAAAAGACGATCAAAAAGTCAATGCCTGGGATCCAAAATTCAGTTTCAGTCCTCTATCTTCTCAGACTTGGCAAGTTTAGTCCTTGGATATATTTTTCAGAATGGCAGAAATTACCCTTGGAGTTTGAAAATATTCACAAATGGTCCTTGGATTTTAATGTACTAAATCTGAAAATATAAAAGCTAACAAGCCTGGTCCAAGTCCATTTCCCACAAGCCCAATCCTATATTGTTTACCCACTACCCAAGCCCACTTATTTTTCGGTCAATTGGTCAAAGTCTCATTAAAACAAATAAAACCAAACGCACTTTATTATTTTTTTCCCCAAATTCCTTTCAAACCCAGAACCCCCAACCCCATGAACCCTAGAATTCCAATCATGCTCAATCCATCACACCACTTCAATTAACCATCAACAAACCAATAATTGGTTCTTCTAGAAGATCTATCACGTGTCAGAGAGATAATTAGATACTACGAGCGACACTTGGTAGAGTGGTATTGGGCAAGTCGCGTCATTGGATTCCGTTTCTAGAAAGGGTCTGACAAGACAGAGAATACAAGCGTGGATTGGACAGGTGGGGCTATATGAGTGGTCAAGACACCTCACGGATCATCATCCTGTGGCTCACAATGATTTAAAGAAACACAAATCTAATCTAAGGGCTATTATCAGAAGAGAGAAAGCACAAGGTTGTGGATTGCCAGCTTGGCATTTGATCACCCAAGCACCTCACTCAGCTATAAATAGGTGTTGATTTTAGCTCATTAGTAAGTAGTTTATAGTGTAAAATTACTCTGCCAAAATATACTCAGTTCTTGTAATCTAGTTTAGGAAGTTGTAATTTTACCTTTGAATTTTAATAAAAAGTCTTATTTCCTTTAAATTGCTGCTTATTTTACATTTACAATAGCTTATTCTGTTTTCATTTCTTATATAATCTGCTTATTTTAGTTTAATTCAACTTGATTTCATTCTTACTCTTACTTTACTTTATAAAACATTTGCATAAATATATATATATATATATATATATATATATATATATATATATATATATATATATATATATATATATATATATATATATATATATATATATATATATATATATATAATATCATAATTACTATTAGAGCTTGTCATAGAGCTTATTTTACAGTTCTTATATACTTCCTTCTAGCTTCTTAGCTATTTGTGAAGTAAATTCGAGTCTAAGTTGAAACTTACTAGATCAGAAGCTGTATTGATCATTGAAGCTGAGATGTTTAGATAGCTGATACAGAAGCGTTGAAATCAGCCTATCATAAAGATAGGCCTCTGTGAACTCTCTCTGTTCTAGCTGAGAGAGATTTGTGGTAAACTTTGTTCCATTTTCAGATTCTAGTATCATTTTAGATAGAATAGTAGTAGCATTGTTTAGATTGTGTAATTGAGTAGTATATTGTGAATTGATCATCTGTCTTAATGCTTGATACTAGTTGATTTGTTTGATCTATTCATTTCTGTGTAACTTGCTTGATATTGAACTGTGTTAATCATTGATTCATTGATTGCTAGATAAATTTGGACTGAGCATTTTACTAGTTCATCATCTGTCATCATTTTTGATAACTGTGGATCTGAGATTTCATTGGATCCAGTGTCTGCTTGATGTTGAAATAGTTCCTGTGATGTTTGTGGAAGCTGTTTGAGTCTAGCTGTTTGAATTTTGTAGAGTAAAACTGATAGTTGCTTAGTAATCATTACATTAAGGAGTGTTTGGATTAGGATAATCTGTGGAGTAGAAGTAATAGTAGGTCTTGTTTAACTGCATTAATAGATTGCTTATATCAGTAGTAGCATTAGTTTAGCCTAAAAATTGGTAACTAGACATTCAAAAGTCAAATCAATTTTGAGAATCAAATCTGTGGACAGAACTTTTGGATCAGTTGTGAGGTTTAACTGTTATTAGAAATACTTTTTAAAAGTTGATTTGTAGAATTTGGTAGTTAGGGAACAAGTATCAAAAAGAAAAAGTGAGTTTGGATTTCAGTTGCTTATTAAAAAAAGTAACGGAAGTTGACTGATCAGTCATACACTCCCCTGCACCACTTGTTTGCATAAGATTTCATGGACTGATTCAGTAGGCAATAAGTGTTTGGAACTCATTATACTTGGTTGATTTGTGATCTCTGATTAGTAGAGTATTAGTAGACACCATCGGCTTATCATCAGTAGCTTATTTAATCAGCTTATTTTGTCCTTGTAGTTCTTAGCCTTAGCTGATTTCTGAATTCATATTGTAGGCCTGCTAGTATAGACTTGAGCTTGTTTCTGTGTTTCAACTTGTACTTTGTGCCTTATCTGAGTAGTGATAGCTTTGTGTTTAGTAATTTTGCCTTTGTGTTGACTGGTGCTTATTTTGGATAGCCTTTGAGCTTATTTCATAGCTTATTGATATCAAACTGTGCATCTGAGCATATTTGAGCTTGATTTGATCATAATCTGTCAACTTTGTGTTGTTCTTGTTTCATTTCTAGCCCAAGTTTTCAGTGTCCAAAGTTTTTATCACAAGTGCTTATTATTAAGCACTTGTGATAAGCAGATTTTAAGGAATAAGCAGTTCCACCTTTCAGATTTATTTCAAAATTTTATTTTAAGTTCTTTTTAGTATTTTTGATTTTCTGGAATTTTTCCAGATTTTTCTAATCATTTTTACTATTTTTAATAATTTCTTTTGATTATTTTCAATTTTTAAATAGTTTTTAAATCCAAAAATCAATAAAAAAATTAAAAAAAGTTCAGAAAAATAAAAAAATAGTTTCAGTAATTCTTTTATAATATTTTAGAATTTTCAGTTTTGAAATTTTATTTTTCCACCTTTATTTTCTATTTTTCTCTATTTTTAATTCACTTTTAATTCTAAATTTCATTTTTAATTCATAGAAAATAAAAGAAAAGTCTAAAAAATATTTTTCTTTTTCCAGAAATTACTTTTCATAGTATAAGATTTTTAGAAAAAGTTTCAAGTTTATAGGATAATTTTTAGACAAACGTCGCGTTTTAAATAACGCGCGTGCATTACCGTTTGTACGTTTTTGAATTGTGCGCATTGATTGCTTGTACTTTTTGCATGATTAATCATTGTTTGTGAATTTTTGAATACCTGGATTGCTATTATCACTCTATCACTCTTTCACCACTCACTTTCACTACACGATTCCCAAACCGATAATTCAAATTTTCCATTTGAGCTTTCGTTGGGAAGAACGACCCGGGAATTACTTTCACAAGTATTTCCTTGGAATATATAAATATACTATAATTGATACGCATCACACATTTGTTTGAATTTTGATTAAAACACATACAACAATCCTATTCTCCCAATTGAAAATACTGGACAAATTAAACGAGCTCTTTTTTCTTTTGGTTTATGTATCTCCATGAATCTTCTCTTCTTCATCAGGTATTAATGTATCATATAATTCTGAGTTACTTTTCATCGGTTTGTGTGTAGTTACTTATACTTTTTGAGTAAAGATCATTTGAGCACCAAACTTTTTTTACATACCAATGGACTAATCTCCACCCTGCATCTTTATTTGATCTAATGGATGAGATTAATCCCAACAATTTAAAAAACCCACTTTCATCCTTTTTTTTCAAATATTAATATCTTTCAAACCGTTAATTGTTAAGCCAAAAAAAATATACCGTTACGACGAGCATTTAATTATCTTTCTATAGAGAGGCTAATTGATATATTTTCGACAAAAAAAGTTTTTTTCGTTTTTTTCACATTTTTTTTTCGTGGCCGAAAAAATCATATATGATTTTACATATAATATCATATATGATACTACATATCATATATGATATGTAGTATCATATATGATATTATATGTAAAATCATATATGATATTGCATATCATATATGATATGCAATATCAATATGCAATATCATATATGATATTACATATAATATCATATACGATATCATATATGATATTATATGTAATATCATATATGATATTGCATATCATATATGATACATATCATATATGATATGCAATATCAAATATGATTTTTTTTTCGGCCAGGAAAAAAAAACGTGAAAAAAATGATTTTTTTTTCGAAAGTATATCAAAGTGCCCGTCTATAGAAAGATAATTAAATGCCCGTTGCGATGGTGTAATTATTTTCGCTTAACGGTTAACGGTTTAAGAGATATTTAAATTATAAAAAATGGGTGAAATAATAAAATCCTTTTAATCTCAACCATTGATTTCCTTTTTAGATGGATGGTGGGGATGAGTCCTTTGGTATGTGAGTAATGTTTGGTTTGTAATATAACTCGACTCATACTTTTTATCATTGAGTTTGTTTTCTTCATTAGAGTAACTCTAATTAATTGCTGCTAAAGTCTAATATTAATGTAAGTTTATTACTCAAAGGTAGGCAATTAAAACAGCCTTACGTTTGTATTTGCTGAATTTGTTTTGGAACCTATGACAAGTGCTACTTTTTAACTAACATGTCTTGCTTGTATGTTGATGTTGTTGAAGGGTTTTAAGAAGATTGAGAAAGAGGTACTTTTGAAGAATGTTTACTACTAATACTAGTTATAATGCTCGTGCACGCGCGGGTTTTTAAAATTTTTTTGAATCATATATTTTTATTTATTAAAAAACAAATAATTAAATTTTTGTTTTGTTTGATTTATTATGTTTAATTATAGCTTTTTATTATTAAAGATAATTATTTAAAAATTTTAATCCTATTATTAATTGCATCTTATCTATATTTTTTATATTTATTTTCTACTTGTATTATAGATAAATATAAAATGTTACCTAATAAGAAAATATTTTTTTTAAAATAAAATTATTACTGAACTAAATAATGTATGATTTGATTTTTAAAATGGAAAAGTTTCCCCTTAAGGTTTTGTTTTATTATGTAAAAGATGTTTGTTATCATGTGTACAAGTGAAATCCCTGAACATTTGTTTAAAGTGACAAAACATGAGAAAGCATGCATTGAAAATCAACACGTGTTTATTCCTTTCGTGTTTGATACATTTGGTATCCTTGCATCTGAGGCGGTGGAACTACTCAACAGAGTCCAACGAGTTATGAACAGTAATGTTATAACACATAGATCCACGAATATAGTTTTCAAAAGAGTTAGCTTTGCAATTCAAAAAGGGCTAGCGGCGCAGCTTGTTGCTCGTTTACCTTCAACCACTATGTAAATTCTATTTTGATGAAATAGATATCTTAACATTTTGTTTAATGGTAATTATTGCCTGAACAGGGGCCTTAAAGTATCACCAAAAGGAAAAAGAAAGAAAATAAATCAGAACTCTGGAAGAAGCTTGGATGGAATCCCAACAATCAACTGGTTTAACTTGTGTGCTTGACAACACAGTGCACATCAATATTGAGGTATAAAACACTTTTTTACTTAAATTTTCGTGATTCACTATCTCAATTGCATTTGCAACCAGTTCTCTAGCCAAAGCGCTTCTCGTTTTGCAACTTCAAAGAGAATGGAAAGAGTACTTGAATTGGTTGAAAGTGTGGTGATGTAATTTCCCACGAGTAAGTTTCTCTACAAACAAAGCATGTATTTGAACTGTTTTATTCAAACTTAATTCTTAGATCTTCATCTCCATCTTATTCTTCAAATTTAATTTTTAAATTTGAAATCTTCATTCATGGCCTTCTTTAATTTCCAGCAATCCAATTGATTGTTATTGATTCTAAGATCCATTGATGTGGTTTTTTTTTTTTTTTTTTTTTTTTTTTTTTTTTTTTTTTTTACATCGGGTCTTTATTTCATCTTCCCGGTCCTTCATCAGCATTTTTATAGAGTAAAATGCTTTCAAACAATCTGAAAATACGAAGGTGCATACTTTATTCTCCTACCTGGTTGTTTATTTTATTCTTAAAAAAACTTTGGGCATCAGGGTAAAAATTGATGCTAAGATGAATGCTATGTTTGTTTGATGAACTTGAGTGTTAAGTTGTATCAAATGACTAAGTAAGAATAAAGTTTCAAATGTTGAAAAAGAGATGATCTGTGTTGTTTGATTAAAAGTATGTTTTCTTTCTTGAAAAATAGATCGTAGAGGCTCACATACACTAGTACAAACGAGGCTTTCCCCGGCGACTTTTTTAAGCCCTTTCCGTCGACATGTCGACGGAATAATACCTTCCCGTCGACATGTCGACGGCAACATATAGACGGCTGTACTTCGACGGGAACACTGTTCCCGTCGACAATCACCGTCGACACTGTGGGTCCCACGTCGTTTTTCAGTCAAAGGAATTTGGTGTCCGTCATATTCTTCCCGTTGACATGTCGACGGAAACATATAACTAATTAACATTTTAATTAGTTGATTATAATTATGTTTTATATAATACCGTCGACATGTCGACGGTATAATTAAAACAAAAATATTGTTTTTAATATTATGCCGTCGACATGTCATGTCGACGGTATAATTAAAACAAAAATAGTGTTTTTAATATTATGTCGTTGACAAAAATATTGTTTTTAATATTATGCCGTCGACATGTCAACGACATAATATTAAAAACACTATTTTTGTTTTAAAGATACCGTCGAAATGTTTTAAAGATACTGTTGACATGTCGACGGTATCATTAAATAACCAATAATAATGTTTTAATGATGCCGTCGACATGTCGACGGTATCATTATTAACACCCTGCTAACAGCAGGCTGCAAATATTGCAATTTTCCAGAATTTTTCTGGATTTTTCGGAAAAAATCTACCAAAACCTGTAACTGTAATAGCACCTATAACCACTCAATATCAACATGTCCTAAACGTATAACTCGCCATCGGCTATAACACTTGCAAAATATCGCTAAACACCCTCAAAATGCATAAAAACATATAAAGTCTACAAAACGGGGGTGTGGTAATATCTAAACCTAGCTGCCATATCCACAAATGTTTTAATATCCTTGACGTTCAAGTCGCCAAAAGGTTAAACTATACAATACTAACATATGGGTCGCCAAAATATTGTTTCAAGCATAAGTACAACACAAAATACCCAAGTTTGTACCTCTACATCCAAAATCACTCGTGATCAACAGTAGGACCCTCATCATCGCCAGAACCATCCTCATCGCCTCTGCGACTCCCGCTCCCTCCAGCTGAACCACTACCTCCAACGCCACTACCTCCAACGCCACTGCCTGAGCCATCCATGTGCTGAGAACCCGCCTGACTAACATACTCGTTCCATCGCGGGTTGGAGGAGATAAAACCTGTGATCAAATCAATCTCCGCCTTCAAGGCCTTATGCTCTTCAGCTTCTCGACGGCGATTCTCCTCGGCCTCAGCAAGCTTTTTCTCCATCTCAGCGTATTCTGAAATGAAACAATCAAAATAAAAAAAAAAAAAAAAATCTATTGCAATACTTAGTTTGAGTCATGATCGAGTAATCTATAATTAATATATTATCAAACTGTACATACCTGGAGGTGGAGGCGGGGTGTATGGTAACGGTGGCCTGGAGAGCCCGGGTACGACCCTACCCCGTCCGGCGATGTGGCCCCGCTGCTTGCCCTTCAAAACCATCGCAAGTATCTGCTCCTCCGTGTACGCCACTCCTTCCGGCGTATTCGCTCCCAGATCTCGCAGCCGGACTATCTCTTCCTATTTAATTGAGAAAAAAATTGAGAAAATTTATATATATATGTAAGTGTGTGTGTGTGTGTATATATATATATATATATATATATATATATATATATATATATATATATATATATATATATATATCGGGTTAATTACAAGATTATGTTTCAATGAATCATTAAAGTGCGTGTTTGGGGAAATAAATAAATAAATAAATAATAAATTAAAAAAAAAAAAGAAAAAGATACTTACATATTGAACACGAGCCTCATCCTGCAACCACATACCATCAATGTCGCAGTGTGTGTCGTAAAACGACTGGATGAGTGACGGGTATTGTTTGTCCTTACTGTTCTGAAACTGTATATACACATGCATATATATAAGATGAAACAAATTAAAAATGGCAAAGCAAACACCATATTTATTTTAATTAAACTTAAATACTTTTATAAAATCAAAATTAATTACTTTTATATAATTATAATTAAATAATTTTATAAAAATAAAATACTTGTATAAAAATAAAATGTGTCTTACGTAGTCGTGGCGAATAGCGGCCAATGACTTGGAACCGTGGCGGCTGTACGCCTTCAACTTCTTTCGGTTCTCCTTGTTCACAGCAGCACGCTTCAGGTTCTTCTCATTCATGTAAAACTTGATATGCTCCTCCCACACAGATGGCTCGACGTTCGGAGGAGGGTTTCTTCGTATCTCATCCACTTTTTCAGGCCCACCCTCCCCGTCGAAGTAAACCCTCTTCATCGTGCCCTTGTTGTCGGAGTAGACCTTAGCAATGTACGCATTGAGGCCCGCCGAAATGGTTTTCCAATCGGGTGAGCGCATGTGGGTCTGCAAGTCGAAGAATTCCTGCAAACAAGTTTAAAAAAATATACACAATTAAACAAATTTAAATAAATGTACACATTCAAAGAATTAAATATAAAGATATAATTAAAAGGAAAATAAAATAACTGACCCCGAGTCAGTTCATGAAGCCCTGTCGAGTCGCTTCGTCAAGGTTGTGCCAGGAGGGATAGTGCAACGGCAAGGACCTAACCAGCTCGCCAACATAGTTACTAAACCATGCGCGGTTGGGCCCAACATGATTAAATATCTTCTGATCACGCTACTCGAACTCGATCGATTGCGGGCCCGAGGCAGTCACAGCTTTCCTGAGGTCTTTGTTTTTGTTGGCTTCACGGACCTGTGCCCTGCCGCCATCCCGACCTCCACCCCTGCCGCCAGCTTGTCTCGCTCTAACTCCTCGTCGAGGTTTTTGTGACGAACCTAAAATTGAAGTGAGTGAAAACGTTAAAAAATAACAAGTAACAAAATTCAAATTATCAAGTTTAATTTTCTTACCACTACGGTGACCGCTAGTAATCGAACGATAAGGTGGTGGTGGGTCATCGGCACCGCCACCACCGTGACCTCGCGCTACTGCTACTATCTGTAAAAGTACAAGTTGAATTAACATATAGAAATTCGGGAACAAATTAACATAAGCATGCACACATTCAAATACATACATATTTAAAATAAATATACACATTTAAACAATCCATAACAATTTCATTCAAAAAAGCTAAGTGTCGTTTTACAAGTTACAATTTAAGATCAATCTGCTACATCTACATCACTATCATAAACAGCATGAGTCGCATCTTAAACTTCATCATCAGAATTGTTTGCATCAGAGTCTGCTAAATCATAAGGATTGTCGTCCTCATCATCAATAAATTCATCGTCGTCATCAACATCGGACGGGTTTTCTATAGGATAATTAACTTCGGACGGGGACTTTCCGAAATTAATCACTAAAATCCTAAAACATTCACAAAAGTCTAACAATAGCATATATTTTAAGTTAAACAATTAGACTATAAACAATTGTTTGGTTTTCGGTTTATGTTTCATAAAACTATTTTGTTATTTTGAAACTTGTTTTTGTGACTTATTTTTGAAACTATTATGAAACATAAGCCAAAAACCAAACAATATATCTACGGGCTTATGGCTTATTTGGTTTTCGGCTTATGTTTCATAAGCTTATTTATTTTATTTTTTTACTTATTTTGAAACTATTTAAGTTAAAAAGTTTCAAAATAAGCCATAAAAATTAAGCTTGTGAAACATAAGCCGAAAACCAAACAAACCATAAGCCCGTTATATAAGCAGAAACAAATCAATCCGCAAAAATTCTAACGCAAAACATAACCAATATATTAAAAGTAGTATACCATATATACTAACCAAACGCCAACTAAGCCATAATATTTAACCAATACTAACTTCACATTTTTAAAATACTAACCAATGTATACTAACCAAACGCCAACTAACATTTAACCAAACGCCACCCAATATCCTAGGACTAGTTCAATACCAAGTCCCCCAAGGTGCTATTTGCACCGTGGGTACACAATATCCTACGGCTAGTTCACAATCCACAACAATCCCTTTTATATCAAAACCTAATATACTAACCAAACTATACATACGGCTGCAAGCACTAAACTAGTAACCAAACGCTACGGGATACGAAACTACAACAAAGCATAAATATGAAAAAAAAAATTAAAAAAAAAAAAAAAAAAAAAAAAAAGAATACATACCGTCTCGGCTACTGTATCGGCTGTGGTCTCGGCTGTGGTATCGGCTGTGGCTCGGCTGTGGTCTCGGCTGTGGCTCAGCTGTGGCTCGGCTGTGGTCTCGTCTTTGGCTCGGGCTATAATAAAAGAGATGCAGTATATAATGATTATATCAAAATTAAAAAAAAAAAAAAAAAAAAAAAAAAAAAAAAAAAAAAAAAAATTGTTGTTGTCGACATGTCATCGGGATACCAAAAGTTAATAAAAAAAAATAAAACGAGGCTCTCACCCTGCTGTCTTGGTTCTTGGGCTCGGGCTATAATAAAAGAGATGCAATATATAATGGTTATATCAAAATTAAAAAAAAAAAAAAAAAAAAAAAAAAAAAAAAAAAAAAAAAAACACTATTGTCGTCGACATTCGTCGGGATACCAAAAGTTAATAAAAAGAATAAAACGAGGCTCTCACCCTGCTGTCTTGGTTGTCTCGGCTCTCACCCTCGGCTCTGACCTCTGCTGCTACTGTATAATAAGTAATAACAAAATTTTAATAACAATTTTATTAACAAAATTTAATAGCAATTTTATTAACAATAATAATAACAATTTTTAAACAAATTTATTAACAAAATTTTATTAAAAAAATTACCTGTGTCGAAGAAGAAGAAGAAGAAGAAGAAGAAGAAGAAGTGGGGAAGAAGAAGAATTAAAAAATTGAGGGGTAGAGGAGAGAATTAAATAATGGAGGGGTAGAGGAGGAGGAGGTGCACAGTGGTGCGAGTGTCGGAGTGGTGGAGGTGTGGTGAACAGGTGGTGTGGTGAGCTGTGGTGAAGGTGGAGGTGGTATAATGTGGTTGGGGTGGAGGTGGTATAAAGTGGAGGAGTGGTGGAGGTGTGGTGGAGGAGTGGTGGTATAATCGCCGGCGAGAGGGGGGGGGGGGGGGGATGGTTTATTTTTATTTTTCTAAGTTATGAGCAATAACTTTGACCAGATCTGGTTTTGGTATTGCTTTTTATTATCCCGTCGACATGTCGACGGGATTAGAAAGGAATTTTTTATATTATTAATTTTCCCGTCGACATGACGACGGTAATATTAAGTTATTTTGTCGTTTACGTTTGGTGGGACGTATTAAATTTTCACGAAAATTTTGGCGGTTTTATTCCCGTCGACATATCAACGGTAAAATAACTATTATTAAAAAACTTTATTTATAGTAAATACTTTTATAAAATTACTTTATTATAAATACTTTTATAAAATTACTGTAATATAATTAAAAAAAATTATTTATTATAAATACTTTTATAAAATATTAAAAAATAAGTTTTATAAAATTAATAAACTAAATTTATATAATTAAAAAAATTATTTATTATAAATACTTTTATAAAATTAAAAAAATATATATATTTAATTAAAAAATATATATATAAATACTTATATTATAATTAAAAAAATCATTTATTAAAAAATATATATATATTTAATTAAAAAAAACATATATAAATACTAAATCCCAACCATTAGATAACCTCGATATCACAACCGGTAAAAATTCAAGTCGAGATGCTATGGTTATACATGAGATGTAATGGTTATACATGAGATGTTAAACGAACGAGTCGAGATGCAATGGTTATACATGAGATGTTAAACGAACGAGTCGAGATTCAATGGTTATACATGAGATGTTAAACGAACGAGTCGAGATGCAATGGTTATACATGAGATGTTAAATGAACGAATCGAGATGCAATAGTTATACATGAGATGTTAAACGAACGAGTCGAGATGCTATGGTTATACATGAGATGCAATGGTTTTACCTAACAACTTTTTTTCTACCTAACACCTTATCCTCACAATATAAACACACACACACACATACTCATCTCACTATATATATATCTCTCTCTCTCTCTATCTCTCTAGCAGTTTCTATTTTCTGGCGACACCAGCATTTTTCGGCCGCCGGAATCTTTTTCTGGCCACCACCTTTTATCACCTCAACTTGTAGATCGGGCCACACCGGTCACGATTCAACCACTCAACCTCACAACCACAAACGATGGCAGAATTTGAAGCTTTTCCTTGTCCTTGTGAACGAGGAGACGTGATTCTGCGACAATCGTGTAAATCTTACTCCCGTGGTAAACTATATTATGCTTGTCCTTTCTCGCAGGTGAACAATTACATATTTTTTCGTGTATTATATAAATAATTTGGTCAGTTGTTAAAAATAATAGTTTTTACTCTTTAACAGCTTGGGACAGACGACCATGGATGTAATTTTTTTTTATGGAAGGATGAACGACTCGCCAAAATGATGAGCGGTTCTCTGGGAGCTTCAACATCAAGCGGTTCTGGATCTACTCCAAAAAGGTGCTTAAACTGTCATGAAAAAAATCTTAGAATAAACATGCTGGAGGCACAAAAACAGGTGTTGGAGGCACAAAAACAGGTGCTAGAGACAAAATTAAGGATGCTGGAGGCAAAACTTGACATGGCAACGTATCCCAACCACGACCACGCATGTCAGTCGGATGCAATACTCCGTGACCTTTTAGGTGACATGGATAAATTTCATATGTAGTACTGTTATCGTTGTTGTTGCTATTGTTTGCTGTTGTTGTTGTTGATGTTATTGATGTTTAATAAAATGTTGTTGTTGTTGTTGTTTAATAAAATGTTGTTATTGTGGAGCAATAATTAGAACTGAAGGAGCAATAATTATCAAACACAAAGGCAAACTGTTTATTTAAAATTTGTAGGCACAAATAATAGAACTGAAGGAGCAATAATTATCAAACACAAAGGCAAACTGTTTATTTAAAACAAGCAAGAGTTCTTAACCACATGCATTTTCATACAGACTCAAACTAAACAACTCGACAACCAAACTAAACAACTCAACAACCAAAGGAAACAACTCAAACTAAACAACTCGACAACCAAACGAAACAACTCAAACTAAACAACTCGACAACCAAACGAAACAACTCAAACGAAACAACTCGAAAACTAAAACAACAGATCAAACGAAACAACCCGTTTATTTTTTTTTGCGGCTACTTCCCGCTTTACTCGAACTCGCACCATCTTTTCCCTTCCTTGCTCTCATTTCCTTGATATGTGCAAACGTAGCTTCAAGATTTGTGACCCTATTTCCCAGATTATCAAGTTTTGTTTCCAACGTACTTTCAGCTTCGTCGTCACCTCCAACAGCAACAACTTGAGCTTCAGCAGCAGCTTGAGCTTCAGCAGCATCTAGCTCGTCCATGTACTCTTTGTAGTACGACTTTTTCCTACACCATTCAATAATCTTGTCTCTCATACACGGTTCAGCATCCTTAAAAGAACCATATTTCTCATAAACTGCATGACCAAAAGTTAACATAACTTCATTAAAGAGGAGCTCGTGTGACAAGATTTTTGAGTACTCCTCTTCAACTGTGCAACCACGCCAAGTCATGTGTGTCTTGTAAGAATTGACAATTGAATTATTTGTGAGATGTGTAAAATGAGACGGAAATAATTTTGTGAGAATGTATATATTGGTAAAAAAATGAGACGGGAATGTATTTGTGAGGATATATATATAGCCTGATTTTTGAAGATATATTCCCGTCGACATGTCGACGGGAACAAGAAAGCGGGAAAATATCCCGCCCAATATTTTACCCATTTATTAAAAATATTTATAATTAGTAATATACTCCCGTCGACATGACGACGGGACTCTTAAAACATAATAATTATTATGCTTAATCACACGTTAATTGTGGGATAAAACGTTATTAATATATTCCCGTCGACACGTCGACGGGAATATATTAGCAGGTAAATTTCGCGCCCAACTTTGGTGAATTATTGAGGCTAAAAAAATATGTTAAAATGTTCCCGTCGACATGTCGACGGGAAAATACGATTATGAAAAATTCAACGCAGTGGGGCTCGGTCAAGCATTTTTTTTGTCGTTTTCTGCCTTATGCCGTCGACATAATGTCGACGGGAAACAGCTCGTCGCCTGTTCTCGTGATCCTTGTAGTGATATAAGTTGATTATCGTTTTTCTTTTCGGTTCAAATTAATCATTACTTAGCCATGTGCAAGAATTGTTGGAGCTGCAAAGATATTAGGTTGACATTCTCATTACAATGAGTTCCAATATGTAACTAAAGTGAGACATTTCTATTGTGATGGCTAATTAGTTCATTATTCTGGTATGTTGTATATGTTATGGTTGCTGATGACCAGATTGAATTGAATAAAGCTATTATAGTTTTGCGACTTCTGGAAAATGGACAAATGTACTTTGAAAGGCAGGAAAATGGATAAATGCTATTTAGTGTTTATAGCTTAGTTTTCTTCATGGACATTGTTCCGACATGGAGGAAGAATAAATTGTAGTAATCGGTTCATTGACAGAGTTTTTTTTTATTTTTTATTTTTTATTTTTTTTAGCATACACGCTCTATTGCAAGAAAGTATCCATTTTTTGTTAGAAATTGGGTGTGTGTGGGTGGTAATAATCCTGATATATTATCTGAATCGTGTTGAGATCACTTTCAGATTGAAGTATTTCGACCATATATGCATCTGGTATCACGGAATCCTCAATTGGATAATTCAGAGAACTATACTTTGTTTCTAAGGCACGAGAAATCAAAGCAATACATAGAAAGTTGTTATGTTTGTTCTGTTATGGAAAAGATCAATATATAATGAAAAACCATAACCGAAAGTTAGTTAAAATCGGTTTACGGGAAGGGTCATGACTGTTGGGGAAAAGGTGTGACTTTTGGTGGGAAAAACTGTTTGGAAATAAAAACGGATAATACCCCCAAAATAAAAACGGAAAAGCTCACCCCCTAGACCCCGCAAGGGGGCGCGGCCCCCTTGACCCCCTCTCTTTGTTCGTGGTGGCATCAAGCTAGCTAGAACGAGTTGTGCACTCCGCACCTCCTAACTCGACTGTAAGCTGTTAGAATATGACAATCAAAGTACACATATTGCGGAAGCTATATCAAGTATAACACATAAATATTAACCAAAATATAATATGAACGTACCGTGGTGATTCTAGCCCGAACAAGAATCAAGTATGCAAGTCTTGTACTAAAAGTAATAGATCAATGATAAACCCCTTACCGTTTTGTTTATCGATCTCTTGATAATAACTATAATGAGTTATAACCTCGTTCTTGTACACACAAACTAATACCGAATTAAATTGATTGCAAGATTAAACACAAGACTATTTTTCTTATGAAAAATTCGACCCACAACCTTAGGGTTGTTTAGGTTCGATCGGCAGGAAACAAAAGAGAAGGAAAGAAAAGCCTTAGGGTATTGAGTGTGCACAAAAGATGTGAATGAGATACCCTTGGGTTTGTATATATACTAGTGTAATCTTGGAGGACAAGTTTGAGTTGGGTTGGGTCTCTCCTTGCCTTGGGTCGACCGGCCATACACCCTCAATGGGTGTTCCGGAACCTTCTTGTCATCCAATTTACAATCTAGTCCTTTTCCTTCTTGTTTAACGATAGTTAGTCCATAAATTTAATTACTAACGATCATTAGTCTTTAAACTTGTGTTATTAATAAATATACATAACTATTAATATTTATTAATCTTTAATTCTCGTTTGTAATGTGTGCAATCCCGAGGTCTCAGTTTCGATACTAGACATTTACATATTAATGTTATACGTAACATTTAACATAAGCTAAACCTGATTAAGCTCTTGATCTCAAGTAAATCGAAATTACATAAAATATTAGTGATGACGCTAAAATCACCAAACATTTCTTTTAGTTAATTTTGATCGACCTGGATGTCTCATGTTTCTTAACATATGTGCCTATTTTGTCGTTGTAGCTTTGTCAAACCCTTGTGGTTATAGATGCTTATTTAACTCATTCAGCCATGTACCTCTTTTTGTGTGCACCTCACCACACATCTTGTGGTAGCAACACATTATGGTGTCTGATGCAATAGGGTAGTGCATCGCATCGCATCACGCCTCAGGCATGTCTCATGCGCGTTTTTTTAAACACAGATCTTGCGCACATTATTCTTGGTTTTCGTCTCTTGATTTGTATTCAAATATGACGTGAGAATGAGATGATGATGATGATTATAAATGTTTGATGAACACAACATACTTGCCGGTATCGTCTATATAAATAAAATAAGCTTTCCACCATAGTTTTTTCTTATCTTTTTATAGTTACTCATAACCTGTTAATCACATAATCTAGCACGCTGAAGTGAGATGTTGCAGGTGATCCTGATTTAATATTCAATAAAGCGTTCTTGTTAGTTATGAACCGGGAAGTCTTACAAAAATCATAGTTTTGATGTAAACTGTAAAAGGCAGATTTGGTACTATTTAATTCTAACCCTGTAATATATACCGTCTCATATATTTTGATCAGTTATATTCTACGTAATACTATTTGAAATCACGTTTTGCAGGATGTAATGGAGATTGCCATTAAAATCACCCAATAGAAAGCTAATAAAAATGACATTCTACACAGGCATTACAAGTATCAGCATACTTCAAGTACATGTAAGATTATATCTTTTGTATGTTTTAGAAACTTCAATTTTAAAGGAACTATAAAAAATGAGTACTTGATGAAAAGTTGGTAGTCCTAAGTTTTAGGTTCATATTGTTCTTATAGATGCCATGATTTTATTTGGATTAATGTCTATTGGCTAATTTCAAAATGTGTGGGGCAATTGATGTGTATATACGGACTTTAATTGTTTCATGGTTATAGTTTACTTTAGAATTTCTTCCGTAGACCATAGTTCTTTTATACACGCAACACATATTTCAAGATCATTGCTACTAAATAAATCTTTAGGCATGCCATTCAACAATTTTTTGGTTAGTTTTATCTTCTTCTTGATGGGTCTTGGCGAGATGGTTTTTAGGGATGCATAGAATGAAATTGGCAAGTATTTTTCAGTAATTCTATTATTATCTGGCATACCAATGGGTGCAATGGGTCCATGTTTTTAATTGTTTCAAGGAACAGTGATAAAGGATACCAGATTCTGATTCATTAAATGGGTGTTTGGATAATTTAAGCTTATTTTTGGGGCATAGGGTTTTATTTATTTATTTATTTTTATTTTTATTTTTTTTATTACTATTATTTTTTTTGTCAAGTTGTTAAATCAAGCTTATGTTAAATAGATGTTGTAACGTCTAACCTTGATGGAATTGTTATTCATTTGAAGATATATGTTTTATGGAATCGTTATTGATTTTGTAACGCCTAACCTGCATTACTTAAGATTAAGTTTGCAAACTAAAATCAAATGTTTTATGATGTCATTAAGACATGTAATCATTTTTATAAATTTGAGTAAAATGTTACTTTATAATTTTGGTCTGTTTGATTAGATAAATGTAATGCTAAATGGTATTATTTCTGTACATTTGATTAGATACAATGTTTATAATTTTCAGTACTAAGGATGCTAAGATACATTTTAGCTATGTTTCTTGATATTATCATAGTTAAGATATTCGCATTTTGCATTAAATTTTGAAAGCTTTGAGGAAGCCTTGCGAAATTTGAGCTGAGTTGAAGTATAGATTGTTTTCCCCTAATCTATGTCTATTATTTGATTTGTAAGATGCTTATTTGGATGTCAACTATGAACTATGTATGCTTTTTTATACCCCTTTATTCCTAGAAGAAGAAAATAGAAACCTTTGACTTTGCACTAAATTTTGGCAGTAGTGAGGATCCCCTTTAACCTAAGAACATATGCATTTACAATTATATTAGAAGATGTTTTTATCTATTGGCACTTAATCAATTATTCAAATCTTCTAAATCAATTATTCAAATCTTCGTTTGCTATAGGACGATCGAGTGTCTTACCTTCACTATCTCCATAGCCAAGATTACGAGTTTGCTTGGTGAAAGCATATCCATCAACAGTGTTAAATGTTTATATGCAGATCCATGATGATTAATAAGTTTATTTTGGCATGAACAAATGCGTTTATAATCTGGTTTAAGCTGAAATGTGTCTCTTATATATTCTCATTGTGATGCTTATGACTCAATGATAATTATGGCTTATTACAGTTAGTACAAGCTCTAAAAGTTATCCTTTTAAATGGTATGACTAAACAGATATGGCAGTGTGGAAATTGTGACAAAATGCTAGCTGGAGAGATCTTGGTTTAGTTACAAATAGGGTGTGTATTGTTTTATTTTGGGCAAAGCCATTTTTCATTCAATAGTTCAACCATGTGGTGTATTTGTTTATATGCTCCAATATAACATATCATTTATTGTCACATGCATAATTATCACAACCTGATTGGTGTGCACAGGTTGCTATGGAACAGGAAATATAAAACTAAGAACATCACATCAACCAGATAGCTATGGATGGCAATATTATGCATGTCCTCTTTCGAAGGTGAACAATCATACATTTCTTATTTATGTAAATATACAAGTAATTGGGTTGTAATTTCTTATAATTTTATCATTATGTAACAGCCAAGACAAAAATATCATGGATGTGGATATTTTATGTGGAAGAGTCAATTTGATGAGCACTTAAGAGTTATCTCTTCTGCTTCAACATCTCAAGGCTCTGGATTTGCTTCAACATCTCAAGGTTTTGGATCTGTACCAACAGAGTGCTCAAATTGTAATGCCAAAGATCTTAGGATGAACATGTTGGAATCACAAAAACAAGTGCTAGAGACAAGAGTAAGGATGTTGGAGGCAATACTTGAAATGGCAAGGAATCCTGACGACCACGATCACGCATGTCAGTCGGATGCAATACTCTGTTAGGTGACATGGAAAAACTTCGTATGTAGTGTTGTTGTTGTTGTTTAATAAAATGTTATTGTTGGTTAATAAAATTTTGTTATCGAACATGGCATACACCCGTCTCTTGGTGGGTCGAACCACACCCAAGATTTTTATACATCAAAGCACCTTCTGGATCTGTAATATAAGTCGTATGCTTTAATGTTTAAAATTTTATCGATCTGTAATGTAATTCGTACGTTTTAATGTTTGAACTTTTATCGATTTGTAATGTAATTAGTACGCTTTAATGTTGGACGTTTATCGATTTGTAATGTAATTAGTACGCTTTAATGTTAGACGTTTATCGATTTGTAATGTCGTTTGGAAAGTCAAATTTGACGAATAAAATACCAACGAAACGTTGTCAGGATTTTAGTTAACAAAAATTCAACGCTTGTCGCTCTCGGTCAAGTGATATTTTTGGCGTTTAGTGTAATTTACCGACGACAATGTGTCGTCGGGATTTCTCTCGTCGTCGTTCTACTTTTTCTAGTAGTGTATATTAACTAAAAGTATTTAATTTGAATTATATATTAAATGAAAGTATTTAATTTTAATTATATATTAAATAAAATTATTTATTCTATAATTAATTTTAATCATTTTAAATTATTTATGTTAGCATTAAAAATATATATATAGAAGTGATGGTCATTCTCAAATTGTAACTTTGTGTCGTTTGTTAAGATTAGTAATAGTTTAGTCATTGGGCATTGGACTTGGAAAGCTAATATGTTATGTGCTATGTTTAATAAGCCTTGTTATATAATCCATGTAACCAAGTCCAAGCCCAAACCCATTAGAAAGCCCATCAAAGCCTATGTATGGAACTATATAAGGCACCTTACCTCTCATTTGTAAGGTGTGCTTGTGTGTGTATTGTGTGTGTTTTTAATAAAAAGTTCTCTTCATCTTATTACTCTTTTTCTATCATATTAACGCCACACATATCTCCTCAAGTCACCATCTTTACTTCATCTAGTGCTTATATTTGTGTTAAAGTTGATTTATCTAAGGTCCTACAATTTATATTCAATTTAATTCATTTTTAAATTAATTTATAACATATTAAAAGAATTTATAATAAATTTATCATTTTTAAATTATTTATAAATAGCTAAAATCATATTTGATAAATTTATAACATTTAAAAAAATTATAATAGTTTAAATTATGTATAAATCTTTAGTGACAACTTTTTTCGCGACAACATGTTGTCACTAAAGGTTTGGCGGCAAATTTCCCCACAAAAAACCAAAGTTTTTTTTTTTTACTTTGACTTGTTTTTTTGTCACAAAAACTTATTGCAACAACAAATGTTGTCGCTACAAGTTTAGGCGGTAATCTCCCCCCCCCCCCCCCCCCCCAAAAAAAAAAAAAAAAAAAAAAAAAATCGTCACAAAGCTTCTAGTGACAACATGGTTGTCGCTAAAGATAAAAGTCAAAAGTCAAAACAAGTAAAGTTTTTAGCGACAACATTGTTGTCGCAACAAATAAAAAACTTGTCGCAAGAAAAAATAGTCAAAAATTAAAAACCGAAATACCTCTATTTTGTCGTGTAGTAATTCTCTTGCGACAACATGTTGTCACAAAAGAAAAAAAGTTGTCACGAAAAGTTTTGGTCAAAGATGGGCCCAAAAATGCCAATTTTTTGTCGTTTAGTGGGCTTATTGCGACAACAAATTGTCGCGAAAAAAAATTCGTCACTATAGCTCCAAAATGGTGTAGTGTTGTGAGGGTTTTTCCAGGATCGAATTGATCATAAACAACATTCATGCCAACATCATTCGAGAATCAATGAGAAAAGGCAAACAAGAGAGATGGGGTTGAACCCTTTAATAACTGATATATAAAACTGGGTTAACCTTTATTTACATATTCCCATTCTAGATATACAAGGTGAATCGGTGCTTTCATGAAGAGGCAAACCGTTTCTCTAAAAGTAAACGTTGCAATGTTTCTTAAACGTTATAAACCTAAATAACCGTTTCTGCCTTAATGGGTTTGTTGGCCTATTTGCCCAAACCAGAAACTTGCAGGCTCTATTCTTCTTTTGGCGTCCAAGACATTAAATTGGTCCAACAATTGGGTGATGGAGTTTTGCAACAACAATGATCTGCATGTTTCTTCGTTGAAAGCTGCATGAGCCATTAGGAGGGGATTTGGAAACACCAACACGCTCTTCGAAGAATTGTACACTCTTATTTTCCATGTTTGCTAAAAATGTATATTTAAAAACAAAAATCTTTCAAAAACCTATGTTTACTGGTCGAATCCGCATTATATGCATTTAAGTCTTCTTTTGAGGCTTTGAATTCACATATGGTTATTATTGTTCATTTAGCTGTATCATAATTGTTCTCGGTCTATAGCAACTGATGCCTAAAGTTGTATTATATGTTTATCTTTCAGTTTAGATGGTTTAGTTACCTTTAAGTTTCAAAGTAACTATAACTTTTCGTATCATACTTAAAAACACATGTTTTGGTTAGATACAGGTAGATGTTGCAATTATGAGAGTTAGACTGTGTAGGAAGCTTGATGAAACAGAAATGGTATGAAAATTAATTGTACATCCTTGAACTTTTGTTCTATTTTTTTGTAATCTGTTCAAGTTATTAAACCAGATCAAAATGACATGACTTGAAGAGCTTTAAGAATTTTGAATGTTGGTCCATGTTTCTGACTTCCAAACTGCTGTTTGAATTTTCTTTTCAATTTGTACAAATTATGTAGACATCCATAGGTGGGTTGGTGATTTCTTGCAAAAGAAAATCATTTTGCCATCTGGATAAGTAACTACAGTGTCATGATCTTTTCAAGAGTTTTGACATGTTTTTGCAGGTTATATGTGGAATTTATTGACTAAGAAACTTACATTGTAAAGATATTTTGTTTGTTGTATAAATAAGTACCGAACACTTACCCTATGGTGAACTTGGTTCTTTCTTGGCTAGGTCTCACATATATGCGAAGGTGTTTGAAGGATAGTTGGAGAGCACCTCTTGATTATTTCAAGATATTCAGTTAAAGACTTTAGAGTGGGTGAGTGATGCGTGGGAATCGCAACAGGCTTTACCTCTCGAGGGATCTCGAGAAGCTTACAACCCCCACCAGGCAGTGTACCTGATCGTTGTAGTATAGTATAGTGACAAGTACCGGGGGATTGATCGTTCAGCTTAGGAATAGTGTCGCTAGGATTAGAAAGCCTAAATACTAGTTCTAAAGGTGAGGGATGATTATTTTTGTATTTTTATATTTTTTTAGAAAGCAATTAAAATCTCGGGTTTTGGAAGAGTGGGCGGAATTAGTTGCTATTCAACTAACCCAAAACTAAGATGCAATCAAAATAAAATACTAAAAATGAAATTAAACTAATTTATACTAAGGTTGTGAGCAGTAATTGGAGAAAATGTGTTTACTTAGATTTCACTACTCCCTAGATATCTTTTACACGTTAATTACTTGTTATAATTGCATGGATGACGGATTGTATTCCTTAATACCATTCATGGGGTGGCATACATAACTCCCCAATTCTATGAGCTCTTATCTCCTCCTACACCATGCCCAACACAACTATAGGGATTCTAAACAGTGGCTCATGCATTAAATACAACCAATAAAGACCTAGTACGCCTCGGTTCATGTTTCTTAAGACGTTCAAGCATGTTACCATTTGGAGATCTGCCAGTTTTCTTAAGCCTAACATATAAATCATTCATCCACAACAAGAATAAACAAGTAATCAACACATAATCAATATCTAGGTTTCATTAGATCTAAGCAAACACAAAAGAGATCTAGCCTAGCATAATGGAATTGAGACAAGAACAAGATATAGACAACCAACACATAGACATATTGATTGAATTAGAAGAACACTTATCTCAATTACAATGCAAGGTATCAAGGGGTTGGAACCCTTGAAAAACCTGTAAAAGTTGCACCAAAATCGTACTTAGGGTTTCTCCCAAAACTTCTCTCGTAAATGTGAAAAATTAGAAAACTATATATAGAAAAACAGGTCTGACGGCGTCAAGAGTAATCTTGTAACGCCGTCACCTCGCCGCCAAAACATTCCTCGGACTGCCTAGATCTACTTCTGATGCCGTCAAGAGTTATACACTTCCAGGCCGTCATGACTTTTTTACTCTTGACGCCCTTCTCACGTGACGCCGTCAAAACTCTACTGGACCGTCATGGGAATTTATGAAATTTGCTCTTGACGCCGTCAAGGATTTGCTCTTGACGCCGTCACCTACTGTTCCCAGCATGGAAAATTAAGACTTTGGCGTTTTCTTCACTTTTATGCTCCAAAAACGTCCGAATTGCTTCCTTTTCCAGATTTCACTCCCAAAGTACCTAAAATCACAAAAGGAACGATTTAGGGCAATATTTGATCAAATAAATTCGGATTCGGGCTTAAATGACCCCCTAAAAATGGATCATTTTTCGCCTCATCATATACCCTTACACTTGAGATTTGCTTGTCCTCAAGCAAATGCGCTTTTATTCTACTCAAAAGACAAGTTAGGGGTCAATCGTTCCACTAAAGACCAATAGACAAGCACGGAGGTCATACACAAGCACCTCACAAATAGTGTTTAGATACTCACATCTCTCGGGTGTAATAAAGTGTAAATTACAATATGGAAACGGAAGATATCTCTCACTACCTGTCATAGCAAAATAGATTACCATAGGCTTGAGAAATGATCAAACCTCCACCACATGGCGTAAGCACCTAGGATAAACTATCAAAGAGGTCTTTTCGAGGGTTGTAACGTTAGGTGTAGGGATATGAAATACAAGGTTTTGTTGGATAAAGGAAGTTTTACTGGTGGCGAGTTAACAATCTTGGTTAATTACATGTACAATATGGCATTGCTAAGCCAAGACTAGACTCGACTTAAGCTAATAAATGAGAAATAACAAAAACATAAAATGAACATCGAATGAAACAGGATGGTAGTCCGTATGTTTTTTTTCTCTTCTTCCTTTTTCTATTTTTTTTTTCTTTTTCTTGATTTTTCGATTTTTTTTTTTTTTTTTTTTTTTTTTTTTTTTTTTTCTTTTTTTTTTTTTGCATACACTCTTACCCTACCATCCAAAATAATACATCATAGGGGATGAGAATTCCCCTTACACTTGAATCTTGCCACACTTTACATTAAACTAATCTAATGACTCGAATTAAGAAAATTAAAATACTTGGAGCACTTTTAAGATTAACGTACATATGGGGGTAATAAATGATGTTCTTCCCCATTACTCCATAAAATAAGTACTTTACCCATGAGTTCCAATCGTCCCAAAACAATATGTACAAGGATATGACTCGACTTAGCAACCATGTAATTAATTAGAAAGTTAACTTAGGGTTTAACAAATAACAATAATGCACTAAAAATGAGCGCATACACGGAAGGCTAAGGCGATTTGGTTGTACATTTAAGTGGGGTGTAACAAATTCTTCCTTTAAGTAAAATGCTTAAAGTTAGAAACGAAAAGATAGGCTCAGAGGGGTGTACTAGGGGTTTCGTGTACTAAAAATGAGTACAACGCTAAGGGTGTGGGAAAAATTAGTTGACTTAACTAGCCAAGTAATATGACTTAAATGGTCAAGTAATTATGATACGGGTTTAACACAAGGGTGATCCTAATGCCTCTTATCATGTAGTAAATCCTACCACACGAATGTAGTCTCACTAGCGGTCTCGGGATGCATCACTAACGCAAGTTCTAGATTCTAAATGCTACCGGTACACTCATAAGCACTAATAATAAATGCTTTTCCTATCAAATCTAAAGGCGAACAACATTTTTGGGTGGAAAATTTTTCTGAATATACGGTTATGTGCTAGTCATACAATCTCCTATCCATGAGACCCTTGCTATGGCTAAAGTTTCACTCCTAAATGTTGTAAAAAATTTTAAATTTGGCGCTAAAATTGCACTAACATGTATTTCTCATAGTTTTATTACACATCTACCATCAAACAAAACAAACTCAAGCGAAAGTGCATATGTAAGGTATCATCTTTTTACCCTCCCCTTACACTTAAGATGAACATTGTCCCCAATGTTCAAGTAAAGAATGTAAAAGTGAAAAAGTAAAGAAAATGAAATCAAATACTCCCCTGTTTCGCTCGGTATGGATAATAGGATGGCCAGGTTAAATCTTCCTCCAAGAAAATGAACAATCAAAGCTTCCCTTCCAGAATATAGATCATCTCCTTGTCATACATAACCTGTAAAACCTGACAAAATAGACAAGACAACCTCGCGTAAAATCGGCGGCATCCTATATAAGTTTCTAAATCCTAGAAAACAAGATAAGATATAATGCTTGTGGAATGAAGTTTGCAGATCTCCTGGAGATTATAAAACTTAATAATTCACAAAAACCATAAGACTCCGTTAGAAAAACAAAACCGGTAAAATTTCCAGATTTTTAACTCCTGACGCCGTCAAGAGTAAACCTCTGACGCCGTCAGAATGGACCTGCAGAAATTCTTATGTTAAGTTTCCGGAAAATTTCTGGAAAAACTTGGTATTACTTCCTGGAAAATCCTGCAAAACTTCATTATGACTCAATACAAGCATTTGACTCTAACAAATACGAATATACATGCTCATTTATTATTGTGGAGAACCATGATCGGTTTGTTTCTTAAAAAACATATTTGGGGTTTCCCCTTACACTTATCTTTTGCAAAAATACCTCTAGGTGGAGTTAAGACTAGGCCAAAACAACAAAGTAAAGTATTTCCACATTTTTAATTGAGAAACATGATCTACCAACAATAAAAATACAACATGCATACGGAAGCAAATAACAATCAAACAAATAAAATCACACAAATAATAACACACGAAATGAATAATGTCACCACGAGCACCATTAATTATTTCAAAACAAACGTAAACAAGCAAGTAGATTGTTCAAGGCCAACAAAGGCCGCATCCTAAGCTATTACAGTACCAAATGTTTTAAATTACATAATCATCAATAAAAAGTTCAAAGACAGCAGAGATCAGGAGGAGTCACTGGGGAGGAGGACCAAAGCGGTAGTCATAGCCAGGAGGGAGGTGTCCGGTGTACCCGTAGGGAGGGTAGTCAGTCTCTCGGCCTGGGAAAGGGTCAATCTGCAGGTGAGGCTCGAGCTGATCTCGGGTGGAGAGGTGCTGCATCTGGCGGATGGTATGATCGTACATCCAATCAAAGCGCTGGTCAGTGGTGGCTCGCCATGCATCCATCTGACCCATCCAGGCACCCTGGTGTGCCTGCCAGTCTCCCCGACTCATGTGTCGGTAGTAGTCAGCCGTCCCCTCCTCATACCCCTGGAACTGGTGCTGCTGGGGGTCTACCTCATCATCAGCATCCTCCTGAATATCTGGCCCCCCTTCCTCATACCAAGTATAGGTCCCATTCCTCTCAGGCATCACAATGCTCATCTGCCTGAGGGATTTAGCCCTCACTATCCTACAGTTCCCGCAGTCGCTCAAGTACCCTATGATCTGAGGAGTAAGAAGACCATAGGAACGAGCCAGCCGGGTCACGAACATCCCCCATACACCTTGTCAATATCCCTCTCACCCATACTGGTCCTCAAATAACTGGCCACCCAAAATGGGATGTTGCGGTAGACATCCGCAGAAAAGATGGTGTACAAGTAGAACAGGTCTGAAGCAGTGACACGGTGAGTGGTGCCATGACGTCCGGACAGGTTGTATGTGATGCACCTGTGGACTAGCCTAGCTATGGGGTCCCTGATGGATGCTGCCCCGGTAGTCGAGGTGTAAACCCCGTTCCCTATGGTCGGCCAAAAAGTGATACCCCTCATCTCACTCCTCTGAGTCTCTCCATGTAACAACCTCTTCAGAAAAGTCCCATCAACCTCCTCACTAGTATATAACCCAAGCCTCCAACCAAACTCAGCCACTGAACATGACCTCAACTCTCCCCCTAGCCTAAAATACACAGTGGTGCCCCCCATATCTGTCCTAGCCTCAGCCTGATCAAAACGGAAGGTCGCAAAGAACTCCCTCACTAACTCACTATACACTGTCTCTCTAATCCTAAACAACCTCTCCCACTGCGGACCCGCAAACCCATCTGTCTGGATCCTCCCTAAAACCGCAGCCTCCAACCCATTGGCTCTCAGAAAATCCCAGTCAACAACAGCCCCAACATCAATATGGTGGTTACACAACTCCGCATACTTGGTGCTAGCACCAACAGTGTCAAACTCGCTCCAACTATGGACTAATTCTCCATAATTGACCCTTTGAGACCTAGAGGAACTGCCCTTATGTTGACGAGATCTTTTGCTCATTTTCTTATCACGTGGAGATTGGATGCGGAAGACGTCGAATTGGATGGTGGAGAATCGGAGTAGCAGCAGCAACTTGGGTGAGATTTGTGGGGTATGGGTTGAAAGTGATTGGTTTTGGGTTAATATTGCAGATCCATCGAGCTGACGGCGTCAAGAGTTAAATTTGACGCCGTCAGATGCCCGTGTAAGGTGAGATTTGGAGCAGTTCATGTTTAGTCCCTGCACTTCGCGTGAATAGCTAATCATTAGTAAAACCCATGAGTAGCCATTTTGTTAACGAGGTCCACCAGGGTCGAACGTCTCATTACTGTCACGGAAAGAGGTGAAGTTGCAGAAGGGGTTGGATGACGTTTCGGCTAAGTCGAACCCTGTGCACGGGTCATTGGTGTGAAAAGAGAGATGTTGTTCCATAGAGGGTTTCAAATCAGTGGTGTTTTTGAGGTGCGACCTCTTTACACCGGGTTTAAAACCAAAAGAACGTTTTTTGGATGAGATCGGGAATGTAGTTCGCAAACATCCAACGAAAATGTTATGGATTTGCGAACTTTTCTCTGCATGGGGGTGTTCATGAGAACGGGGGGTAGTTAATGGTAAAGCACTTGAGGAAAATTTCCCACTATCCTCTTGGTCAAACACCAAAGGGGTTGACACCTCCAAGACTTTTTCAATTTTTTTAGGTACGGAATTTTCTTTGATCTTTTCTTTGACCCTTGATATGAATTGGTCTGCGAAATTCATAAAGGTTTTATGCGTGCTTTCCATGCGTGCCTCTAGGTGTTGGATTTGTTTTTCCTGATTATTCATGAAGGTTACCATTATCCCTTCGAATTCCTCTTGTCGCGAGCGTTCAAGAAAATTCTGGCTGATAACCGTATTCCTACGTGGATTATGATTCCACACGGGTTCAGCAGCAAGCTTCTCAATACTCATCAATTCTTTTACCTGCTTCTCGATGCTTCCTAACAGCTGTTCTTGGGTGGCACATGCGTGGTCAAGTTTTACTTTGCTTGGGAACATTGGGTCCTCCCATCCTTCCTCTTCGTATTGTGCCAACTCCTCAAGAACTTTCCAGCACTCGTCAATGCTAAGTCTATCTAGCCTACCTTTGGCTGCGTAATCAATGGCTTTCCTTGTTTGATAGTCAACCTTATCATAAAAGATTTGGATCTGGAGCCATTGTTCGATGCCATGATGAGGGACTTTTCGGAGTAGGTCTTTATACCGAATCCATGCTTCATAAAAGGTTTCATTTTGACGTTGTTGGAACATCAAGATGTCATTTCTAAGCTTAGTAGTTCTCCCCGGTGGGAAAAATTGAGCAAGGAAACGAGTGGTGAGATCATCCCATGTGGTGATGGATCCCGCGGGTAAACGCTCAAGCCATTGACTAGCTTGATCCCGTAGAGAGAATTGGAATAGGCGTAAACGGGTCGTCTCTCTAGTTTCAACACCTAGGTCTATGGAATCTACGATTTTGAGAAAGTCCTTAAGATGTTGGTTTGGATCTTCGGAACGAAGTCCATGGAATGCACATCCGCTTTGCACCAACCAGATGGTGTCGGATCGCAAGGGGGTCACATTGGCTCCGGTGAGCTCAATGGTGTTTCGGTAGCCTTGGTGGCTAGGTCGGGAATACTCTCCTAAGGTTCGGGGCCTAAGGGGTTCTAATGGTGGGTTTTGTTGTGGTGGGATGACGGGTTCAAAGATGTTACCACCTTTCATGATGTCGGATGGTAAAGAGTTACGAACAAAAGTACAAAGAAATAAAATAGACTAAAGAAAACCTAAAAATAAAAATAAAATCTTACTAGAAAGGAATCTAGCAAGTAGACCTAATTAAAAGAAATTCTAACCTAGACAATAACTATTCCCTGGCAGCGGCGCCAAAAACTTGATGCGTGGGAATCGCAACAGGCTTTACCTCTCGAGGGATCTCGAGAAGCTTACAACCCCCACCAGGCAGTGTACCTGATCGTTGTAGTATAGTATAGTGACAAGTACCGGGGGATTGATCGTTCAGCTTAGGAATAGTGTCGCTAGGATTAGAAAGCCTAAATACTAGTTCTAAAGGTGAGGGATGATTATTTTTGTATTTTTATATTTTTTTAGAAAGCAATTAAAAAATCTCGGGTTTTGGAAGAGTGGGCGGAATTAGTTGCTATTCAACTAACCCAAAACTAAGATGCAATCAAAATAAAATACTAAAAATGAAATTAAATTAATTTATACTAAGGTTGTGAGCAGTAATTGGAGAAAATGTGTTTACTTAGATTTCACTACTCCCTAGATATCTTTTACACGTTAATTACTTGTTATAATTGCATGGATGACGGATTGTATTCCTTAATACCATTCATGGGGTGGCATACATAACTCCCCAATTCTATGAGCTCTTATCTCCTCCTACACCATGCCCAGCACAACTATAGGGATTGTAAACAGTGGCTCATGCATTAAATACAACTAATAAAGACCTAGTACTCCTCGGTTCATGTTTCTTAAGACGTTCAAGCATGTTACCATTTGGAGATCTGCCAGTTTTCTTAAGCCTAACATATAAATCATTCATCCACAACAAGAATAAACAAGTAATCAACACATAATCAATATCTAGGTTTCATTAGATCTAAGCAAACACAAAAGAGATCTAGACTAGCATAATGGAATTGAGACAAGAACAAGATATAGACAACCAACACATAGACATATTGATTGAATTAGAAGAACACTTATCTCAATTACAATGCAAGGTATCAAGGGGTTGGAACCCTTGAAAAACCTGTAAAAGTTGCACCAAAATCGTACTTAGGGTTTCTCCCAAAACTTCTCTCTTAAATGTGAAAAATTAGAAAACTATATATAGAAAAACAGGTCTGACGGCGTCAAGAGTAATCTTGTGACGCCGTCACCTCGCCGCCAAAACATTCCTCGGACTGCCTAGATCTACTTCTGACGCCGTCAAGAGTTATACACTTCCAGGCCGTCATGACTCTTTTACTCTTGACGCCCTTCTCACGTGACGCCGTCAAAACTCTACTGGACCGTCATGGGAATTTATGAAATTTGCTCTTGACGCCGTCACCTACTGTTCCCAGCATGAAAAATTAAGACTTTGGCGTTTTCTTCACTTTTATACTCCAAAAACGTCCGAATTGCTTCCTTTTCCAGATTTCACTCCCAAAGTACCTAAAATCACAAAAGGAACGATTTAGGGCAATATTTGATCAAATAAATTCGGATTCGGGCTTAAATGACCCCCTAAAAACGGATCATTTTTCGCCTCATCAGTGAGCACTATTGTGCCTAGGCCCGATTGTTTTGGAAGTATTAACGAGTTTTTTGTTATGTTGTCGCATGAGTTTGCCAGTGTAAAGCATTGTTTAGTTATGCTTTGATTTTTTATTTTTTATTTTTTATTTTCTTTTTTAATGTTCCGATTTACGTAGTAGATGTTTTTGGCTTTTTAGTTCTCTTTGGGCCTTCCATATATATCACATACCTTAGTTGTAGCTCAGCAATTTTTTTTACAACGACTAGTTAGTAGTTAGTAATTTGAGTCGTATAGTGACATCCAAGTGGGCAGTATGCCTTCCTCGAACCTTTGCCTTTGGGGAATAAACCCTACTCATTTTTTTCCGCTTCGCCTAGGTGGAAAACCCCATTGGTAAGCCTCGAACCCGAGACCTCAAAGGGAACCCAACCACCCCCCCCCCCCCCCCCCCCCCCCAAGCCTCGAACATGATCTAGACCAAGTGGTTAGCTTAGTACATTGGTTTGTATTCTTGGTGAGGTTTAGTTTGTTTATGTTTGTTGTGCTCCTTGTGAGGACATGTCTCAAAGGATGTTTGGTTTGTTTGTTACTTTGTTAATTAAAGTTGCCTTTCAAAACCTCCTATGGAGTATCTGATTATCACTTTGTTAGATATCCAACCCCGTTACACAATTTAGGGTTCTATGGGCATAGATCATGTGTCCCCAAAGTGTAGTCAAACCGTGTTATAGTTAGTTGCATAATTTAATTAACTATTGAGTAATCCTTTGATTTGGGATATTTTTTGAAGTCAAAATGAAGTATAAAGTGCATAATATTATCATATGTGTTTACTCAAACTTTTGTATCATCCTTTGTAATTTAATCCATTTCATAGTCACATAAGCATTTTGTATATATGTCAAAACTTTTGTAAAACGAAATAATTCTTTTTGCAGCCCGTGTACACGGGTTTTTAACTAGTATACTACTGTAATGATGATGTATGTCAATTGTTATCTCCTTCCTATTATATATATAATTTAAGAAAAATATCATCATTAATGTTTATTTTTAACATAATATAGTTTTAACCTTAATTAATTAACGTTTCCTTTAAGTTTGTTAATAGTGTAATAAATTTAAATGATGGTAATAAGATAAGTTTGCTCAAACTTGTCTATTGATATTCAGTATAGACAACTACGTTAGGAAATACATTGATGTGTGATATCTTGCGTTACATTTATACTTAGCTTTTAACAAGAAATACCAACACTCTCGGCAGTGTAACCGTTCGTGTCTAGCATAGTCTTAGTAAGACTAAGTCGTTTGCATGAGCGATAAATTGTTTGTAAAGTAAAATAACAATAATTTAAATTGGAGGTTTTGTGTTAGATCAAAGAGATCATGGTTTTAAAGTAATTAAATAACAAAACTGGTAAATAAATGACAAATAATTAAGATAGAGATTAAATCAATAGGAGAGAAGTAATGTTCACCTAGTTATTCATCTAAATAAGGTAACGACATGATCTATAGAGTAATATCTAACTAGCTACTTAATTGGCGACGCAGATATAGTATAAACCTAGTATTGAGCGCTAAAACCTACACATATGCCATATAAGATATGACCTTCTAACTTGTCGTTAGTTGATGATATATCTTGTTATAGGTCATTAAGTCTGACAACTAACCTATGTGACTTGTTTATGATGGTCGGTATGCATAAGCATCATAAACTACCACAACCGCTGACACTTGTATTTTTTCGGTGAACTCCCGGTTGGCAAGATCTCTTACTGGCTGTGACTTGATCTACTTCCGGTGATGAATTTTAAAAAGACATATCTCCTCCTGGTTGTGGCCCAATCTACTTCCATTATAAACAAGACGCATGATTGTTTTGCGAGGATCACGAGAGTCAAACTCCGTGGGGCTTCCACACGAGGAGAACTCCACTTGCTGCTGATTGTTCTTTCTAGACTTATCATGATCGTTGAAATCATAGCAAGTTTATAAGCTTCATAGTTTCAGTATGCACAAAAGTCACAAATCCTAACATCCACTTTTGCTGGGGTGGGATCCGAACATCTTGATAAATAAATAAATAAAAAAACAAGAAATAAGAAAGAAATTTAAAGATCATACTAAATGTAATGTTTATAGGGGATTGGAGTGAATTCGATTGGTGGTGGTGGTAGAATATTATTAGTGGGTGTTGACTAGGGAGAAGATGAGAAGGATGGTGGGTAGGTGGGGAAGAAATGAGAAAGAATAGAATGCAAATTTACTTATATTATCTTTTATTAAATACTACTCCCTCCGTCTCACATTAAATGTTTTGTTTGACTTTTCAAAGTATTTTTTTCACAACTTTGACCTTAAATAATTTTGTTTCTATTATATAATACTTGACACAAAATATATGAATGAATTGAGTATTAAATGTATTATCACTACGTATAAATTTTATCAAATACTATATTACACAAGCAAAAATATTTAAGGTCAAAGATATGAAAAAAAGACTTTGAAAAGTCAAACAGGACATTTAATGTGGGACAGAGGGAGTAGTTTTTATCAATTACAGAAATGAGGAGTATAAAGACGATTTTATCCTCATGTGCAAAGCACATGATGGATTTAACGGAAAAAGTTAATAAAAGGGACTATAAGTGTTATTCTTTGCAAAGTTAAGGACTATAACATCAAACTACCAGGGATAATAGATGCAATTTGGGACAAACCACAGGGACCATTGATGAGGACATTACTGGTAGTAGGAGTAAGGGTACTTCTACATAAGTAATCCTACTCCTAAACATACTGAGGTTACTTGTGTTTGTGTCGTTCCTTCCAAGTAACCATTACTTCTCAACAAGTAGCTTTACTTCTTTTTGGGTTGTGAGTTTACTGGTTTTTGTTTTGGGTCGTGTTTTTTATTTTAGTTTCTATATATTTTTTTGTTCTAGAATAATTAAGTTAGCTTGTTTTACAAGCTTAGTTTTCCTATAAATATAGGGCTTGTATCATTGTAATTGATATCTTTTGATCATTGATAATTAATAAACTTCGTGTTTTAGAGTCTTTACTCTTTTTTGGGTTTTATTCCCTTGAGGTGCGCCTCGTATATCACCCTTGGATTAGGGTTTATTTAAATTCGCTTCTGCGCGTCCTGCGTCAGTTGGCATCAGAGACGCGTTGTACCCTGATGGTAATTGGTGTAGAAGGTGATAACATCAAATCGCACCCATATTTTAGGTGTTAATTTCCCCCTATATTGCTCATCTTTTATATTAATATATTGGATATATACTCTTATTTGTTTATATTCAGTTTTCAGGGCAAAGATGAGCAAAGGAACGAAAAGACGCGGATTTGGAAGGATTTACAAGCAAATCATTGAAGTATGCGGATTCTGCATTGACTGCGGCGTAGATGACCAATCTACCTACGCCGTAACTTTCATTACTAAAGACTACGGCGTAGATGATCCATCTACCTACGCCGTAGACATTATTTCTGAAGACTATGCCATAGCTTGCACCACACTTACGGCGTAGCTGAACATAAAAGAGTCCTACGGAGTAACCTCTCTCCACCTACGACGTAGATCCCGAATTAAAGCAGTAAAGAAATATCAAGACTATAGAAGAAACTACGGCGTAGTTCTCAAATAACTACGCCGTAGACACGACAGCTGAAGAAACTACGACCGTAGCACACGATCCAACTACGGCGTAAATACAAATATCAAAGACTACGACGTAGCCAACCCTAGGGCTACGCCGTAGCTATGTGGGGCCTATAAATACAAGCCCTAATTCCGAGTTTTACAACACACATTCCAACACACAGAAGTCAGGAGGAATTAAGGGAGCAGGAGGACGAAGTTCCATCAGCATACTAGTCCACTCCAAGGGAGATTTCACACCACAACTATAAGTTTATTCATTCGATTCGTTTGTATTAATTCAGTGTTTACATTTATTATGTTAAACCTTTGTTTTTCTGCATTTATGAACATGAGTGGCTAAACACCTCTTGGTGTTAGCCTATTTATGAAATTATTATTTATGTGATTTAGTTTTCGCGCATCTTTTTCCGTTTTATTTGTATACTTGCTTAGATAGTCTTGGGACACTCTAGTTTTAAGGGTTTTGATATTGGGTAGTCCTTCGAGGGGAATGTATGAGGCGACCGCATTTCATTAGAAGGTGTGACTTGGTACCATACATGTGCGAATTGACCATAGGATCACCTACCAAATGGATTTACTTAAGAAGTTAGAGGGGATGTAAGATGTGACTGTGCCCGCATCCCGCTAGATTAGTCCAAGCTAGTAGAGGTACTTAATGACTCAACATAGTTTATCGTGGACCTCCGTCAATCACAAAGGGGTAGACCTTTGATATTGGAGTAGGATTCTGTGGGAAATAGGCTAGGCGAATTTGACGAGGAGTAGTGACTTTAACCCCCAGATACAATGATATGATGCATAATTAGAGAACTTGTCACATTAATAACAAGAGTAATAATTAGGTTAACACTGCTTTCTCCTACTGATTTCCTTTCACCATTTATTTGCTTTATTGTTTTGTTATTTTATTTAATCATTTCATCATAAAAACCCCTTTTATTTTTAGTGACATTAAAACTTAGATATTTTCCGCCCCTTAGCTCTTGGGACGACCTCGGCTTTACCATCTAGCTATACCTCACACGACCGGGTACACTGCCCGATAGTGCATTAGGTAGACCTTAGATAGACGAGACTATTATAAATATAAAACCTGATCGGTAAATCCTGCATCAGAAGGTTCTACGTCAATTAAACATCTAGAGCTAGTTAGTATCCTAGATGATGAATGGTGTAGAAGATTCAAAAACCCATACTGTTGGTGGGGTATGGTCTGGAGAGACATGGATCATGGTTTTACCAAATCCATGAAAGAACTTGACAGGTGTTACACTATGCTAGAAGAACTACGTTCTGTGATCGTAGGTGGGGCATTAATCCATAAGAATCGCGAGGGTAACAATTATGGAGGTTCAAGAATTCGTCCAACCATAGGCGGATCTATTGACAACTGTAGGTGCAACCAATCCCCGTTCAACAATATGGGGATAGATGAATGGGAGGAAAGAATGAAGGTGGAGGATCGATTGCCTACTACCAAGATTTTTTGTTCGAAAATTCTAATCAATAATTCAGTATGTTCTTTAACTATTGATGGTTGTAGTATAAATAATATGGTTTCAAGAAAATTGGTAGATTTCCTAAAAATACCAATGAAGATTTGTCCAATGGAAGGTTATCAAGTTTGTAGGGTTTCGGTAACGATTGGGAAAAATTATAAAAGGGAGATACTTTGTATTGTGGATGATTTTGATGATTGTGATATTTTGTTGGGAAAACCTTGGGTACATGAGGTTAAGGGCATGTATGATTTTCAAAAAAATCTTTATCTTTTCTCATGGGAAGGAAAAAGGATTGCAATGGTTCCACCCAAAGTCAAACCAAATTTTTCAAAACCCGAGGTTAAGGAAGAAGAAAAGATGGTGAAGGTTGAAGTTGTTGAAAAGCGTGTCGAGAAAACGCAAGACCTTCAAATTTGTGATACACATGTTAACAAAATCTAAACTTTGATGTTGGAAACAACAAAGGAAGATGGTGTTTTGAAGACTTGTGATGATGAAGTTGCTGGTTCTAACATTAATCAAGAGGTAAAGGATTTTGATTATGAGCCTAAAGGGAATTTTGAATGCATCAATGACTTAAAGGTTTGTGAATTTAACAGTGGATTTATTTTAAATGTGATGATAAGAGACCCAATAAAGTTTTCAATGGCAAACAAAGAAACTATTTTTATTGCAATTGAAGACTTGGTGATCGTTGATAAGGAGTACACCAACCGATGTTTAGAGTCATGGGTTGATCATTAGGAGTGTGGTAGACGTGTAAAGAAACATAAATAGAGTACTCTAGTTAATATGAAGCGCAAATCTACCCAAGATAAGGTTCGTCGTGAGAGGTTATTTGAGGTAGATGAAGACTTTGACAGTGAGAACTCGAGGGCGAGTTCTTTCTAAAGTGAAGGGGAATGATGATGACATTACTGGTAGTAGGAGTAAGGATACTTCTACATAAGTAATCCTACTCCTAAACATAGTGAGGTTACTTGTGTTTGTGTCGTTCCTTCCAAGTAACCATTACTTATCAACAAGTAGCTTTACTTCTTTTTGGGTTGTGAGTTTACTGGTTTTTCTTTTGGGTGGTGTTTTTTATTTTAGTTTCTATATATTTGTTTGTTATAGAATAATTAAGTTAGCTTGTTTTACAAGATTAGTTTTCCTATAAATATAGGGCTTTTATCATTGTAATTGATATATTTTGATCATTTATAATTAATAAACTTCGTGTTTTAGAGTCTTTACTTTTTTTTTGGTTTTATTCTCTTGAGATGCGCCTCGTATATCACTCATGGATTAGAGTTAATTTAAATTCGCTTCCGCGCGTCCTGCGTCACCATTCATGTAATTTACTCTTCTCGTTATCATTGACTCATTAGTCTATTACGTACAACAATATATGATGGGCTAGTCATAAATCTTTTAGATAAGCCATTAAATTTTGAGACGTCAAATATGACTTCTACTACTATTATAGAGTATCCTTTTATACACGTAACACATGTTAAGAATATATTGTAGACCATTTTTGGTAATTTAACGTGAATAATTTAGTTCGCGATAATATTCAGTGTCCTCACGCTAGTACACTAGAGTAGCTGTTTTTTTTTTTTTTTTTTTTTTTTTTTTTTTTTTTTTTTTTTTTTTTTTTATAATTTTATTCAGTACTTTTTTTCTTTTCACAAAAACCAAACAAACAATATTACAATATACAAAAACCCTTATTCCCAATGGTAATCTTATTGTGCGAAAAGCTTTCCGAAAAATGCTTATGGGTTAAGTCTTGTTTAATAAGTGTGAGATAAATTTGTTATAAACTGTATATTGTTATAAGATAATTAGTTATCGCTTTATAGAGAAAAAAGTTACAATAGTTTTATAAATATCTCACATATGTTTAAGACGGGAAGACCAACTAACATTTGGCTATAAAGTGTCTCAATGAACCGTTAGGCTCAAAGCCTTTTGGTTATAACTTAGTACTTGCAGTACACATATATAAGTTTATAAACAAAAAGGATAATGATTTCTAAATGTATCCAACCTTCCACGTTTTACTGAGTTATGTATGAAACTTTTAATTTTGCTATTTTGGAGTATAAACTTACTAGTTTTTGCAAATTTGTGTACTAACGGGGTGATTAAGGCTTTTTCCGTTTTTTCTTGCCATGTTGGCATCCACGTTTGCAGCCACGCCGTCGTTAGTTTTGTATTTTATCTCAAACGTTATAATTTTTACGCTTTTATCACAAACACCATTAAAAACACACACCCAAATCCAAAAAACACACACGAATCACATTAGATTACTGCATAACCTTCAAATCCAAACCTAGACATACACACACAAATCATTTATGGCCGAATACGCTCCAGGAACACGAAGAGTGACACATAAGTATGTTCAACCCTACTGTGGATGTGGGCTTCCAATGACTGTGAAAACGGCTTGGACAAAGAAGAATCCTGGGAAAAGATTTATTGCTTGTCCCAAATTTGTAAGCCCTAATTGAACATGTATTTCAATTTATTTCTTCGCCCTAATTGTTTGGTAAGTAATGTTATTGATGTGTATATCTAAGTTTATTTACAGGAGAAGTATAAGAAGTGTGGTTATTATGAATTTTTTGATGATGATTTACCCAGTGACTATTATAGTATAAACCAAATACATGTGCACACTTAGTATACCTCTTTACATGTTCTATCAGATCCTTGAGTGGCAGCCTAGCAATATACGCGTGCAAAATAACTCCATCTTAAAGAATCTTCCTTGAAAATACTATCATTCCATACATCTAACTCAATTCCATTGGGTCCAGGTATCATTCTGTCAAACACACAATCGCAAATTAGGGTTAGAAATCAAAAAAGTTAATAACATTAAATTAGGTTTGGAATAATTGGGGAAAACACTTAATTTATTGTTGTAGTTAATTAGATTACCTTGTAAAATAATCAAATTAAAAAAACAATGGTTGAAATTAGCATGAAACGATACACAGGATGAAATTAGGGTTTTTTGAATTTTGGGTAAATGTATGAAATTGGGAAAGTAGAATTTGGGGAGAGAGAGAGAGAGAGAGTAAAGATTCGGTTTAATATTAAAAAATTGCATGTAACGGAAAACGGGTGAATATAACAGTATTTTTATAAAAATAACGGGGTTAAAAAGGTCCACCTTGCCAACTCATCTAATCTCATTGCCATGTGGGACGAGTACACAAATTTGCAAAGATTAGTAAGTTTATACTCCAATATAGCAAAATTAAAAGTTCCATACATAACTCAGTAAAACGTGGCAAGTTGGATACATTTAGAAATCATTATCCCTAAACAAATCGCACAAAAAAGTATCATATTGTAGGTCAATTTAGATTTTAAGCGTTCAACTTTTTTTTCTTTATTTAAGGTATTGGATTTAATTTTAGCCTAATCACTTTTAAATGTATCTTACTAGTCACCGAATCCGTTTCTAGGTAGCGAACTTTTTCTTTTCCTTATCGAGAGACTAATCTTTCAAATTCGGTCTTCTTGGAGTATTTTGTAACATTTTTGCCTTTCAAATTATTAAAACTCCTATAAGTTAAGAGGGACAAAAATGCCACAAAATACACAAGAAGACCGAATTTGAAAGATTTTAGGCGTTCAACTTTTTTTCTTTATTTAAGGTATTGGATGTAGGCGTTCAACTTTTTAGGTCAATTTAGATTTTAGGCGTTCAACTTTTATTCTTTATGGGCAAATACCATAAAAAAGCAGCATACTTGTCCTAAAATACATTTTTGGGTATCGAACAAATTTTTTTTCCTTATATGAGTACTGAACTTTCATTTTTTGGTCTCTTTGAAGCATTTTATGATGTTTTTGCCTCTCAAATTATTAAAAATCAAGGGGCAAAATATCACAAATTCAGTACCCATATGAGGAAAAAAAAATTGTTCAATACCCAAAAGTGACTTTTTAGACAAGTATAGTGCTTTAATATGGTATTTGCCCTTTCTTTATTTAAGGTATTGGGTTTAATTTTAGGCTAACCACTTAGAAATGTATTTTACTAGTCACCGAATCCTTTTTTAGGTAGCGAACTTTTTATTTTACTTATCCAGAGACTAATATTTCAAATTCGTTCTTAGAGTATTTTGTGACATTTTTGCCCTTCAAATTATTAAAACTCCTACTACGTATAACTTAAGAGGGATAAAATGTCACAAAATACCCAAGAAGACCGAATTTGAAAGATTAGTACCCCGATGAGAGTTAATTAAATAAATTTACATGAATCGTCCCTGTGGCTCAAAATAATTACACCATTCGTCCTTGAAACAATTGCATAAAAGGTCCCTATAGCTCAAGAGTTAAAATATTTGCATCGTTAGTCCACCCACCACCGCCACCACCCACCACCTCCACCCACCACCGCCACCACCACCTACCAAACCACCACCGGCCACCACCACCACCCACCACCACCACCACCCACTACCGCCACCCACCACCACCGCCCACCACCGCCACCTACCAACACCCACCACCTCCACCCACCACCGCCACCACCACCTACTGCCACCACCACCCACCTCCACCTCCGCCTCCGCCACCCACCTCCACCCACCACCACCACTACCGCCACCTACCACCACCACCGCCACCTATCAACACCCACCTACCACCACCCACCACTGCCACCACCACCCAAATAATAATAATAATAATAATAATAATAATAATAATAATAATAATAATAATAATAATAATAATAATAATAATAATAATAATACAACACCTTCTCAAATATCTTAAGTCCGTCTCTTGTCTATAAACATCATTCCTGTTACATGAAAATTGTTTTTAACACATATGAAAATGGTTAACTTTAATTCGTTGATTAATTATCAGGCATGGAATGGAAAGGAAGTTTGTTACGTAACTTTTCATAAGTTTTGGAGATAATTAACATTTGACATGGTTTATTTACAAATTGGTATGCTAATGTTGCTAAAAAGGTAGTTTAAAAAGCATGAAGGTGGTGGGTGGAGGTGATGGTGGGTGGTGGTGATGGTGGGTGGATGTGGTGGTGTTAATGGCGTTGGGTGGTGGTGGCGGTGGTGGGTGGTGGTAGGTGGGTGTTGGTAGGTGGCGGTGGTGGGCAGTGGTGGTGGTGGGTGGCGGTAGTGGTGGTGGTAGGTGGTGGGTGTGGGTGGTGGGTGGCGGAGGTGGAGGTGGGTGGTGGTGGCAGTAGGTGGTGGTGGCGGTGGTGGGTGGAGGTGGTGGGTAGTGGTGGTGGGTGTTGGTAGGTGGCGGTGGTGGGCGGTTGTGGTGGTGGGTGGCGGTAGTGGTGGTGGTGGGTGTGGGTGGTGGGTGGCGGAGGTGGAGGTGGGTGGTGGTGGCAGTAGGTGGTGGTGGCAGTGGTGGGTGGAGGTGGTGGGTAGTGGTGGTGGGTGTTGGTAGGTGGCGGTGGTGCGCGGTGGTGGTGGTGGATGGCGGTAGTGGGCGGTGGTGGTGGTGGGTGGTGGTAGTGGCCGGTCGTGGTTTGGTAGGTGGTGGTGGCGGTGGTGGGTGGAGGTGGTGGGTGGTGGCGGTGGGTGTTGGTAGGTGGCGGGTGGCGGTGGCGGGTGGCGGTGGTGGTTGGACTAACGATGCAAATATTTTAACTCTTGAGCTACAGGGACCTTTTATGCAATTGTTTCAAGGACGAATGGTGTAATTGTTTTGAGCCACATGGACGATTCATGTAAATTTATTTAATTAACTCCATGTCACGTCAGATTCATGTATAGAATAGGGAGATTAAGAAAGTTTGTGTATATAATAGGAAGATTAAGAAAGTTCGTGTATATAATAGAAAAAAAAATTCACACCATACAATAGAAACAAGTGGCAAGTTTGATGCATTTTTGGACAATTTTCCCTTTTTTTATACATTTTACAAACTTTTTGTAAAACTACTAAGTTTTGGCAAATGATTAGACTATAGACTTCGTTAACTTTTTACAAACACCAATATTTTTCGTTAGCTTATACTCCGTAAAAAACTAACTCCCATTAGATTACTTAATATGAACTTCCCGTAGAAAGTCAAGTTCGACGAGTAAAGTGACATTTAATAAGAGAAATAACCTTGACCTATGTAAACACTTTGATATATGGGCTTAGTTTTTGGACCTATTAAACCATTCATTAAATAACTTTGCACTTCACCCACATTTAGATAGCTCTAAGATTTCTATTGCATCAATGGCTATGTCCATGTTACATACATTTACCACAACACTCTCTTATTCAAGAAAATACTCGAAAATCCAACGTGAAAAATCATCTTCAGTCATATGCTCTAGTCGTCGAGACTATATACCAAATCATATTCAAGATCCTAACTATGTTCGCATATTTGATACCACTTTACGTGATGGTGAACAGTCTCCTGGGGCTACCATGACCCCTAAACAAAAGCTCAACATTGCACATAAACTTGCTGAACTAGGCGTTGATATTATTGAAGTAGGGTTTCCTGCATCCAACAAAGCTGATCTAGAAACTGTTAAGTCAATTGCATGTGAGGTTGGGAATGAAACAATAGATAAAGATGCCCACGTCCCGGTCATGTGTGCATTGGCTAGGTGTACCAAGGAGGATATTGATAAGGCGTGGGAGTGCTTGAAAGATGCTAAGTTTCCGAGATTACATGTGTTTTTAGCAACGAGTGATATTCATATGGAATATAAGCTAAGGATGTCCAAAGAAGAAGTGATTGAAAAAGCAAGGACTATGGTGGCGTATGCTCGGAGTTTGGGTTTTACTGACATTCAGTGTTGCGCAGAAGATGCTGGAAGGTACGACTTTATCAAACCGAGTCATTATTCATGGTTTTATTTTACCATATTATCAAAATACAATAAGTTGTTTTGAGTATGAGAATGGCTTATGGTTTAACAAGTACCAAAAGCTATTTCATATAGAAATTACGGTTGATAAGCTTATCTAAAAGATTGAAGATATATATTATTAATGCTGGCTTTACATTTCAAAACTGGTATACAATACACTAGTTTAGTACTCCTTTCGTCCCAAAATGAAATATGTGAATCGGGTCGAGTGTTACAACAATGCTAATCAAATGAAAATTTAAGATGTACGAACCCCAATTTCGAAAATGATGATATATATGACTTGTTTCTTATAACCAGTTAACAGATTGCAGACAGATTTCTTAATTACTAAAATGATCCTCACAAGTCAGAGCTGAAGGTTTATATTATGTTTAATTTGTTAACAGATCGGAGAAAGAGTTTCTATACGAGTTCCTGGGTGAAGTTATTAAAGCAGGTGCAACGACTCTTAACATTCCTGATACCGTTGGCTTTAACTTGCCTCGTGAGTTTGGCCAACTCATTGCAGACGTAAGAGCCAACACCCCTGGCATTGAGGATGTCATCATTTCTGTCCACTGTCATAATGATCTTGGACTTGCTACTGCCAATACTTTAGAGGTAATTGTATACAATTGTTATGCACTTCGTTTATGTGTTTACTTGGATGCTAAAGTATGTTGATTCTAGGGGGCGTATGCGGGTGCAAGGCAGTTGGAAGTAACTATAAATGGAATTGGAGAGAGAGCTGGTAATGCATCTTTGGAAGAGGTCAGTGAAGGTTTCTTGTTTGTGATAGTTTTACAATAATCCATGCCTATGAATTTTTTTTTTTTTTTTTTTTTTTTTTCCTTTTTTTCTCTCGAACGTAGGCTGTAATGACTATTAAAAGCAAACGGGAATTATTGGGAGGTCTTTACACCGGCATCAATACAAGACATATTTTCGAGACTAGCAAGATGGTATATAGCTAAGTTTATTTTCTTACAATCTTCTACAACATTTGGTTACCGTTTGATTCACTTTGCACACGTACTTGTGTTATTTAGGTGGAGGAGTACACTGGAATGCAGGTGCAGCCACACAAGGCAATTATTGGTGCTAATGCTTTTGCTCATGAAAGTGGAATCCATCAAGATGGACTCCTTAAAAACCGAAGCACATATGAAATCATGTCACCGGAAGATATTGGACTTTATCGGGCCAATAAATCCGGACTTTTACTTGGAAAACTTAGGTACACTACTAACTTGCAGTTAGTTATTTTTCCCTAACTGCTTCTTTATGTAGTCAAATATTTGATCTTCGATGTTTGTTTTTTGTTTTGCAGTGGACGGCATGCTTTGAAATCCAGACTTTCAGAGGTAGCAAGCAATTTTGAACTTTTTGGTTTGCAAATATACTAACGCTTAATTGTTATGTACTATACAAATGTTCTGTTTTTTCTTTAGATTGGTTACAACATTAACAAAACGGAACTTGATGATCTCTTTTGGCGCTTTAAATCCTTAGCTGAAACAAAAAAGGTAGCAAAAACTGTCTAACTCCTTTAGTTAATTTGTTCTTGCAACATTATATGTCAATGAAAGAACTCTGGGCATCTGCATGTGCTTATTTTCATCATTTATATCTCAGGTTATCACTGATGATGATCTCATAGCTTTGATGTTAGAGCGAGTTATATAGTTCAGTCTGGCCGGAGGCAATGCCCGGCTGGCCAGCCATTCTAGTTTGTATCCCTAGAAGTGATCAGTTTAGTCTATATCTAAATGTGTGAGGGGTCGTCTAATCAAAAGAGCTAACTAGAAACAATACGAGTAAAACTGTAGCAAAGTTGTATGCAGTGTATTTAAAGCATATACAATATTTACAAAACCTCCAAATCAATTTATCAGAATAAATTTGAGTTTCAGTATATAAAATTTTCAACAATATTTGCATGTCAATTAAACCCTAACCGTTTTGACATGGATAAATTAAAATAACTCGTCGTAGCAAAGTAACGCTCTCGGCTCCTTGAATGTATTTTCCAAAGCAAAACGAAGACATCATATCTCTTAACGCTAGGTATAATAATGATGTATGTCATGCGTAATTGTTACCAAATTTTACAATGAACTGAAGTTTATGTGAAAACATCATTGTTAATGTTTACTTTTTGCATAATATAATTTTAGCCTTAATTAATTGATTACTTAAGACTTCATTTAAGTTTGTTAACAGTGTAATAAATTTAAATGATGGTAATATAATAAATTTGATCAAACTTATCTATCGAATTTAGTAGTAGACAACTACGTTAAGACAAAATAAAAAGAAACGACGTTGATGTGTGAAATCTCGTTTTATATTTATACTTAGCTTTTAACAAGAAATACCAACATTTTCGGGCCGTGTAGGGTTCGTGTATAATATAGAGTTTGTAAGAACTGGCCGTTCGCAGGAGCCATTTTGTAAGGTAAAATAACAATAATTTATATTGGAGATTTGTTTTATATCCAAGAGATCGTGCTTTTGAAAAGTAATTAAAGTAAAAGAACTACTAGTAAACGAATGAGAAATAACTAAAATAGAGATTAAATCAAAAGGTTCACCTAGTTGTTCTTCTAAATAAGCTAACAACATGATCTATATGTTACGCCCCGATTGGATCAAAAATTAAAACTTTTTCGCGGAAACGCTTTGAGTACAATGGACCTCTTGTTACTCTTTTGACCATTTACAAAAATCTATAAACATCCAACCCTTTAAAGTATTTTTTTTTAAAATAAAACTAGACTCAAATATCTTTAAAACAACGGGTGGTACAAGTTCTAACGACTTACAGTTTAAAAGATATGATTTTTCAAACATTGGACAAAACCGACAAAGCCTCCTGATACATTTAGCCGTCGGCTGAGAGTACCCAGCCACCGTCTAAAGCCCTTATAACGCCTTTAGCCGCCGGCTAAGGTCTTCAGCCGCCGGCTAATTAATGCCTCTGACCTGCACAACACTTTCTAACTTATCTTTTTGACCCGAAACAAGACCACCATGACCCGATACTTCACACGGACTTCCAGAAATCAGATTAACATCATAAATCATCATTACCATAACATTACTTGGTCTAAACGACCCGAGAACATATACTTTACAAATCGATGAGTGTTTTGCCAAACACCCCTTTTTGACCTATTTTACATACAACTCTTATACAACACACACGACCTTTACTATAACAATAAAAACCTGTACTTTGACACTTAACAACATCTTTTACAAAACATTTTACGACACTTTGTGGGTTCAACCTTGATTTGAGCTCGGCACTAATACTAAGCTCCTAAATGCATTAATACCTTCAAGTCCTTACTTCCATTTTTAAGCTATAATCCAATCGCTTAACCTTCCTCACATAAG